>CAUHTR010000045.1:0-257586 GCA_959609185.1 Schmidtea polychroa
CTGATCAAGACACGGATTGACTCAATCAAGTTTCTGTAAATTGAAAATATGAAAATAGTAAGGGATTTGATAAAAATTGGTCCCAGTAGACTATCTAGAAGGGGGATTGTCATAATTATTGATGCTTGATCAGAAGCTAATAAGAAAAGAATTTCATAATTTATTTCAAAATCAGTAGACAACGTTGGTGTAACTGTTTATTTTATAACTCCAAGATCTATTTCATGCAAGGTGGTGCACATCGGACACGTAATTAAATGGACAATATTTAGTTATTTTCAAGAATCCTAGATATGTCAACAGTGATTGAGTTTCTTGCCACGTCAAACATACCCTATACAATCGGAATTTTCTATCAGTGCGTTCAAGATGCTACAACAACTCATGGATATATATTTCTGTGATTTCACACAACAATGTCCCCGATGATTTACGAGTAAAAACAGAGCTTTTCAACCCATAAATGTGCCATGTTTATAAACACAGTTGACAACCTCTATGAATATATGTTTCTAAAAGCAAGGGTGAAAAAATATTAGGAAAGTAAGAAAAAGTATTAAAATGAGTATTAAGTTCAAAAGGTACACCAACACTAGTTATACACCATCTAAAAAACTTTAACTGAAAATTTTCTCTGCAATGAATCTTATTTCGAAAATCCATAAACCTAAAACTGAACCCGTAAAACCCCTAAAGCCGGTAAAAAATATTAAAATCATCGCAGTTTTGCATTTTTTACTGCTTTTAAAGGCCCCCGAGTATGAAAAGAATGATATTGCAATATTCCCCATTTGTTTGTCGATGATTTACTCAATATTATACTTAAAGTAGTCAAAGGCAAATTAAATCATAAATCAAAAAGCATTTATTGAGCAAACATAGAAACCTTTGTTATCATTAGTAAATAATAAAAATCGTAAGCAATGAGGAAAAATTATATTAAACAACAAGGTGGATTATTGGTGCATTGATACCTCTGGCATTATCATTATTAGGTGGAGTTGTAGGAAATCAATCATAAACAATGGTGCTAATCCTTCATTACCTAATTTAAATTTAATTTTAAATCTTCTTGCTGTAATGGAGAGATTTGGACGAACCCAGAAGACGAAGCCGGTTTCGGTGGAGTGGCAAAATAAAGAAAAGGTTTTCCGAATTCGAAAAAAGAAACCCAGAATGGTTATCAGATCAGCTGCGTCAGTTGAACAAACATATGCGGAAAAGATTTCCAACAAAGCCTATAAAACATTTGGATTGACGATTTATGGCAAATGGATTTGATGGAGATGATCCCTATTCGAAAATTAACAATGGGAATAAATATATTTTAACATGTATTAATGTATACAGCAGGTTTGCACGAGCAATACCAGTCAAGCAAAATCTGCAGATGAAATGTCCAAGGCAATTAATATTTTTATTTAAAGATGGACCATCCTAATAACTTGGCAAACAGATTGGGTATTTATTATTAATATTATTATTCTTATTTTATTATTATTATTATTATTATTATTATTATTATTATTATTATTATTATTATTATTATTATTATTTAGGTAAAGAATTCTACAATAGCAAAGTTAAGCTAATCCTCGATAAACTGAATAATCACTACTCGGTACATTCTCAATACAAAGCTGCCCATGTTGAAAATTTTAATCGAACATTGAGAGAATAGATTAAAGAAATTGTTCGTGCCCAAGGTAATAAAAATGGGTAAATGCTTTACCGAAAATAATAACAAGTTATAATCATTCATCACATCGAGGACTGAATGGATTAAGACCGGTTGATATTACATCAAAACATTCTATTCTAAGAATCTGTAAAAATTGCAAAACCTAAATATAAAGTCGGTGATCATGTTAGAATTAGTAAAAATTAGTGCATCACCATTTATTAAAAATTTTGATACAAATTGGAGTGAGAAGTCTTTGTAATTTCAAAAATAAATACTAAACAGAATCTGTAATGTATGTCATCAAAGACATGATAATAATATGTACAGGGGAAATTTTATGAGCAGGAATTACAAGTCATTCCTCCTCCAAAGGTATTTAGAATTCAAAAAATATTGAAAACTAAAAAGGTCGGCAAGGATAAACAATACTATGTCAAATGGCATGGTTATCAAAACCCGTCATGGATATCAGCAAAGGACCTAGTAAAGTGAATTTTTATACTATTTTACCGAGCAATAGTTGCCCATTAATTCATCCAGACAATCAAGCCAGTAAATTTATGGTCAATCTCCAGAATCCGATTTCTTTAAATGGTGACTGGAAGTTGCACTGCAAGATTTTCATTCGTGTACAACCATTCCCTTTTATAGTCAATGTAAGATTGATTTCAAAAGGAATATTGTGAAACATGTAGCGGTATCTTTATTATCAGTAATTATGATAAAACATATCATATTCCGAACCAAATATTAGATTCGCATTGCTATATATTTTACAAGGATGGATTAAATATCAGTTGTGATTTTAATCCATTTACAATAACATTCGAAACTATTGAAGATGCCAAACGAATGGGTTGCAATAAGTTGAAAAATATGTTACGGAGACCGAGTATTTATTACGTTTTAATCTATTTGAAGCAAACAGTATAGTGAAGAAGAAATCAAAATATCTGTGTCGTATAATGATGAGTTGAAGAATCATTCACCTTTGCTGATGAATTATATTTTGATAAACTTGATGTATTACTTAAATATTTAAAGTTCAATTGTTCACACATATTTAAAATTTGGGAAATTGTGAAAGATTTGATGTTTACCTTCAGTTTGAATGAGGATATTTGCGAAGTTACATTTGATAAAAATTTGGCAAATTCACTTGGATTAGATAAGCAAAAATATAGAGAAAAATCGACTGTATACGCAAACCAAGAATACTAGAACATCATCAACAAATGTTCATATATACTAACATTATCGAACCCTAATTGTTGGTGATTCCAGTGTTCCTCTTTGAAATCGGTATGGATTGGAAAATATGAACATGATGAAGTTGTCAATATAAATATCGATAATCCCATGTATTTACCAATAGCAGTTCAGTATAAACAATATAAAATAAATATTCGTGATGATAGTGGAAAACTTATAAACTTTCCAAAAGGTTCAAAAACTCATTTGACATTACATTTTCGTAAAGTAGATGGCTAATTCTGATATTATTAGTATGTATAGTGATAGCCAATCTGGCGGTGAATTACCATATTTTATTGGTAAACAGTACGGATCGGATGGTTGAGAACAATTGGTAGATTTGCATTGCCTATTCTTAAACGTATTGGTAGTTTTGGTATGAAAACTGCAAAAGATGTTATTATGAATGAACAGAAAATATTACCATCTCTAAAATCAAATGCTTTAGCTGAATTAGGGAAAGTTTTACCCGGGTTGCAGGTATGTTTCAAAAAGAAAAACCTCCAGCTCCAAACGTAAAAGACATGGAATATCACGTATAAACAAACGAATGAAAGGACATGGAACTATATTTGCAAAATGATTTGTGGTAAATCTGAATTATGCATATTTGATAGACCATCGCCCCAGGCTGTAATAGAATTTGGGGCATTTGAGGAAGTTTTTCCTATGAATTCATTACCGATAGTAGAAATGATGTAGAATTTTACATCAATGGTTCTCAAACAGAATATTTAGATTTGAATGATACTTTATTGACTGTTCAAATCAAGGTTATAGATAAAGATAAAAAGGCTTTGGGTGATGCTGATGCTACAATACCTAATAATTTTTTGTTTCATACACTTTTTAAGATGCTATTCTTGGATTTAATAATATCAAGATTGAAGGTGGCAACAATACATATATCCACAAGGCGATAATAGAAACTATTTTAAATTATAATACCGACACCAAAAATACATGTCTTACTCCTATGGGTTATGCAGCAAGTGATGACGAACGGAAAAAATGGATTAAAGGCTCAAAGATTTTCACCATGTGTTCATCATTACAACTCGATTTTATGGATCAACCAAAATATTTGCTTCCAGGAGTTAATGTCCACATTCGATGAAAAGATCCGATTGCTGCATTAACTCTTACTAGTGCTACGGTGCACCAATATGTCAATTAGTTGATGCAAAATTATTAGTGAGAAGAAGTTCGAGTAGACCCATCAGTATTAGCGGGTCATCAATTAGGTCTTATTCAAAACATGCAATTTATCCATTAAAAACAAAGGAAATTGTACAATTTGCAATTGCTAAAGGTGACTTCATCATTCTATAAAGAACAGATATTTGGTGATAGAAGAATGCCTAATTTTATTCTGGTAACATTTCAAAGTGAAGCACAATATAATGGATCATATACTGCTTCCAGCTCAATTTTCAAAAACTTTGCTGTTACTTCATTAACTCTGTCGAAAAATACTGATTATCGAGAAACATATACTCAAGATTTCGACACTGATAATTACGTTCTACATATATGCAAAGTATTGTTAGAAATCTGGGATATTTAGATAAAAATTTGAATTGTGGAATAACTCTTGAGAATTCAAAACAAAATACCCATTTTTCACATTTGTTTTAGCCCCTGATTTTGATTTAAATCAGAGTCAATTACCACAAAACGGTAATTTACGATTGGATATAAAGTTTGCGAGAGCCATTACAGAACCTGTGCATGTTATAATATATGGGAGTATTTGAAAATGAAGTTCAAATTACTGCAAACAGGACCGTGCTGGTATAAATGTATACAGAAATACAGAAAGTTGTCATGGAGTAAGTTGTTTTTATACTGTTTAATTTATTAAAATAGTTCTGTTCAGGTTAATCGAATTGGAAACCAAATATTAGGAAATGAATTTTTAGGAGTTTTTCCTCTCGATAAAATACCATTTTTGAAAAATAATCAAGCCATAATCGTCAATACCCATTCATCTCATCTTGGCGGAGAGCATTGGATTGCAATCTATGTAAAACCAGATAAGATACATGTATTCGATCCTATGGGTTTCTATTATCCTGCTTTATTGGTTTCGAAACTACAAACAATGGGCAAACCTATTGTATATAATAAAACAATGTATCAACACCCTTTAACTCGTACGTGCGGACAACATTGTTTAGGATGGCTTATGTCTATTAAATAATAAATGTTTTTATAAAAATGTGTTTTTATTATTTTATAATTATTATTATGTTTTGTTATTATTATTATTATTATTATTATTATTATTATTATTATTATTTTTATAATTATTATTATGTTTTATATTATTACAATAATAACAAAGTCCGTCATGAACGGTGCATGCTCCGTGCATGATTAACAAAGGCATATTATCACGTTATAACAATTGTAATACAAATTTCATCATAATTATTTTATTACAATTTTAAAATGTCATCAATTAATACTAAAATCAATGTGGTTCTTTCGAGAAATGGTAAGGATTTTTATTTATTTATTTATATTAAATAATTAAATTTACAATTAGAAACTCGTACCGTTAACTCGTCCAGTCTTCAATAGGCGATTAGGTTCTGGAAATGATGGAAATGGTATATTTATAATTATTATAAATACTTTAATTATTATTATCTTTATTATTTAGACAATTATTTTGGTGATTGGGCCGCAATTACCGAAAATGACGACATATTAGATATTTCAAACATATTCCAAAATGGTAATTTATTAGTTTAATTAAAATTGTATTACCATTAACATTTTAGAATCTTCTGTTTCTCATAACAAGAATTTTCCAATAATAAATGCCGCAGTAGTGGATACCTCCGTTGTGTATAATTTGAATGCTCCCATCCCTATTGGGGACTCAGTTTCGAATAACGAATCAAAATGTATGTTTCATTTTATTAATATATAGTTTTTAATTAATTAATAACTTAATAATAATATAGATTTTATGTAAATATAATGTAAATATAACTTTATGTAAATTATTTCAGTTATCATTAAAATAGTAATTGTAATAGTAATAATTATAATAGTAATTGTAATAGTAGTAGTAGTAGTAATAATAATAATAATAATAATAATAATAATAATAATAATAATAATAATATTAATAACTTAGCATTATTTAACATTAACTAATTATTTTATAGTTGATAATATTATAGACAAATTTTAAATGAAAGATTAAATTACATTTATTATTATTATTATTATTAAATAAATAATACATTTTCATTCAATAAATAATTATTTAACTATTATTAGGCAAATTTTATCCTAAATATTGTAATTCGTCTATGGGTCATGACAATAAATGCCACAAAAATATGAAGAAATATTATCGCCAACCTTTTAATGGCATCAACTTTTTTATTTGCCCCATATGCAAAACTTCCCAGAGTGTAAGGTATAAGGAATTTTATAGTCAACATTCTCAGCACTTAAATTCTTTCAAAACAAATAAACAAGAACTGTTTAAAATAATAAATAAGAATAACATTGAAATTGTAAATATTTTAAATAATAACACAAAAAGAAATCTAATAAAAGACCTGCTGAACATAGGGTGTCTAAAATTAAAATAAAATTATAAAAACTGAAGTTATTGAGATCAGTGACGACGAAATTATTAAAAATGAAGTCATTCTACTCAGTGATGACGAATGTAATAATATTACATATACTATAAATCATGATATTATAAATGATAATATTGATACTATAAATGCTATAAATGAAAATATAAATAATGATAATACTATAAATACTATAAATCAAATAGGTGGATCATCTTTAGCGATTGAGCCGATAATAGAATCAAATTTAAATGGCGCCATTCGAACTATTCGATTTAATATTGCCGATTCACAATTAATTAAAATTATAATAACGGATAAAATCACTGAAAAGTTAACATCTGAAATAAATAACATGGGTAGCGTCAAAATTCAATTCGCTATTCTTATAAGATTTGAAAAAGATGGGGAAATCCGTGACAACTACTTTTCAAATAACGCCGAGATCTTTTCGGATAACTTTTTAATTGAGGGAGTTAATAAGTTAAACGAAAAAATTGAAAAGTTTACCTATTTAGGTAGTGGCTGGAGAGTAATTAATATCTTAGAGATTGATTTCATTCTGACTAAATTTGCTCCTATTTGTCGCCTATCTGGTCATAGTTACATTCGTACACCCGCAGATTTGAAATCTAAAGGAGCAATTATTAATGTTAAAAATAAGGATCATAAGTGTTTCCTTTATAGTATTCTCGCGCTCTTGAAAAAAGATGAAATAGGTAGCCACCCTGAAAGAGTTTCAAAATATGAAAATCTTTTAAATATTCTTAATTACAATGAAGTCACGGATTGTCCGATGAAATTGTGTAATATACCTAAATTCGAAAAGAAAAATTTAGACTTAAATCTTGCCATAAATGTTCTGGCTTATACCCCTACTGTGATAGTTGATGATGATCAGGTTCCTAATGACTATGTTTTTAAACACCCCCACTTAAGTATAATTCACAGATCAACGGTTACTATCGGTACTCCAATTTATTTATTACTCTTGGAAAATAAGGATAATTATCATTACACCGCAGTGACCACATTACACGTTTAATGAACTGCCATCGTAATAATGACTGTAGTATTCAAATAAGATGCAAATGGTGCCCACATTGTCTTAACGGTTTTCGATTAGACAATGCTTTCACTAAACATGTGGCCCTATGCAGTAAAAATCAAACGGGTACAACCCTTTACACTTTACCCGAAAATAAATATTTAGAGTTTCAAAATCATTCAAAGAGAATCACCCCACCCTTTGTTATTTATGCCGATTTTGAATCGGTTTTACCTAAAGATGTTAAACATCATCAAATACATTTACCTATTTCAGCAGGTCTTTTATTAATAAATAATCTTAACAATAGAAAATCGTATTACGAGTTTTATGGTCTTGATTGTATACCTCAATTTCTTAAAAAAGTAGAGGAAATTGCTGTCACAATTGTCCTACCTTATTATGAGCTTGAAGGGAAAAAAACGGTTAGGACCTATGACTTTTGCTGAGGAACGACAATTCAAATCTTGTAGGAACTGCTATCTTTGCAAGAAGGTTTTATCCCTTGCTGTTCGAGATCATGACCATTTTACTGGTAATTATCTCGGTGCAGCCTGTAGGAAATGTAATATGGCTCGCAGAATTTATAAACAGCTGCCGATTGTATTTCATAATTTACGAGGCTACGACTTACACCATATTTTAAAATATGGTCTCAATGGCTTTCCTTCTTGGAATTTGAATATAATACCCACAAGCACAGAGAAATTTATCTCGATGATTGTTCACATTAAAAAATTAGCTGTTCGTTTTATCGACAGCATACAATTTGTTAATTGTTCTTTGGCTAAGGCTGTAAAAACTCTAACTGATCTTCCTTTGACTTCGTCGGTTTTTGATAGGCTAATAATAGATGCTAAAGCCATATTTCCTTATGATTATGCGACTGATTTGGATGTACTTGAAACCACTTATGAATTGCCTCCTATTTGGTCTGGTGTTACTGAAGATGAGTATGCTAAGGCTCAACTTATTTGGACTCAACAACGTTGTACTAAATTGGCTGACTATATGTTAACTTATCAAAAATTGGATGTATTCCTCCTTGCGGACTATTTCCAACAATTTCGTGCCAAGGCCATTGCATACAATGGTCTAGAACCTCTAAACTTTTATGGTATTCCGGGTATGTCATGGGCCTCAGCGCTTATGACATTAACTGAGCCTATAGAACTTTTACAGGACATGGAAATGTTCAATTTTTACGAAGGAGGAATACGTGGTGGGTTAACATTTGTTAACAAACATTACGTTGCTGCTTCTGATAATACAGAATTATTATATATTGATATAAATAATCTGTATGGTTGGGCTCTTAGCCAAAATCTTCCTTTTGCTGATTTCACTTGGGTGTATGATGGATTGAATGATGTATTGCTTGAGTGCATGAATGCTGACATTGAAATCCTTCCCTATGGTTATACCATAGAAGTGGATATAGATATTCCAGAAATTTTTCATGATTTCTTAAATGACTTTCCTCTTGCTCCTGAGAAAATGTGCCCGCCTGGTTCGAAAGTTGAGAAGTTGATGCTCACGCATTGGCCAAAGAAGAACCATGTTCTTCATTGGAGGCTTCTCAAGCTTTATTTGTCTCTTGGTGCCAAAGTTGTACACATCCATAGAGCTACAAAATTCAAGCAAGCACCGATTTTTAAAAATTATATAAATAAAAATACACAGCTAAGAGCTGAAGCAAGCAGTGAACTGTACAGAGATTTATTCAAATTGTATAATAATAGCTTGTACGGTAAATCCGTTGAAAACCTTAAGAAGAGATTAAATTTACGACTATGTAATTCCGCGGAAAAATTAATTACATATTCATCAAAACCATCATTTAGAAAAACCATCAAAATTGATGATGATCTTTTTGGTGTACATCTCAATAAGGAGTCTATATGTTTGGATAGACCCAGCTACATCGGACAATCAGTGCTGGATTTATCCAAACTAAGGATGTATCAATTACAGTACATAGAATTATCAAAATATAGGAGTCAGTTTAACTGTGATATAAATATAGTTGCGGGTGATACCGATAGTTTCTTCTTAGAGGTCAAAAATGTAAAGCTTGACGTTCTTTTGCCAGCGATGATTTCAGATGACTTGTTAGACACCTCAAATTATGATCCCTCTCATCCTTTATATTCTAGGAGACTCGACTCAGTTATAGGAAAGTTTAAGGATGAGAGTAAGGGTGTAGGATATAGTGAGTGGGTTTTCTTGCGACCAAAGTGCTACAGTCTTTTAGGAAATAAATCTACTATGAGAGCTAAGGGCGTAAAATTACCAGGTACAGATATAAAACATCAATCTTATTTAGACTGTTACAACAACAACACAGTTATTTCTGTACCTCAGACTAGAATAGGAACCCGAAATCATCAGCTTTTTACCTTTAAAAACTCAAAGATTGCTTTAACTAATCATGATGATAAAAGAGCTTGGGTAGAGAAAAACTCTAGTTTTGCATATGGTCATTATTTAGGGGTTGATGTCATTGATAATGACGATAATGATATTCAATCAGGAGCAGATCCCGATCTCATCAATCAACATCTACAAGATTAATTTAATTCTGTGATCGGACTTGTTTGAATTTTTGTAAAATAGAAATTATTGTAAAGTCTCTTTTTCGTTTTATAATTATCGGTTTTATTTCTTTGATTTTTTTTTTTTTTTTTTTTTTTTTTTTTTTAATAATTTGATGTGTAAAAGTATTTTATTAGAATGTAGTTTGTTAATAAAAATAATAATAAAAATAATAATACTTACTATATTGTGCACAAACATTATATCTTCAAATATATAACCATTGGATAGAGCTCTTCAAGACCTTTTTAATGAACCATTATTCAATAAAATCTATCGAAGATAATCCTTAAAATTACCATTATTGATTTTAAATTATTTTCTTGTTTAATAAATGAGTTGTTTTAATGTATCTCTTATAAATGTGTGCAGAATATAAGTATTTTCATAAATTTATTAAGAAATTACTGATGACCACGAGATCATTCAAGTTTTTAAACTGCACCGTTGAAGATTTTATGAACAATTATGATACTCTCACTGAAAAGGAAACCATAAAAATTTTAGAAATTTTCAAACATTCCTCCATTGGATATTTGATTGATTTATTTAATTACAATAAATGCATTTTGAAGTTATCGATTTATTTGATGCATTTAGACAAAGCAATAGTAGATAATGATTCATTGAATGAATGCTTTTGGAATTGTATGGATTTAAGGCTGGAACCAGGATATAGTAGTAGATTGATTTATGAATGGATATCGAAATCCGAATTGATTGAAAATAAGCTAAGGAAAAAACTCAATGATGGTAGGAAAATGTATTTAACTTGTTACATTTGTAAAGAAAATCAAGTATCGGTTTTGTTTTTACCTTGCGGACATGTAATTGTATGTTCTAAATGCCATGATTCAAATGTTCGCAAATGTAAAGCATGTTCAATGTATATTAATGAGTATCATACTATATACATTTAATAAACATTTATTTCTTTACCTTTGTTATTAATACTCAAAATAATATTCAAACTAAACCAAATTTACAAACTACCGCGCCAGCCCCTTCGGGGCGGGCGGCGGGCGGCGGGCGGGCGGGCGAACGGCGGTTGTGTATGTCGATGATTTTAATTTTTATTAAATTCATTTGTTTGATTTCAAAATTAGATTTGTGTGACGAACCTTGTTAAATTTTTGGTTTGATGTATTCGAGGAAAAAAAAAAAAAAAAAATTTGTAAAACATTCTTTTACTATTTAGTTGGAAAATTTGGGAAAATAGTTTTGAAAACTTTTTTAAAATTTGAAAAATTTTGAGTTGGGAAATTTGGGGAATTTCATTTTTGGGACTTTTTAATTTTTGAAAAAATTTGAGTTGGGAAAATTGTTTTTGGGAATTTTTAAAATTTGGGAAATTTTTGAGTTGGGAAATTTATTTGTGGGGTTTGAAAATTTGTTGAAATGATCAATTTACAGTTTGAATAAAAATCAAAGTTTTTGACACTTGAGGGTAAGGACTCCCCATACATCTTTGAAGGTTTGACCATCACACTCTACTCTCAAATACCTTTTGAATGATGTATATATATTATAAAGTTTGAAAAAAAAAATTCGAAATTTTTTGACCCTTTGAAGGTGAAGGACTCACCATACACCTTTGATTGTATGACCATCATACTCACATCTCAATTACCTTTTGAAAGATAATTTTTTGACCCTTTGAAGGTGAAGGACTCACCATACACCTTTGATTGTATGACCATCATACTCACATCTCAATTACCTTTTGAAAGATATGTATTATAGAGTTTGAAAAAATTCGAGGGTTTTGCACCTTTTGAAGGTTAGGGATTCACCATACACCTTTGAAGGTATGATCATTGTACTCTACTCTCAAATATCTTTTGAATGATGTATATATTATAGGGATACATGTTAAAAATAACTTGACCTACATATTTTTTATAAACTATATAGTCGTGACTACTTAATTTGACTTATTTATTTATATAGTGTCCTGGAGGTAACATATATTTAAAGTAACTTGACCTACATATTTTAATAGTCGTGACCTACATAATTTTAACTTGATCTACTTAATTTTAACTTGACCTACTTATATATATGTGTCCTGGAGGTGACATGTCCTGGAGGTGACACATCTTACTACTATTATTATTATTATTATTATTATTATTATTATTATTATTAATATTATTATTATTATTATTATTATTATTATTATTATTATTATTATTATTATTATTATTATTATTTTTATTATTATTATTATTATTATTATTATTATTATTATTATTATTATTATTATACAACCAAATAAAAAAAAGGTGTCGATTATTCTGACCAAATGTCGTTATTATTGTTAATTACGTTATTTTGTAGGAGAATTTGAAGAGCCCGAAAGAGTCACCGTTAAAACTTGTAGCGGGACAATCGGGGTGCGTGTTGTGTTCAAAATAATAAATTTGCGACTACTTTAACAATATATATATTTTATTCAACAAAAAAAAACAATATATACTTTACGTATCAATTGTATAAATTACCGTTAATAATTGTCCTCCTATAAATGAACGGTTTATTGGATAAGCAAACAATCAATTTTGGTTAAATGATATTCAAATATTCCTTGAACTTGTAGAGAAGAAGATTATAAATAGATAGTAATGGTTCTTCTATGAAGGAACGGATTAGTGAAATGTCAAATACCAATTTCGGTTGAATGATGTGTATTCCTCGAGTATATAGGATCCGCACGGAATCGTGGCAATACAAGAATTCGATAGTAATTTGTGTTCAGAATAAAATTCTTTATTGATATTGTTTGGATCCTCTTCTACGTTTTCTTTTTGATCGGCTATAAATTTAAATTTTGTTTTCTAGTTAATTTCTTCCTTAGATAAATTTTTATCGATTTTTTAAATTTGTAATTTTTCCTATAGTGATAATTTACTATGGTAAATTATCACTATATAGTTTAATTTTTTTTTAAAATTAAAATAAAACTTTCTCCACGTGCAACGTGCAGAAATGTTATTTGTATTCATAACATACAACTATCAGAACCATAAAAAAATAAAAAATTACAATACATTACAGATGGTATAAAAAAATTGATTTTGAGCTCATACATGGGACAAGCATTGTTAATGCATGGGTTATATCTAACCAATATCTAACACCAAATAAAACCATTACCATGCTTAATTTCAAAGAAAAAGTAATAGAAGGTCTACTAAGGAATAATGATTATAATAATGACAATATCCATCCTAGTACCAGCACTCCTCCAGTCAACCTAAAAAAAATCCAACTCATCAATTAATTAAACGCGATGGTCTGGTAGCAACCACTAAAAATATGTCTATCTTGCTACCAAAATATACAGAAAATAAAAGGGGCTAAAGTAGCTTGCAGTGAAGACAAAAGAGTACAAACTTTTTCAATAATTGCAGTGATACACCTGCAATGTGTTTGGAATGTTTCAATGCAAAACATCGTTAAATACTATTTATATTAATTCTATTATATGTTATACGTAATGTTATATTTCATTATAGTGAATTTCTTTTTATTTCTGAAAAAATATGAATTTTTTAATTTCTTTCAACAAAATGTTTTTTAAATTTTAGGTACTATTTAAATAGAGTTTACTATAAAATTTTTTTGTACCCCAAATGGTGCACGCATAATATAATCAATTTTTGAATATTCCTGACAGTTGTAGGTATAAAAACATATTTTTAATATAATATGTTAGCATTTTCATAAAGTACTATAAATATACACATCGTGTACCACCTGTGGTACACGATGTCCAAATGGTAAAAATGTTAAAAAAAACAAATTGACCTATTTAAAAAGATATATAAATATAACTTATTTTGACCGAAATAATTTGACCTGCATATTACTCTGACTTTATATAAGTTTAGATATGTAAATTTGTCCTATTTTATTAGAACTTAAATTAACTATATAGTTTTAAAAATAACTGACCAACATATATTTCTATGTGATTTACTTAAATTTTTGCACTGAAAACTTGACCTCATTAAAACTTAAAATGACCTTCACGTAATTTTTTACCTTAAACTGTTCTTTAAACGACCTTGACCTACTTTAAAAAATATTTAGCTCTTTTAACAAATTAAAAAATATTTAGCTCTTTTAACAAATTTTTATTAATAATTTAGTAGTTTGTTAATTGGGTATTACCTAGTTGTTATTAATCAATTTAAAAAAGAAAGTTAAGTAGACCTTTTGTGAATAAAAATTTGAATTTTTTGCTTTATATATTTGAATTTTATGTACTTCATTGTAATTTTGAAATAATTTTGTAAATGTCAATCATTTTTCTTATAAATTTGATGATTTCTTTTCATTTTACATGATGATGTATTATTTTTAAGTAGCTAAGTTGACAACATTATATAATTATTCTTCCATTTAATGTTGCTTTCATTGAAAACTTACGAATTTTGTTAAATTTAGATTATACATTTTACTTAATTATTTTGACGTCCATGGAATGCCTGGCCGACGAAAAAGGTAGGTTATTTAGAGGACTCTAGACACCATCATGATCGCTGTCTTTAAGTTTTACTGTGCCCGTAAAAGTCTGTCCGTGTATACGTTAGCACTGTACAAGGACCGATGAACCAATGGGTAGACGAGCCTCGTTCCTGCGACTACAAATTGAGTTGTCGTTCACTTTTCCTCCGCGACTGATAGAAGGACTTACGTGTATTTGTCTCAATCTATCTTATTAATTCACATGCATCTCCAAAGAAAATAGAACTCGCAATAATTACATTACATTTATTAAACTAAAACATTTATACAAAGTCAGAGGTTCATTCATCGATGTTGACATTAAACACTCCAGAATTTCGATTTCGTAAGTCATCTCGATCATATTGACATCTGGACAGAATTGTCTGAGGGCCTCCTATTTCAATCGTAGTTTTCTGTGGAGCCGTTTTTCCTTTTGTCATCAGTGTTTTGATTCATCATTAATTGTTCTATTATTATATTATACATACAAGAGCACTGTTCTAAACTAGAAACTTACTGCATTTATTTTACATAAAAATTATTAAAATTTTAATGTCAGATTTAAAAGTTATAATTGTTATTATTTTAAAGGGAAATAAACATGCACATTATTTATTATACATTTTTGACACACTATAGGGTTCATTCCCAGTTATCTTCCTGCTAAGCAACTTCTCTGTGAATTTGTTTTATTGAATTCTACTTTTTATATTTATCAAAGATTTATGTAAATTTTCAAATTTTGATAAATTTTTTTTAATATTACTTTTTTCAGGTACCTGCTATATATTCGACTTAAAAATTATCGAAGAAAAGTATAATTTTTATTATTATTATTAATAATAATATTAATAATAATAATATTAATAATAATAATAATAATAATAATAATAATAATAATAATAATAATAATAATAATAATAATAATAATAATAATAATAATAATAATAATAATAATAATAATAATAATAATAATAATAATAATAATAATAATAATAATAATAATAATAATAATAATAATAATAATAATAATAATAATAATAATAATAATAATAATAATAATAATAATAATAATAATAATATAAATATTATAATAGTTGAGATATAATGAAAAAGCGAAACTTAACATGGAAGAAGACAAATTTATTTTCAATAATGACATTATTCTCCAACCTTTTATAGAACACATAATATAATTTTATCAAAAATACAATTGTATCATTATAATTGTTTGGTGTGTTTAATATATTTTAAAAAATTTTGATTTATGGAATTTTGTATTATATCTTATTTTTATTCATTTATTTTTTACATCTATTTGCTTCAGTTCTAATGTGTTTACTATTCGAATCAGTAAGAAACAAAGGTAACTGACTTGGTTTGTTACAAGCGCAAATAATATTCAAATTGATAAACTCAAATAAACTGAAATTTATTTTGAATCTCACCCATTCAGTTCTTTTTACAGCTCATTGGTGTAACTTAATGCTCGTCTGATAAATTTATTTATAAGTTGTTTTTGTTGAAATGGCTAAATTTTCCAAAAAAAACTTGGCTGTCATAGAGTTAACCAAGGTGATTATTTCAACTGTATAAGGGAGCTCAAACTCAGAAACAATCGGCATTTTGTCTCATGTATGAAGGTAGAAATTGACATTAGGATTAAAGTAAAAATTAAGGTCAGAAAATTGAATTAACGGAAAGGAAAATAAAAGAATCAAGTTAAGTCAAAGGAGTGAAAAAAGAGGTAATTATTGTTGTAGAACGTGCAGAACCAAAGCGGTTACTGTGAGACTTATTGACTATTATGAATAGGCATTTTATTGCGATATTGAGAGTCTT
The DNA here is from genome assembly GCA_959609185.1 of Schmidtea polychroa. Lineage (NCBI taxonomy): Eukaryota > Metazoa > Platyhelminthes > Tricladida > Dugesiidae > Schmidtea > Schmidtea polychroa. The sequence continues at coordinate 16,547 of CAUHTR010000045.1, forward strand.
GTAAATTGTAGATTATACAAATTTGATTACAAATGTACGTTTATCAATTGTTTTTATAGAACACGTGGAGTCAAAAATACCGACGTTAATAATATTATTTAACTAAAAACTCAACATAAAGATGAAATCTCTTTCTGTAGGATATATTGAGGTTAATCAAGCAATTTGAAAAATTTTATATTATACTTAAAGATTAAACGAGGAAACCACTTCGTTTAAATTAAGCCTCAAAGAGGAGACCAATATTAGTTACAGCACAGGTGAGTTTGTGGCAGAATTCGAAAAGGTGTTTTGTTTTAATTCAGGTTTGGTGGAAATATTTGAATGAATCAAGTCCTTGGAGAATTTTTACATTATATTTCATTTTTAAAATCAAATTTGTTGTAAAGAATTGGTTCAAAATCACATTTATTTAATTTGCGATTACAATGGCGTTGTGAAGAATATAAATTTCGTCTTCTGAAATGCAAAAATATTAAATTGGAAACATTAGTTTTAGGCAACTAATGCTTGCGCTAACAAATAATGATAATCTTTAAGATACGTTGAATTAAAAGTCATCTTTCCCATTCATTCCCATTGATGTAGTGATAGTGAAATTTAAACCCGAGAGATCACAAATAAATATATATATTTTTATATACATTTTTAAGTATTAAGGAATCAATGAAGGCAAAGCGTGTAACATTAAAAGGTACTGAAATTAAAAATATGTCGAATTTGGTTGTTATAACCACAATGACTTTTGCTCCGAAATACAGTCTCGGACTGATGAAAAAAACAATCACTTATTTGATTTTATTCGACGAAAAGTTGCGCTGGCAAATATTGATGGTAAGCGGAGGGCTCATGGAGAATAAAGGTTGTGCAAACGAACACCAATGTAAATTATTCAAATATATCTGTTATAAACAAATAATGGAAATAAGGTGTAAAACGCATTTCCGATGAAGACAATCTAAGATGACAACATATTTCAGTTTTTGTTTAATAAATATTATTATAAAATGTCTTAGTTAATTAAATTATATATAAATTTTTATAATATCTGAAACGGATAAAGGATATTTTTTTATTGGTAAATTGTTTTATTTAGTTTAAAAACCGAGATATTATGAAATTTGACAGATAATTGTAACAACATTAACAACTGAATTTCACTTGAAAAAGGCAGTGCCGAAACCATCGATATATTACTGATTTATAGTCATGTTGTGGATCTGCAATCACATAAAATTAAATTGTGATTATTTAATTGAGTATTATTACGTTTTAATCAACTAAATAATTAATTGAATTAAATTTATTTATTGTATTTTTATGCATTATTGATGAAATAAACAAAAATTAAGTTAAATAGTATCATTATCTAACACATTTTATTTCAAAACTAACATAAAACGTATTCAAAGCTCTGGAATCATAACAATTTGTGGAATATCGTACCGCTTTATCTCAACATCCATTATATCTCATCAATATCAGTCTTTGTTTTCGTGTATTTCTGTGTCATCAGTGTTCAAAGTTCTCCTAATTGAAATATCAGTTCGCATTTGAAGTTTGAAAAAGAAAAACAAAGCTATTGACCAATATCGATTATGACCGCTTGTTTGCTTTTGGCAATCTCAGTCGCAGAAATGAAACAAATACGAAACGAAGATCTTAATTCAAATTCCAACGATTAGAATTATCGCCATTCAAACCAAAACTATATTGTATTAGTTAATAAATATATTTCAAATACTTCAATTATTCTTATGCTCATACATCCATTAAGCCTTTTTTAAAGACCAGTAATTCTGAGTGGTTTTAGTAGAAATGGGTATATTACATTTAACAGTAAATACTTTTCCCAATCAAAATAGATAAGGATTAATAGACTTTTCTATCATTCATGTGCATATCCTCAGTTAGTGGTTGTCGTGTTTTTTTCCTATCTGACTCCGTATTAACAAAATAAGAATAAAAATTCCAAAATATTATTCGATGAAAACTTGTAAAAATATAATTTTCCCTTACTGTTATTACTAAAACAAATTCTCTTTTTTTATAAATAAGAAATTTATAAAAATAATTTAAAAAGCACTTTCATATAAATTTAGCATTAAACTTGTTATAATTTTGGTAGTTTTTAATATTTCATATAGAAGATTTTCAATACTTTTTTAAAATATTTTCCAACATTATTTTTTATTTTATATTAAATCTACTATTCAGTTTATATACTTATCAATTTAAAAATGGTTTTTTAAACTTTTTTTAAATAAATAAATTCTTGAATTTTGCGCAACAAAAATCTATTTTTTTTAAAAATTATTGTTTTAAAATTACCTCTCTTTTTAAAATGTTTCGTCTTTTATTTCGTAGTGTTTTATGTGTACTCGATATCTCTACCCAGTTCTTCCTATTATTATCTTTCAGTAATGTAATTATGTATTCTTTAATTGTTCAGAAATGTCTCTCTATTTTTCCATTTCGTTTCCGCTTGCGTACATAAGTTCATTCATGTTATTGAATTCGAAGTTCTTTCCACAGTTAACATGTAGTTCTTTCGGTCCGCCAAACATTAAAATCCATTTATTTAGCAAGATTCTTCCAATTTTCTTTTCACTTAATCTGTTAACGATATATAACTGCTGTAATGATAAGTTATCCCGCATATATATTTTTCTTGAGATATTTTCAATTAGCATTTTCAGACAAATTTAGCATCAAACTAAAATTTCATAATTGTTTTTAAAGTTTTTAATATTTCATCCGGAAGATTTCCAATTTAATATATAAATTTTATATTCGTTTCAAAATTACTGCTCACGTGTCCCACTCATGGGATGTGTAAAACCGATAACAGGAGAAATTAAAATATTTGTTTTAATCTTCAAATAAGTAATGAAGAGAAAGATAGACGAGGCAGGCGTGACAAATTCCTAATTATTCTTGACTTATCCCTGATTTCATGATTTTAAAGTCTTACCAATTTCCAATAACTAGAGTTCTCCCGATTTCAAAACGTAAAATGATGAATTTTTGAATAAAGTTCACTGAAAATGAATTGATGTCATTATTCAAAATTTACACGAAATTTATGTTTACAAAATAAATATCAAGTTATTGTTATTTAACTAAATAAAAAAAAATAGACTTACTGACGTATAATTTTTCCAATCACAATGTTATAATAATCTCTCTCGTATTTATGCTACAGGTTTTGTAAGGGGTACTCATTTTTTAATTTCTAAAAATAATCATTTGGCAACCTAATTTAATTTATCGATATCAGATTTAATTTTAGTTAGTATAATTTAATTAATAATCACCAGAATTAATTTAAATCGGTTTAATTTAATTAATAATACTCAAAATTAATTTTAAAAAGTCTAATTTAATTGATAATACTCAGGAATAAGGGTTTATGTATTTATTGAGAAGATACACCTGGCCCAGGCGAATAACAATTTTTATAATAACTTCAATAAATTTATATTATAGGCAATATACCAACTTATCTATGTGTTCAAAATTTCTCTGGTTGGCATTGTAAAGGTTAGGACTTTTAGACTCTCTACGGGATAGTTATCATAATATCGATTATGCTTGAGTTACATTCCATCGGTGTCTAAAAGTCTAAACGCTACCAGACTCAGAAATCGAGAAATGTTGAAAATAATACTATTCATTACATTTTAAATAATAAAACTCATTCAAAGTTTTGACTATATAATTGGGATGGAGTTTATTCTATTATCTAAAATTGTTCACTTTTACAAGTTTAGTTCAAAATAATGGAAATTAAAAAGTCAAACCAATAAAAAAATTTGTTATTTTATTTCTTCTTCCTTCTAGTCTCACAACGACATCTTCTCAGAAACATGAGGTGAGATATCCAAAGAAGATTATGTGGGACGGGTAAACTTTCCACCTAACACTGTCTGGATCTTCTTCAGTGCTATTATTATTATTAGTGTAAGAATTTGACAAGTGAAAGTATTTTCTTTTTTATAATGTGCAAATTTTAATCACAATGAAATTAAGTATCTGTGCATAAATGAATCAGATTGAAAAATAAAAAATGCGAACATCATTTCTGAAAGACCTATTAGCCGTTAAAATTATATAATAAACATAATATTAGTTGGTTATGACTTGGGAAAATCTAGCGTATTTGCACTCACTTGTATTCTTCCTTTGTTATCCCATTTAACCCTTTCTCGTTCTCCTTTGCAACTCGGCAATATGTATTGTTTACCATAAGCGACTTGCTTATGAGCGCTAAAATGGCCTGGAATAGCTCCTGCTCCGTGCAGGTGGATAACTTTCAAACTCTAGGATCCACATGGATTCCAACCCTCAAATCGGCCAAATGATGGGTTAGTTTATTATTGTGACTTCCGGGTCATGGATGGTACTGTTTCTGGTGATATTCAATCTTTTTTTGTGCGGGGCCATCACATACAACGGTCGGAACCACGTGGATTCTATCCGCATCCACAGTATGACAGTCCCGCCGAAATTGCTCAATAAGATGTTCAACTGCAATGAAATGGATAAAATATATAAGCAAACAAAATATTGCCATTTCTCCTATTCACAATATGAGTTTTATGCAATATATAATATAAATATAATAGTAATCTTATAACGCGCTCAAATTAATAATAATAATAATAATAATAATAATAATAATAATAATAATAATAATAATAATAATAATAATAATAATAATAATAATAATAATAATAATAATAATAATAATAATAATAATAATAATAATAATAATAATAATAATAATAATAATAATAATATTTATGATAATGATACTGAAGAAAGTGGAGATGAAATATTTAAAACAGCCAACTACATCAAACCTTTTTGCGTCGTATTCTGAATAAGAAAATGACGGACTACGAGCCTCATACAATATTTCATTGTTAATCGCAAAAACTGGGAAACCACATAGAATTGGCGAGAAATTATTCTTACCGATACTGAAAGAGGTAATAAAACTGTTCTTCATCATAAGATACCGTTAGATATCATCAAAAAAATTCCTCTGAGTAATAATTCAGTTCAAAGAAGAATAGATGAAATGGCCAAAAACGTTGAAATATCATTTTGTGATTACTTAAAAACTTGCACATTTTCCATTCAACTCGATGAATCTATTATACCAAATAACGAAGCACTGCTCTATTCATACGTTCAATTCATAAAAGAAAATATATGAAAAAGTTATTAGTTGCTAAATATTTGTACACCGATACAAAGAGAGAAGGTTTTTTCAAAGAAAGAAAGTGCTCCAGCAATGACGTAGCGTCATAAGGGTTTCATTGCACATTTGAAACAAGCTGCACCTAATGTACCCACTATATATAGTTTTTTTCGCCAGTATTTGGGAAAAGCAATCTTTAATAGGAAAAGCATCTTTAATATTTTTTTATTTACTCTTAACCTTATTAATACGTTTGCTCCTTGACAGGCTTACAGGTAAATTTAAAAAAAATATTCCTGACACCGAAAGTGTTTAACAACCACAATTATGTGTATTATTTGATTGGTTTCTCATATTAATAACGCCAATTTTCAAATTTTATTATATCTTTAAATTATTTTAATATTTTTGAGGATTGTTTTAGCAAGCATTAGTTAATAACTAGTTGCAATAAGTGAATATTCACGGAAGTAAAATTATTTGCCTATTTATATTATAATAGCAATAATATACAGATCGATAAAAATATAAAGGTATTGATTGATAACAAACAAACGAACGTTTTTTTGACTATTTATATATTAATTAAATAAGGAATACAGAAAAACCTCCATATAAAGTACACCCTATTTGCAAACAATTCTTCGGGTGTTTTGAAAAATAAAGACAGTTTGATACACCATATTCGATAAAAGTTGATGGTCTTTATATATGATAAATATCGTGAAGTTTAAAATTCTAGCAAATAAATTGTTTCAGTCATGAAAAAAGATATAAAAATTAAATATAAAAGATTATTAAGAATTAATTTAGAGTTCATTAAGTTTTGTTTGCCTTTTATTTTTCTCTTGTACTTTTCTTACCTTCTCATGAAACTGCATTAAGTGAAGCTCTTCCGATTCTCCCGATATTGCATATTGTTTGATATCATGACGACTTTTTAACTTATCTAGCAATCCTTCACTGACATAAAAGTCTGATTGATCAATCACAAGACCATCCAATATTTTGAGGACCTTTCTTTGTAGAATAGGCTCAGTGATAGGATAATGTAACGAGCGTGCACTGACAAACCACTTATATAAAACTACATTAACCTCATTGTCTTGCTATAGTTTCTTTTTAATGAAACTCCTCCTTCGAGAATTGACATTATTTCCTACTGTTTGTCTTTCACCACTTGAACACATCAAAATATTTTGCTGTTTCTCTTACACTTATATTCCTTCGTAGATATTCTATAATCTTTATCTTCTTCTCAAAATCCACAAACTGTCTTTTTGTTGCTGTGGTGTCCTTGCGATTTTCCATTTTTATATGGCCTCATAAAAATTTAATTATGAAATAATTTTCTTAATATTAAAACAACTTAATTGTTTAATATTTAACCTTTTAATAATATTATAAATATATTTCACTAATAACCTTATTTCACTAACCTTAAATAGAATTTTAAAGATTATAAAAACATAAGATATTTAAAATAAGTACCGTATATACTCGCGTATAAGTCGAGTAAATTTTAAGGTTTTTAAGTCCTAAATTGGAAACCCGCGTATAAGTCGAAGTAACAAAAATAAAAAAAGGTTTAATGATTTCATTAAAAATTAATTTATACGTTTTTTGACCCGCGTATAAGTCGAAGTGGGTATTTTGACTTGAAAATTTGACGTGAATTTCTCGACTTATACGCGAGTATATACGGTATATTAATATTCTTTCTATTGAGTTAATTAATATTATATATATATATAATAAAATAATTTATTTCCAAAATCTGAGATCCGAAATCGTTTGAATCAAAAAATCTATATTACAAATTCAATAGTTGTGTAATAAAAGTTTTGGTTTAAAATTGATTAATTTTTTATTTTTATGAAAAGGTTTGAATTTATTTAAAAATTCGCTCTACTTCCTTTAATAATAGACAATTAAGCCGGCCAAAAAATTCAACAAACTTTTTTATTAATATGATAAAAATCAATATTATATTGTTAATACAGAAGAATAGAGTTCAAAAATTAAACATTTACTTTTATTTTCATCATGCACACACAATAAACAATAATGATAAGTGGATTTTATTGGCTGTTCTTTCAACCTATTGGATGATAGCTATTATTGCACAAACACTTAGTTGATTTGAAAGTTTTGTTCAACTCTGTATCTGAGTATCAATGATTCCATTTAACTCAAATCCTGTTCTTTTAAATATTGCTCAAACCAATTCTTCCTCGTCAGCCTGTAATTCCAAACGAAATAGTATTAATTTCAATTCGATTCCAATCAAGCCAAAATCAAATAGTTTTTCAACGAGCAAAGATTCAGAATGGTTGACTTTGGAAATTTGTCGAGAATATATGCGCGGTGAATGCCTTCGAGATGAATTTTCTTGTCGATATGCTCATCCTGTGAAGAACTTAGAAACTCAAAGCGGACGAGTGATTTGTTGTTATGATTATTTAAAGGTATTTTAAATTAAGATTTAAGAATTTTTAGAATAAAAATCATAAATTTAATCAAATAAATTTCATTTCATTCGTTAAATCTGCGTTTTAAGTTTATAAAATTATTGATAATTTATTCCATTATTATAACGTCAGTCATTACAATACATCAATTAAATGTTATAAAATTTAAATCTGAACTTTATCAAAAAGTGGACTTAGGTTCTTGTAAGACCTTTGCGAGTTTCTTAGACAAGGGAAAATCAATGTAGCATACTGCCATGAGCGCATGTAATACATACAGGTTAAAGGGATCCATTAATAGAAATTAAAAAATTAACAAAATCAATAAATCACTTTAAATCTTTGAATAAATAACAGAAATAAAGATTATTTTTTTTAAAATTTAATCTATTTTGAAAATATTTCGTAAAAAACTGAATTTTTTTTTCTAAAATTGAAATATTTTAAATGGTTATTTTTCAAGATAATTGATTTTTAGATAAAAATTTTTAATCTAAGATTAACAATTTCTTATATCACAGAATAAGAGTATTTAAATTAAAAAAAAATTAGATTATTCATATTGAATTATAGAAAATTGGAAAAAATTTTGATATAAATTAAATGGTTAATCCTGTAGTATTGCGTTCCAAATTATTTTATATTACTTACAAGCTACATTGTAAGACGATAAAGTCTTTTTTTATTAAAAAAAACTTTGAAATGACAGGTAGATTGAGAGAATTTACTGAAATAATGAACGTTGGATAACTAATGAATAACCAATAGATGCTAAATAAATGATAAATTGAACTTTACATTACTGCTTCATGAAATAGCACATGCCAACATCTCGCATCATTGGTCACATACATACAATAGGGTGAAGCTTTTGTAAATCAGTACGTTCCGGATCATTCTTTAACAGCAGTCATACAGTATGAATTTTGTTTCAGAATATTCATTCGCTCTGGCAACATATATAAAACTTTTTGACAATAGTTGCTGAACATTTTACACCGTTGAAACGAGTAACATGTAATTTGACTGTTTAATAAAATTGTACTGATCCATATTTTACTATTTAACACTCAAAATAATTTGGGATACTAAACTGGAGGATTACCTATATTTGATAATAAACATTAAGTTGTAAACTATTGATAATATTAGCGGCCTCAAACATCCAGCTACTTTAATATCTCAAGTCGAAGAAAAGTTAGTGAACAACCTGTAAGTAAAGGAAATAGAGGCGATATTTAATTCCTTTATTAAAAAAATATTTAAATCCTGTTCAAGCAATTTTCGTATAAAAATCCATACGGTCATAATTTTGCTATAACTCAAAAATGAACAATTGTTTTGTGAAAGTATTTCTCGCATAGAAGTTTGCAAATAGTAAAAATATAGGATCACATATGATTCAGAATTTTGTGTGGCTGCCATTTTGGGATCGACAACCCACCAAGCAAAATCTTGATCAGTTTCGATTTTCGGGTAGAATTCACCTTTGTTTCTATTATTAATATTAAAATAATTCAGCACTTATGCATGTTGTTGTAAAAAAGAGGAAAAGTAAAATCTTTCGTGAATTTAAATAAAACGCTAGTTTACAGGTAGCAGTATCAATTCATAATAATGATATAATAAGCTTTTGCTGCAAGTTTCAAGTTTATTCAAAACAAAACATGAACTATGAAATATTCCTTCAATATTTTGAATTTCGTGAATTTCTCATAAAATCTAGAATAATTTAATATATTGTTATAGTATAAAATTTTATTATAAACCGAACACTTCCCTTCTATTTTTCAAGAAATTGTTTATTTTAAACACAATTAGACCAGTCTTATCTGTTAGATGTTACAAGAAAATCTTCTAAACTGTTGTCTAAATCGTTTTCAGTAGATTGTCCTAATCCAAAAGTTTATTAATACAATATTGCATAATTTTTTAACAAACGTTTTCAGCTTTCAACTAAACACTTTCAAAATAATTTATCAAACGAATTTACTATTCAAAATTTAATTTTTTTAATAATCAATATTTAAAATTAATTTATAAATATTTTACATTTATTTAATAAAAATTTATTCCTAATTATTTACTATTTAAATTCATTTTAAATCATTTTAACAAATCACTTGAAATATTCAATCCTCGACTGAAAACACCTTAGACTTAATTTTATAAAATTTCAAATCATAGAACTACAATCCAAATTCAATTATTTCATCAAAATTCACGAAGCTCCCGTAAACTATAAAAAAAATTAATTTTCTTATACACTAAAGATGAGTTCCAAGGAGACTCACATTAACTTATTAAGTTTTCCTCCATATCTTTAATATTTTTTTTCAATTTTCTCAACTAGATGAAATGATTGACTCTTAAGGTTAATAACAATAAGTTCGCTTTTTGTTAATAAATCATGTTTTACTAAATTGGTTTTGTCTACATCCCATTTATGTTTCATAAATATATTTTCATAGTCTTTAGTTATTTTATTCAAAGTCATATCTCGACTAATTTGATATTTTAAATTACTTGATTTTCCATCCTCCAGCATTAAAATATTTTCTTTTCGTGAATTCAATACGATTTTAATATTAAATTGATCTAACATATTAATCCATCCTATTTCACCTTGTGAAGTTTCATTTGCGATAAAGAAATTGACATTATTTTCTCGATATATAATTTTTATTTAAAATTTTTACTAATATTTCTAAGGATTTCTTATCTGCACATTTTACCAATAAATTAGTGTTTTCAACTTTGAAATTTTCGATTACATTTAGTACTTCTTTACTGATGATAGTTATTTTGACTTCCGTATCCAAAAGGTAATTAAATTTCTTATTAATTAAGATATTAATACTTGGCCATTTTATTGTATTTTATCACCATATCATAATCATTATTTAAATTGCTTACTTTATTGTCAATACCTTTATCTATTTTATCTACATTATCTAAATGTATAACATCAAGCATTCCATAATCATCATACCAAATATTATCAAACTATTCAATTTCAAGCAAACAATTACAAACATTCTAAAGTGATGATTTCTTGGTAGCAGCATTTATTATTTAAATCAATAAAGTGATAATTTAAGCCTTTTGCTGCGAATACATATTTTCATTAAATACATTATTCGCAGCAAAAAGGCTTTAATTATCACTTTATTGTTTTAAATTACAAACATTCTCATACATACAACTATTGCTTAAGATTTTACTTACATTTAGTTGGAGCGTTGGCTAGGCCCGTAGCTAACCAGGGGCACGAGGGGCCGTGCTCCTCCAAAATTTTCTCAATGCTTTAAAAATATTGGACAACGATATCTACGTTTCCACAATAATATTTCATCCAATCAAATTATACACAAAATGATAACACTTGGTGTGAGAAAGATTACACAAAAAATCAAACCACAAAACTCTTGTTTTCTTTCATTAGTAGTTTTTCCCGAGAGATTGTGGAAGTGATTTCACGCTCAAACGCCAACATCACCAGGTCCTTCACTCGAGTTTGTGTCATTGATCGATGAGAGAGGGATAAAATCCTGGTCAAGGTTGAGAAACTATTCTCGCAGGTTGCTGTGGAAGTCCCAAATGTCAATGTGCCAGTGAAAAGCTTATACGTCTACAGGAATGCGTGTCTGTATTCATACAAGGATCCATGAATATGATGTGCTCTCATGCAGTTACCTTTTTCTTTTGGATGAAGCTTCTCGTTTATGAAGGAATTAACAACATGAATTTCGTTTTTCAGATGATCCATGTCCAATCGCCTTTACAGTAACATTGCAAAGGGTGTCAGGCATTCAATAAGTTTTTAATATAAAGTAAAATAAATAAATAAAAAAATTTTCTCAATGAAAAGCCAAACTAATTTTAATTAAAAAATCTGGTAACTTTTAAAAAACTTAAAATTTTCAATGATTAAAATTCAAAGTAATAAGACTTATTTTGGTCTCAGTAAATTCTATAAATTTTAAAAAATCGTTATAGTTACACATAATTTTACATACATAATTTTAGTGCCAATATATTTTTGAGAAGTCATAAAATTTGTTAAATTAAAAAATATTCCAAAAATCCCATTTAATTGTTTTTATATCTATTTTAATGACAAACTCATTAACAAGAAAATTAGTTATCTTCAGTGGGTATTCCCTTTTAACACGTTGACTGCCACGCGTGTTTACAACAAAATCCCCGTCAGGCCACCGGCGCCACTGTAAGATGCGTGCTCTGCTACCGCATGTCTGTTTACATTTCTTTCGGTACTCTCAGCCCGATATCTATTACGATCCTCATTTATCAATAAAAGAGAAGAACTGGAACGATCAAAGGCACGAGCAAATCTCAGAAAACCCACTACTTTTTGTCCAAGCTGCCCTGGTCAACCGCAACTTTGCAGTGAATGCTTCAATATTTTGCACTGTAAATAATTTTGTTAATAAACGATTTTTAAAAAAATTCAACAGTATTATTATCTCCTGTCATATATTTATCTAAATATGTTCGGAAATCCTTTGGAAGGAGTCACCCGATGTGGCCTGATGAGAACTCTTGCTGTCACCCGAATACGGGTGACGTGGCCTGATGAGAACTTTTGCTGTCACCCGAATACGGGTGACACGGCAGTTAACGTGTTAAAGTGAATATTTTCCTTTTTCAATAAATATTCCCATTTGCAGTGGATATTTGCATTTTTAGTAGATATTTTCTTATACAGAGTTTTTGTTGTTCCTTATCAGTCCTCTTCTTCAGTAAAAAATTCCATCTCCAGAGTTTTCCGAGGACCAGGCCGAGGAAATAGCCAAAACTCAAGCAGAAAAGTTCGATGAAAAGATCATATTGTTAATAAAAAAAGAAAGTACTCGATCTACCCCCACAAAAGCCCTCTTATGGACGCTGTCATCTACTCCAAAAGAAAAGGGATGCCTGGGCATCATAAAAGTAGTTGACGAGCAACTTATTCAATTAATTAACCGCTTCTTAAACCTAATAAACATCAACCGTGCAACAATCGTCGTTATCCTGACAGAAGAACTAATGGATATAGCAAAAACTAGAACGGAAGCTTCAATAAATAACCTTAATAATTCACTAAAATGGCTTGACGGAACACAAACGATCAAGCTCAACGAAAAAGTCATGATTAGAATTAAAAATGCTATAATAACATTGTATAAAACCCATGATATCAAGATTACTTTTATAACCAGAAAAAGTAATGTCGGATGTAACATAAGAGAAACCAGAAGAAGTATTCCCCTCACCTCAAAGACTGCAAAAACTACACTAAATGATTGGTGAGGTATATTTAAGAACATAGACCGAAGCCAATTGCCAACCCAATCGACGGATACCGAGTGGAAAATTCCCAAAAGCCTGAAAGAGATCATGAATGGCGCTTTATCGTTAAGGCTCGAGCAAATATGCTAAACCTTAATATGAAGCAGTCAAACCAAGACGGCAGATTAGGAAGCACAAAATGCAGAAACTGTGAGAACCCTCACGAATCATCCATCCATGTACTTAAAATGTGTGCAAGAGGGACTAGGATGAAGACAAACAAGCATCATGAAGTCCAAAAAGCCTTAGAAGATCTGCTAAGAAAAAAGGAAATGAACTTTGAGATCGAAACAAAACCAAAAGAATCCAATGAAATGTTAAAACCAGACATTGTCGTCCGAATGAATTATAAGATTATCATAATATATATCAAATGCATATTCTTCGGCGTCATTATAATAAGAGCCTCAAGAGCCAAAATCATAATAATCTAGAAATCTAGCCCAAAATATCCAAGAAAAAACCAGGATCCACACAAAATTGGATATAAGAGATTGGGATAAAAGAAGTAATGACATATTCAGAAAACTTGGCTTCATATAGGAGAAAAATCACCCAATCAAAGCCAAAAGAATTGAGAGAGTGATCAAGGGCTCAAGGAAGACCTACGAAAACCATCGAGGCTTCCACCAATAAAAAAGAACAGATTGTGCCAACATCGTAAAAATGGCACACAAGAGAACTCAACCCCCCATATAGTAACTTATTTTAATAAACTTAATATTTATTAGAGAACTTTATTTGTTTTAATGGGATTTAATCATATGAATAACATTGTGTTACATACATCGATGAGTAAGTAGTTAATTTATTCATCAGTTGAGGACTTACATAGGTTTTAAGAGTTCGAATTGGTTGAATAATGATTATAATAGAGATTTAAAAACATTTGAATAGATCTTTTCAATGTTTATAGGAAAATTTAATCTCAAGTGAGGAATTTAGTTTGTTGAATGTTGATTAAAATAGCCAATAATTATGAGGATTTTTAAGGTTATGATATCTTCCTCTGTATATATTTTGGATCTCAGTAAATATTATTAAATTTGTAGAGCATATCAAAATTGAATATACATGTTAGTTTAAAGAAATTATTTTACATTTTTAGAACATATTTAATCTTTTTTTCATTATTAATATCAAATCCACTTTCTAAAAATATTACAAATTATTTACAGCGCGTTTATTAAATTTAAAATTTTTATTTATTTTTGGACAATTATATTTGGATTGGAATGATGGGGGCGCAGAAAATAATGAGGATATGAAAGGGTTAATATGACTTTCTTCATTTCAAATAAAAATTAAATTAAATCTAAAGAAAGTTCGACATAATCATCATCAGGTTTAAGGATTTAAATGTATAAAAACAAATATTAGTAGTTTGGTAGTCAAAAATAGCTTTATCATCTTTCTACCTTTTAGAATAAATCCCATGCCATTTTTATACAATTCCATTGGTTTTATTTTCAACGGCAGAAATGAAAATAATAATTTAATATTGTTAGATGTTACTAGAACATCTTCTAAGTTGGGTACTTCTGTGTTATCTTACCCCCAAAAATTAAATTGTAAAATACAATTAAAATAACAATATAAAAAATGAGAGAATACATTATTGATGACGTTATTGAACATGAATTTATTAGGGCTATCTGTGATTTACGTGATTATGTGAGTTTATGTGGCGCAAACGTGTTCTAAGCAACAGTGCCAATGTGTTCGACACTATTCTCAACGACATTGTGGTTTTCTGGCTACCTGGATGACCATTTACAAACTCTTTACAAACATTTGCTGAGTTTGTAACTGTGATTTAGAAAATAAATATATTAATTGTATTCTTTTTTAATTTAATTTTTGGGGGTAAGATAACATGGAAGTACCCTAAGTTGTTTTGAAAAACATTTTCTTTCATTGAACTCATATTCTCACAATATTATTTATTATTTAAACAAAATTTTTCGGCATTGAATCAAACAAACTCAAAACAGTTTATCGAAAGAATTCGATATTCAAATTGAATTAATTTGTTTATTTAATTATTTGGATATTGATAAAGGAAGTACATGATAAATAATCTTATTGTTTATAAACCAATTTTTTTTACCGATTTAGGCTCGGATTGTCACAGTTTTGGGAGGCTTGTTTATTAAAATTATTTTTATTACACTATGTTTAGTAGGTTGTGAAACACGTTTTAATTTTGCTGACCCACGGCCAAAGAATTTGCGTTTCTTCGAGTTAATCCACTCTTTGACAGCGGCTACTAAGCCATTCAAGTCTTTGTAAGCTTTGTTCACAAGCCATTTTGTCAGTGATCGATTTATGTGATAGTCCATAGGTGGTTCTGTGGGAGAATATTGTGTATGAAAAAGCAGTTCCCAGCTCTTTTTGGTGATAGATTTGACGACACGACGTTCAACATGTGGACTAGCATTATCCGTTATTTTTGCTTGTTCATTCCGTCTCGATTGCCAAGTTGAGCCAGGTATATAGGCATTACGAAAACCACTACTAGTAATCTAAGCAAAAAGGTTTTATTTTGATAGATAACTATATTTGTATTTTCATTTTTACATTTCTATCAACCCACCAATGAAACTGAAAGGTTTTATCTACAAATAAATAAATGTGAGGAGTAACACAGATGGAATAGTAACAACAATGGAGGAGTAACAACGCCATTTAGTGCCTCAACAGAAAACTGGTCTTAAGAGTATGAGATCAAAATTTATATTTTAGGGCGTGTCCAAATAAATGTAAAACAATATCCAATATTAAAATAACTTTTTTAGGTTTTAAAATCCATTATGTTTTATCATTTAATAGAAACAAACAATAATGCGAGTGACAATTAGCGAGCCAATATATCACAAAATACCTATAATAATCCTCCATGTCAGTGCCTTTATTGATTTATTTGTGTAGCAAGGTCGAATTCAGTGATTATTTATCACGGATAAACAATTTTAATATTTTTAGGATTCACATAACAATATTCAATCGGTTGCAAAATTATTTTTAATATTTGCACTTGTGTTTAATTTATAAGTATTATTTTGTCTAGGGAAAATGTCACCGCCACAAACCGCCATGTAAATATCTCCATCCGCCTGTTCATTTGAAAGAGCAATTGCTACAAAAGGGAAAGAGCAATCTGATTCTGAAAAATCTCCAGTTATCATTCCTCACAAATCACCACCACCAACAGCCGGTTACTGTAACTAGACCTCACTCGGCATTACCTTTCAACATCGTGAGTCGTTTGTATTTTTTAAAAATATAATACTTGATAATGAATAAGAGAGAAATTGGAATGGTGGGTTTATGTATTATAACCGATTGAGATATAGAATGAAGATATCTTCATATTTTGGTACATCATGACAGTGCTAATGTGCGCGCGGCGGCTCTAGTGTGTTGTAATGAAAACAGTTGGAGTGACAATATTGTTCATGTGAAACTACAAATCCTCCTTCAAAATGTCAGATGATAACCACAATCTCATTCTGTATAAATATCCAGTGACATTTGAATGATTATTGAGTTGAAATTTTCAATAAATGCAATCAATGTCAAATTTTTATTGGTATTTGTGCGCACTACTTTTATAATTGATAACGCCAACCATTGCTCTTGACTGTTTAATTGAATATGCGTATATACATATATGCGTATATACATATTTGTCGTATTTTATCAATATATTTATTGGGTCCAAAAAATCGTTCCTGTCTGCTTATTCTGCACAAAGTTTATGTATGTACAAATATGACGGCTTGTTGTACATGTGTTATGAATGAGTCTGCGTACAAATACTTGTCACTGATGTTATCAGTTATCCAATGTATCCAATACGCGGGTCCAGAAATCGCAATGCATTATAAATGGTATCATCGGTTGTAGTGAGCAGTGCTCTATCAAATTGCGGCGACTATCCTCGTTAATTTTAGTTGAGGAATCGTTCACTTGACATGTATTTTCAATATCAACAGTTCCACTTGATTTGGCCACATTTGTTTTGTCATTAAATTCATCGAAACTTTAGGGGTTTCGATATTAATTTACCGATTGTTTAAGGTGTACATACACTTGATGTCTTTGTTTTCTTTAGTAATGTTTTAAAATTTTAGATATTGCAATACTTTTAGGATACTATTATTGGAAATAACTTATTAAAATCCAGCTTTATATTACATTTGTTAAAAATGTCTATTCTTTTTCTATTCATTTGCACGATGAATTTTAGTACTGAAGTCGGTAACCTTTTTGGAACGAAGATCAATTTGCAAGGAAAATATTTAGGAAGCCGCATATGGACGTGAATTAGGAGAATGAATATGCATTTGATATCTGGAGTAAAAAAATATTGAAAATAAACTATTTTTTCATTTTTTATATATAAATTGTTATTAAATGGTTATTAACATAGATTATAATATATTTTAAAAATAATAATAAAATAAAATTTCATAATTACAAAAAATTTGTATAAAATTAAATAAATGGGTAATTAAAATCTTTTGATGAGACTCGATGTTGAACTTCTTGAGGAAGTTTGTCAACATGCAGTGAATACGCCAAGATTTTTGATTTTCAAACATAATAAAAGACTTTAAAAAATTACTTTCCCATTTTTCAGAAACTTGAGGTAACTAGGTGTAACTTTAGCTAACATTGATGTAGGCATTGTACTCTCATAACGACAATATTATGTAAATTTAAATCTGTGGATAGCTGAGAAAACACAGCTAAATCTAATCATTTTATTCATTATGCGTAATAAAACAAAGCTATTAAATACCATGAATATTGGGAAATATCCATAAGGTATCTCCATCGCTTCACGAGACCAAATGTTAAAGTTTACAAGATGGGTTTAATATTTTTTTACAATGAATAATAATTTTTTTAATTAAATAATTTATTAATATTTTCTAATTAAAATAATTTTCAAATAAAATAAATTAAAAAAATATTATTTATTTAAACCCTATAAATTCCAATCCTACAAATTTTGATTGATAAAGATTGGGCCATTTTTTTATAGTGAAATATAATTTTTTGATCCATAGTAAAAAGTAAAAAGGGTGGACAAAAAATTAAAATTAAAGACTTTACTTATAGTAATAAGAAATAGTAGCAATAACGTGAAAAATGTATTAATGAAAAATGACATGATTTGAGGATCCAAGCATTCAAATATCCGATTACAATTATATCACACTAAACTCTCTTATTGTTTCTCCATAGACACATACTGCTAGTCAGGGCCGTAACAAGGGTGGTGAGAGCGGTGCAGTTGCACAGGGCGCACATCTGAAAGGAGCGCAAAATTGGGATGTACCAATTTTTTAATGTCACCAAAAAATGAAAAAATATAAATAAAAAATGATAAATGACATTAACGAAAAAAAACGACATCCTAGCTAACCTATCTTTAACATTACTTTTTGGATTGGGTCATTAGCGTGCCTTCGTAGGTGTGTATTTTATGAAATGTTAGTCCACAAAATGGGTTCCTGTCATTTTTTCAATTAGCAACAGAATTTTAAAAGCATTACTACCTATTATATAATAGCTGGAGATGAATACATAGTTAACAATCTTAACATGAATATTATAATTATTATAGTAGGCTGTTTTGAATTCACGTGTTGGGGGCGCCAGATATACGAACTGCACAGGGCGCAATAATGCCTTGTGACGGACCTGCTGCTAGTATTCTACTATAATATTCAACACCTTGCTTATATAAAACCTTTATTTAAAATTTAAATATTACTATTGATTATTTCAATACCAAAACACTATATATCTTTGAACGTATTATTTTTTCTGCAAAATAAAATAGTAATAGCTTAAAATTTGGTATCATTGTCAAGATTCTAAATATTTTCAAATTTGTGAAATATTCTATTTTACTCACTAAAATAACAATAACTGACTTTATAGATTTCAACTTAATGACTAACTTTTATTTATGCTCCATCGTTTATTAATAATTTCATTTATATTTTTAGGTTTTGTAATTATTTATATTCGTCTTTATTTATGTATAATAATAATGAATAATGAATAATAACATAAGTTTTTTGATATTTAGAATACAATATCCTTGAATTCCCCAGGAAATTTGTCCCAATCACACAATATTAAAAATTCAGTACAAATTCCAATGGGGAATATGCAAGCTCTTTCATACGGACCTCCAATGCCTTATGTAATCATTCCTCCTGGAGAAACTCACAATTTGCCCAGTGTCCAATATACACAGATGGCTATGGAAACAGCACAAATCGATTCCAATCAAAAGTTATCATTGCAGAAATCGAATTTCAACTATCCCATGCAAACATGTGCGGGGGGTATCTCATTAACACAAAATAATTTCCTATCACCATATCAATCATATGAACAGTACTCTTTGAGAAAAAGTTATTGCATTCCATATCAACCAGTTTTCCTACGGAATTTCCCAGTTTATAGTTGTAAGTCAAAATTTATTTAGAAATAAAAATTAACATTTTTCATAACAACTTTTAATAAGATATTGTACCCAATTCATTGATTATTTAAAATCTCCCTTATCAGAATTCAAATAAAATTCTAAATCAACCAAATAGGGCCTGCAATAAAATTTTGTCACTATTTCATCCTATTTACCCAAAAAATAGAATTCTAACTAAAAGTAAATTAATTTTTATTAGAATGCTGTCAAATTTTGAATTTGAATTTCTATGAATATTTTATGAATAAATTGATTTTAGGATCTTAAAAATTTATATTACAGATTAAATAGGAAATAAAGTGAGTCACTTCGAAAAATGTAAGCAGTTGAGTCCACAAAATTATTTCCATTATTCATGAGGTTTATTAATGAAATTCTTATCATTTATCATATATTATCGTGTATAAATCTATTCACATATTAGTCGGCCCACAGAAACTGCGCCCAATATACCTAAAATGACTATATTACAATTATAAGTCGCCCTTTAAAATCCAAGTTGTATTGAATTTCAATCAGACGAAAACCTTGGTTTTACGTTGATCACAATAAAAAAAATCAAGTTTTTCATGCTGTTTATTGTTTTTATTTCAAAATACATTTACTGTCGGTGTTTACTAATGATATTTATCAAATATAAATTTATAACCTACAAAGAGAATGCGCTGTCAAATTTTAAAATATTTAATTTTAAATTTTACTAAATCTTAGAACGCCTTATTTTTATTCTAAAGAAGCAAAAAAGTACGGAAATATCGTATTTCTAATGTTGTAAAATGTTACACCCGTTTGTAATGAATAAACACATCTATAATGTTAACAAAAAATCAATAAGTTTATATTTAATATAAACTTATTGATTTTTTGTTAATATAATATATTATATAAACACACAAACTTACCTGTGTGTTGATTTTCAACGTTGCAATGTGTAAACTCATTTAATATAGAAAGTGAGAAAGTCGTAAAAAAAATAAACTGACACACACAAACACAACACACAGTAAAAAATCCATGCGAAATTTCGACTTAAAGAATAGTTGATTTAATGAATAAACGCATAATAACAAAACATTTACAGAAATTTAAAAAAAAAATTCCGAAAACTCAACTTTGAGTTGTAGAGATAATTATGGCATAATTTCGTAAGATTTATCTTCAATTATTAATAAATTTAATAGTTTTTTAGTATTTCACATGATCCTGAAATTTCTATCAACTTTGCCGTCTGATGCTGGTGTTGGGAAAAAACTAGAAAATCGTCAATTTTATTAACCTAAAATTAATGTCCCTCGAAAGGAGATTCGATTTAGTCAATGAGACTCTGGAAAAGAGATGATTATAAATATTTGGAAAACTATTTTGAACACATTTACCGTTTTTTCCCTAAATGTTGTAAAAAAATACATGTTTTTAGAGATTAATAAATGTAATTATATTTGTCAATTAATTACTTTAAAAATAATAGAACTCACATTGTATCGAAATAAATCGAAATTTTTATTAATAAATTTCTGAAAATCATGTAAAAATTAATTAAAGTAATTTATAATAGAAAATGTTGAGTAAAAGTAATATTTAAGAGCTTGAATAATGATCTTTTAAATTAAAAAAACTACTTGAAAGCCATTTCTAAAATGGCTAAAATAAATACACTTACAAAATGTGTTTAATCAAAAATGATGCGTCATCTATAATTGGTTGTACACACCAACCTGTATTATAGATGCGTTTATTCATTGCAAACGGGTGTATTTATTTTTAATATTTTCCTTCCCATTCTACTTTGCAGCAAAAGGTTTATCTTATCATTTACTTGTTTATCATTAATAAAAAAAGTAGGATAATTAATAGTATTATTTATATTTTTAAATGTCCTGATAAGTTAAATATCCTTATTTCAGGAAATAATCAAATTATCATTAAAACCTAATTTTCATTTTCACCATTTATCGAAAAAAAGTGTTTGCTATACAATGTGCTTATCGTTTAGCAGCAAAAAATTCCATTACTTTTTGAGGAAAGTTGAAAATTTAAAGATTGTCTAATATTTGTATTTTTTGAAATGATTATTAATCTAATTTATTTGTTAGGGAAAGATTTTTTTTATTTGATGTTTTTAAAATAATTTGAATCGACTGTCTCTGTACCTGGATATTGAAAGTTTATTGGCAAGTTTCGGCAATTTTCTTATAAATATTCAACTTTGTCTTGGCGGAGATTTAGTGTGAGATAATTTTCCAGCAACATATTACTAATTTTAATGTTTCAATGAGGAGGTAGATTTACAAATATTACGCGTGACTGAATAAATCGGAAATTCAAGTTTTATTTATCAGCTGATACAAATGTCATAGTTTTACCCTATTTACTATTACAGACTGAATTATATTTTCATCCATCTGGATTATTCGCTCCACTTATCAACCAGAATTTATTTTTAATACATTAACGCTACTGATAGCACAATTAAACAAACATTTGACATCAAAATCGCATTATCGTATTAATAATCTTCTTTGAAAGTCTTCCAGAAAATCGAATATTTGAAATTTTTTGTAATGGAAATAAGTTATAAACTTCAACAAACTTGCGTCACCCTTAAAAGAATTAGATTCCTGAATATCCTCCAAAACATGATTTGCCGGAAATAAAATATTTAACACCGATACAAATGGGCTAGTCTTTATAGTCTACGTTCTTTTAACCAGGAAGCTTGATTCATACATGAACACATCACTAACATCAAAATGAAAATTTTCAAAATGCATTAAATAGTAGAAAATCTTTCTTCATTGCTCTAATATTTTTCAGGCACATATGACTGAAATAAAAGCGCAAGCGTTTTTTCATTGTTAACATCTTAACTTTTACAGATCATCGTTAGTTTCCAAAAATCTTTGCTATAGAAATTATAACATTAAGTTGCCATTAACTATTTTGCCTTTTACACAAAATTATTGTAATTAATTTCCATTTTTTGGTACTGAAGAAATATTAATTTTTCCATTTTAGTTTATTAAAAAATAAAAGCGTTTTTCATAAAGTTTTAAATTGTTTTTTATTCTTTCAACATTCTAAGCTCAAGAAACCGATTTATCAGTTTGTAAGTCCGTTACTTAACCACTTGAAGAAACAGTAAGACAAATGAACAGATATAATTAACAGAAATATTAACACTGTTTTTAGTACAGGTGAACCAGTTTAATATCACTAAAACTCAAAATCCACTTACCAAACACTATTAAATCAATACATTTTTACTCGTTTAATATCATCTTGCATAATATCTATTTCCCGCTTTCTGTATTTCCGTTTCTTCGTTTTTCGGCTATGAAATTTATATTTTCAGTAAAATGTTAAAAATCTGCTAAAATTTCATGGAACTCATTGTTAACATAATATTGTACTGGATAATCTCTAGGGTAATAGTTGAAAATATTCTATTTTGATTTTCTAGTGTTTCGAATTTTATGACAACTAATTAATTCCTGTACATATATTTACTTTATTTATATGATTTCTGAATTATTATTTGACAATAAAAGGAGCTAGAATAAACATGCATTTGCAACATTGGATAAAATAAATAAATGAATTTTTATGTACATTTTATAATATCGTTGTAGATTTGTTGATTAATTTAAATAAATGAAATTAAAATAAATGATTTCTAAATTTTACTGTTTTTATCTTATTGTTATTATTATTATCCAACAATATAAACCAAGGAAGAAAGAAAAAATATTTCAATCAAAATCTTAGTCAATGGAAACATCCAAAAAGAAATGTCAGATTTAAAGAAGTAATTCTCATCATAAACAGGTGGCTAACAATCAACACTATAGAAAGAGATCAATAAAATCATCAGTTTTATTTGTTGTTGATCTTGAGAATAGCTTTAAAAAAAAATTAAAAAATAATAATTTAAAATAATATAGAAAAACTAGATCAAATTTTAAGGAAATATACTTTTAAAATATCATTTGGAATAAAAATCAAAATATAAACATTTTTTAAAAATATTTAAATTGCGTATATTGCGTAATTAGTTATCGGAAACTATATTTTATAAATATTTTAAGATATTATTTATTAAAAGAGATTTCTATGATTTCATAGTTACGATAAATATCAATTGAATGCATCGACCAATATTTTTGAGCACAATTATTAAACTAAATAATTTTTAAATTCCAATTTTGAAAAAAGTTTATAGATTGTTAAACTTAAAAATTATAACGATTTATTTTTATATTAGATACACGTGTTGTACTCTATTTTGTTGTTTTAATTTATTGGAACATAAATTACAGTTTTAATTATAATTAAAAAAATTTTAAATCTTTAAATAGATTTATTATAAATAGAAAAATTATTTATTGTATAAAAATGATTAAAAATAAAAAGAAAATGTTTAGTTTTCCTATCTTACCTGACGATTACAGGAAAACTGTCGAATATTATGTAAATATTATTCTCGACATACATAGTTGTTATTATTATTTCATAGATCGCCAAAATAAAAAAGGATGTGTTTAAATAAAATCCAAAGACACTTAAAAAACGTTTTCCAAGAAAACTTATTTTAGTTTTACACAACATAGTTTATACAGTGCTCTGAAATGCAATACAGGTGTCATGTTTATTAGTAAACTGATATTATAGTGATTCTCCGCCCATGGTCACTTTTATTTGATTGACTTTCACCAGGTAATTGATTGTTTGTTTTTGTCAATTTTGTGGATTCTTTATCAAGAAAATTGATCATACATTTACATAATAAAGTTAAACACTAAGTAAAAATTTGCGTTTGACAGTTTTTTATTGAGTATATTTATAACTATTATTTTATTTACTACCCGGAAAATTTATATTTATTACATGATTTAGTTTTTTTAAGTCATTAGAATTATTTTGATAAAGAATTCACATTTGTAATCTTTATTCAGATTCAACGATGCCTTACTAATAACCCCAGCAACTTTCAGAACAGCTCCATATTAGCATCATCAATCTCTGAAATGCAGATTTCCTTGTCTAGATAATTTGAGTTGAACTTTTATTTTCGAGGTTTTGATAATTGTTACTTACATCGTATTTTTGGACGAGATTATTCTTATTCTTATTATTATTTATTATTATTATTATTATTATTATTATTATTATTATTATTATTATTTTTATTTTATCGCTAATATTTTTATTATAATAATAATTGTTATTGAATCAATAATAAAATTGATTTGCACGTTTTTTTCAATGTCAAACACAATGATTTGTTTTTATATTAGATGTTTGTCGATACATGTGTTGTACTTTATTTTGTTGTTTTAATTTATTGGATCATAAATTACCGTTTTATTTGCTCAATATTTGTTCAATATAATACTTATTTTCCTTTTGTTATCGATTTGTTATTTTGTTTGTATTACGGTCAAGTATTATTCTGATCGACAAATAAATATTTATAATTTGTTTATGTAATTGATATTAAATAACAATAAAATTTATTCTCAATGGTTGTTCTTAATTGATAGTTGGTTGATCAATTTTTCCAAAATAATATCTGTGGCAATTTGATAATGCGAATTGATAAAATTAGGTAAAGAGATAATTCCGAGTCAGACTATTATTTTATGGAAGCGTCAGTATATATGAATGGACGTATACATTGCTGTCAGTTTCTTTACGTAGGTGTCTTTGATTTTGTGACAGTTGTAATCATTAATTGATTTTCAACTGTGCCTTCATATGGTCATGATTATGGTGATGTTATCAAAATTGTGAACAAAATTCTTAATGAAATTTATCATCTGCTATATAGTCTGGCATGAATCAACACTATTTAACAAATACACCACACTACCTTTTGGATTTTTTAAATAATTTTGTCGGACAAATCGATAAATTCCAAATTACCTTTTGAAGGTGTTTTACTTATAGCAATAAATAATAATTTAAAATCTATTTTTCTTAAATTTACCCGAAGTTTCGGTTCAAAGTATCAACAAAACGATTGAACTCTAATTTAAGTGGTACTGTCACCCATGATTTGGAAAATAACAACATAGTTGAATTGACAGCTTTCTAGAATCCATTGTACTTCTTGAAAGGATAAAGGTAAAAAATGAATATAAATTTTCTATTAACAGTATTCTAAGCTCTTGAAGATTTTCTTAAAGGAATTAATTAAATAATTAATAATTTTCGTATTATTTCTCGGTTTGTTTGAGACCGGTATATAGTAAAAAACAGCAGTGCATGCCATCCTACTAAAGAAATTTAAGTAGTAAGTAATTTTATTTTCCTAAAGATAGTTATGAAATATAAAATTTATAAAAAATGAGTAAAGCAGTTCAAAATTATTGCTTCTATAGGTACACGTGTATGGAGTATATTCATGCTTACCACTGTTTCCATCACAGTGGACTACTTACTGAGTAACTTTGTTTCGACATGTTCATATGTATGTACTGAGATAAATTAAATATTAAATGATTGCTGATTAATGTGGTATACAAATTCATAATGCTTGCTTTACTCGATGTTGAATAAAAATCCTTGCAGAGATTTGTTTAAATATTGCAAACAAATTGCATTGTTTTTGAATTTAAAAATAATTTATTAGTATTTTATTATGGATGTTATAAATACTAAAACTATAATAACAAACAACCATAATTTAATTTTTCAATCTTTGTTCATTATTTATATTTTAACTAATTTTGATTATATTTTTTACTCCACTATTAAAACCAATTAATTTACATTAAACACAAATTCATAACATACTGTATTCATAAAAAGAATATTCAAAATTAGTGTGATTTCTGCCGATGAATATCTTCAACGAATTTATTTATTTCTAGTTTCATTGCTTGAATTTTGTTGGATTTAATTTTTTTTACATAATTTCGAGGACACATGTGGGTCTACGCCCCAGTTAAGAATCACTTTGCCAATAAATTTGTTCACGACAAACAAACAACATTCTTTTCCCCATGGCACCCTCAATAATAATTTATAAAATTTTCATTTCAAATTTTAAAAGACAAAAATTAGTTTTTTTAAATATGAATAAAACTAACACTTAAAAATTTAATTTAATTATTAATGTTTATATCAATGTAATATCAATAAATAAAGACAATATAACCCAACAGGACTATGATGTCAGATTGTATCTATAACATCCTTATCTATACAAGTTTTGTCCAACAGATGTGGTAATTTACCGTTTATATTAAAGTTAACAAACAACAGCCTCATGATTCACAACCTTCTAAACCAGGCCTGACCAACCCAAATCGCTTTGCGGGGGAATTTTTATATTCAAAAAATTCAGCGGGCTATATATTATATGAAAAAACCAAATTTTATTGAAACATTTGTTTGAATTATTACATAGATTTACATAGATTTATTTGAACCATTCCAAGAAAAACATTTATTTTTATATTTACAGTAGATTTATTTTATTGTTTCAAGAACATTTTTATTGAACCATTTATTTTTATTATTTCAGTACACTTAAGTATAATATTTATTAATGGGATATTTACTTTTCTTTGCGATCGCTCAATGTTTTTAAATCTACATCAATTTTGGTAGCTGCACATCGTAATTCGCTACATCAATTTGGTCTGTTAATGAAGCACGATTCACCGCTGGATTCACCCATCTACTAATGATTTCATCTCTAAAATTCCTAGCATTTTTATAATTTTTCACGATTTTAATGTTTTTTACGAAATCTTTCATAGTTTTGTTGATTTCCCCAGATTTTCGAACTATTTTCTCAAAATATTTTCAGTTTGATAAAATTAACTCGTTAATTTTTCATTATTTTTATTGTTTTTTAACATAAATTTTATGTAGGTAAAATTGACTTTAAAAACAGGCCACGGCTGGATATTGTAGGTAAAATCAAAAATAAGTAGGTCAAATACACACAAACAAACAATATAGTTTAATTAAATCAACTTTAAAAAAGGCCACTCCTGGAACAAATAAATAAATACTATTGCTGAGGTCTCGATAAAAATCGAGATTACCGACGTTGCACTCTTGTTTCCTTAATTATATCTATTAATACAAAAGATGAAGTATTATATTTAAAATATATATATTAAATAAAAATTTATCAATGCATATCAATTCTTTTCCCCACAAATTCTGAAAAATGAAATAATGCTTGTTGTGAAAATGTTTAATGTTGTACATGAGTGTTGTGTAAGTGTATATTTCTTGAAGTTTTTTGTAGTGTCTGTTCGATTTTTAGAACTAAGAAGGATTGATCTTTTTAATTCACAGAGCTTGGAAAATTTTTGGGCGAATAATAATGATTTTGTGTCGCTATTTATACCATTTTTGTACACCTGTTACTGTAAAATTATATTAATATTATTATAGACAGCTGTTAAAATGTATTATTTTGTTAAGAGTTATTATTATTGTTATTCTTTGTAGTAATTATTTCAAGAGTTGCTAAGTATTATTATATTAAAAATATATTATTAATTATAAGAACTTTTATTCCAATTTCGCCACTGATTATTTTTTCCTTTGAATTTATTAAAAAGAGAGCTTGAAGACTATAAATCAGTAATATATCGATGTTTTTTGATACTCACGAATTTTCGGCACTGCCTTTACTCGTGAGTATTAAAAACATCGATATATTACTGATTTATAGTCTTCAAGCT
Source organism: Schmidtea polychroa (assembly GCA_959609185.1). Lineage (NCBI taxonomy): Eukaryota > Metazoa > Platyhelminthes > Tricladida > Dugesiidae > Schmidtea > Schmidtea polychroa. Next base: position 44,801 of record CAUHTR010000045.1, read on the forward strand.
CTCTTTAATAAATTCAATATTATTAATTATTATTATTCTTTGTTTTAACTATTATTTTAATTTTTTTTTGGTGATGGAACAAAAGCTGGTTCATTACTAAGAAGATTTTCCTGTGCTTTGGTGAAGATGTGATCGAATGTGTTTATAAAAAGTCGAATTGTTTCTAAGTACTTGGTTTTGTTGGATGTTTTTGAAATAAGTTTGTTTAATTTTTTGTGTTTGTGAAAGCTGAGCTCTTTAGAAATATTTTGGCAACACATTGCATAGCCTCAACATTAATACCGGCACAAAATCATTATTACTTGCCTAAAAATTAAATCACATTTTATGAGCTAAAAAGGTTAACCCTTATTAACTCTAAAAATACGACGGCCATAACAGAAAAATTGAAACACTGGTTGACAACAAAATTAATAATTTCTTATGATTTTGTTAAAACTTCAATTTCTATCATTTCAACTAAATTTTATTTGTTCAGAGCCGATTGTATCATCTGAATCAACTCATTCTCAATATTCTGAAAAGATTATCAAAGTAAGTAGCATAGAAATTTTTATCTAAAATTAGAAAAGTGAAAAAAAAATTCTTTCAAAGCAGAGAAATTATTAACAATTTTTTAGAAATGAATTTAGAATTTTATTTATTATATCAAATCTCTAGAAGCCAACATAGACAAACTTGTAGCTGACAAACAGTGACAAAAATCGCACTAAAAATAAATTTCCATAACCTTTATATTAAACATAAATTTATATGCAATAAATTTGAGTATTCTTTTAATAATAAATAATTTATAAATGTAAATATTTTAAACAACACCTTAATATTAAAAAAATTAAAACTGCGGCCCAAAAAAAAATTTATTTATTTTTTTGGCCCATTTAATAAAAAGGTTGCTCATCACTGCTCTAGATGGATCGCATGAAAGTTAATGGCTTTTATAATATTGTAGTCTTTCCAAAATACTTCGATTTATAAAATTTTACTTTTATTTCTTAAATAAAAAATGATATGTTTTAATGATCTAAAAAATAAATTAAAAATATTAAAAAAAATCACAACTTGACAAAAAAATTAATTAAATTAAAAAACTCCCAATAAATTAATAAAACAAAAAAAATACAAAACATTAAATTTTGAAATAAATCTTTTACAAATGCAAACGAAAACAACATAAACTGAAAAGGTGTTTTGACGTATCTTTTGAGAAGATGTTGTCAACATTTAATTGAAACAATGTACGAAGTATTTTAAAGAAATTTAGGGTGGATCAACGCCTTTGAACGTTTTGAACTAGTTATTCAATTCTCACTATTCGATTAAATTTCACAAATATTTTTGTTGATTTCAATGATAGTTAATAAGATTTATGAAGCAAAGTTTTTGTTTAATTATGTTATGATCATAGTTTAAATTATTGACAGACTGTTTCCAAATTTGATTATTAATATTCAAAATCTAATTTAAAATATTGTCTGTAGTCCAGAAATAATGAAAAAAATATGTCGTTTTCACAATAATCAAAAAAAAGAAGAAAGAGAAAGATATATAACGATGATATGGCATATATCGATCACACAACAATAATATCACCTAGAGCAGAAACGGTATGTTTTGTAGCTACAGGTAAGCATTGGGAAGGGAAGTTGTGTTCGAGATGAAAGATTCTCCGAGAAATATAATACACCAGTCACTCACAGTGCGGGCAGAGTAGTCAATGGCAATACCAATTCGAGTAGCCAATTTAGACATTAGGCCATTATATTTATACCTAGATTCCAGAATGAGTGAGGTAATGAAGTCAAAAGAATCACAAGATCATAAAGAAAGATCAATACTTACAGTAAAAATGGAGGAGAGTGAGCCAGATATCGAATATTTTGACGCTTCCACCGCGAATAGCAAGGTTTTTACGAGAAAAAAACATCCAAGTCAATATGTTATTGGGGAAATATTAACCCATAAAGGTGAGACCTTATCGGATTCCATTCTATTTGAAGGAATATGCCGATAAACATGTAAAATTGATGTTGAAGCATGGAATAATTAGACACAGAAAATCACCTTGTCAATCGCCCATGATAGTGAGAGTAAGAATGAAGGACCATTAGGATTATGAAACGAATTATCGAATGGTGAATGAAGTGACATGAAAGGATAGTCACCTATTGCCATCATTAGATTTCATTTATGAGCGAATGAGAAACGCCAAGTTTTCTGAGTAATGGATGCCTAAAAAGAGATTTTACAAGATCAAATTAGAAGGTAAATCAATACCGATTACAGTATTTTCAACAGGCATGGTTCATTACAAATAAAATGTCATGCCATTCGGTATCACGGGAGCCCAGGAACATTTCAACGACCAATGAATTTGATGTTCATGGATCATCGCGCAATGGTATATATCGACGATGTCATAGTATTCTTGCTGGATTTGAAAAATCACCTAGAACATTTATAAAACGTATTTAAAAGATGAATTAACGCTGATTTGAAAGTGAACCAACGAAATGCAAATCGGCCGAGCCAGAGGTAGTATATGTTGGTCATATCATCCCCCAAGACGTAGTTAAACCAAATATAGCGAATGTCGAGAAAGCGAAAAACTTCCCAGAACCAAAAACTGTAAAACACATCAAAGATTTCTTGGGCTTACTGGAATATTAGAGGAAGTTAACTCGGAATATTTTGGCAATAGCTTTCCCACTAACTCAGCTAAAAGGCAAGACTGTCAAACTCGTGTGGGATTCGAGCAACAAAAACATTTGATATGCTCAAGAAAAGACTTGAGATTTAATATGGCAATTAGTAGCTAACCGGAAGGCTGAACCAATTATAGTGCATGCTAACCGATGTAAGAAATGTATAGCCACAGAAAAAGAGAAAGATGCTCCAACAAAAGTCAAAAAGACCATGGAAAGTCAAACTACGAGAGATACCACTTACAGATACCCATTACGGTCTAGAAGTGTGCCAAATCAGTGTCGTTTTTTTGTAATCATTAGCTGTATTATGTTGCCCGTACAAATACCAGCACCGTCGATTTCCAACCAATTGCATTGTAAATTGATTAATTTCACTTTGCTCGCACTTTTCAAGGATTTGGAATTTTTACGACATGTGATAATAAAACAAAGTATAGTCTAACGTTTTGTGGAGAGGATTGTTTTTCCTTTGTATTAGACTCCATCAAGGTCGAAAAATTTATTTAAGATTTGAAAGCGGAGTACGATTCCAAAACTTTGCAGGTCAAAGAAATTGGGAAAGTGCTTCCAATAATAAAATTCTAGGAATGACTGCAGTTCCAAAGACCTCAACCTGATCGAATATATTTGTAAAATAACTGAGTCAATAATTTTGGAATTCTTATTTCATAATAGAAGCGTAAATTTAATTCGTAGATTTTTGTGAGGAGTAATCCAATACATAATTTAAAAAAGGAAATACAAATATTTATTCAAGTGAAAGGAAAAAAGTACACTTACGAGGGTTATAATAAAATTGCTAATAACATAAATATAAAGTATAAAAATTTAAATTTCAGTATTTTTAACATAATTTTTTAATATTTTAAGTTTTACAATAACGATTTAAGTTGTTGACTGTTGAAAATCGAAATTAGTGTATAAATTTCTTTCGGGAATAAAAGAGGCATATTTTGAGAAAAGATGCGAAGTGATTAAGTAATGCTGATTTAAGTTATTAGTGAGTATCAAATGATTTGACGCATCGATTGAGACACTCTATTGGAAAGGACAACGACAGACCTTCTATCGGTCATATTAAACACAAGATAGTATCAGATTTAGTAATTGTGGTAACAGAAACTCACCTGTATTTAAACTCTAACCAGTAAAGTAAGTACTAACTTCACATAATGACGGGTATAATAAGGGTGAATTGAATGTATTTTCGTAGTACTATGTTTCCTTGAAAATGAAATCATGCTCTTATTTTCAATTTTACTTAGAAAAATATCGATATAGTTTTTGTATTTACAACACTTTTATTCTGCTTCACTTTTCTATTTCGAGAAAATTTGCAATTGATCTTTCAATGACTTTTAGACTAGTTAGAGCTCTGAAATTGTCAGTATTAATCTATTTCATTTAACAAAGCAATATTACTGGTTTTCCCTAAAAATAAAACCTGGTTTTATTATCGAGTAAAGTATGTAGTCATAGAAGGGAGGTTACCATTAAAATTTTGAACCTACCCGAAACCAGAAGAATTTTGATTTTGATTTTGAATTGTTAATGATAGATGTACATTCTGAAATCAAATGTTTCATATAGTCATTTTGGCTTTTCTAAAGAAAGTTTTATACATAGAATACTGCGACAATGAGTCTTTTGGATCTCTTTATTTTATATCCATAAATTTCTAATAATCAATCATTTTATAAAATATTTTGAAATGAAAATTAAAAACTTTCAAACCAATCTAATAATAAACAATAACTTAAAGAAGTCCATTGATTAATATTTATTGAGAAAATAATCCTTTGACAAACATTAAATTAGTTTGCTTGTTTATTTAATATAAACTCATGTTTATAAACAGTGTTATATTTACGGTTTATTCAAGGTCATTTAGTTAATTAAAGTGTGTTAAATTTTCGTTATTTATTTATTTTTAATGTATGACGATCAGTCTAAAAGATATGAAAATATAGATGCCCTAATAAAGGCAGCAGAAGTCTTAGAAAGAAATGAGATTCTTTCTAAAAGTAACAGTTCAATAAAAATATATTTTAAATATACAATTTGTTAATAGATCAAATAAAACTAGGAAAGAATAAAAGAATATCAAATATATTTGGACATGAAAATGAAACAAAGTATGAAAATATTAGTTATGTAAAATAATTTATATTATTTTCTTAGTTATTTACGTTCGAAAAAGAAACTTGTTTATCTGCAAGATAAAAATTTAAGCAAGCAATCTCCAAAAAACTGTTCTGATAGTCTCATACAAACTATTGAATGCATAAATGTAAATTTTAAATGATTAAATTAATTTATATTTGGTATAATTACATTACATTTTAAATTGAATGTTAAATTAAATCGTTAATATTTTTTATTTTTACAAGATTATTTATTAACAATTTCCATTTTCTTCATTTCAGACATCTTTATTAAATTAATAAAAAATATTGATTTACTCCGAAATAAATATAATGGACAGAGAGATTTAAAAGTGAAATAGTTTTAAAGTGAAAAAGGAAAAACCGATTTTTGTCATTTTTTTAGTTGTAAATGGTTTAAATATAAATTATTTTTAAGATTACATGTTTCAGTATAAATGTCACTTTCTGGGGGGGGGGTGTTAGGCCAATCACCATTTAGATACGCGCTTTCCAGCATTTTGTGAATTATTTTGGAAAGTTTTCATCCGCTATGTAAAAAAAATAATCTCATACAAAATGGAACTTTAATGACTTTTGTTCCGATTTCGGTTCTAGAGGTTCTTCTAGTATATAAAATCTATTACGGACTTTAAATCCAATTGTTGATGTAGAACATGATCGATTAATAATGCCAAAATTTTAAAATAATAAATTTTTATATTTTTATATTATATATTAATTTGATTGGTTGTAAATAAAAAAATAAAAATATGAATTAAATAGAAAATAATGTTTCAATTAAATTATTTATAAGCTTTAATTTATTTATAGAGGTTAAAAAAATTTTGTTCTTGTCTATAAATGGTTTCCAATATATCCATGACCCCCCTCCACTTACCCTCCCACAGCCATTCTCTTGAGGTTAGTAAATAAATACAAACCCCTCCGAATCACATCCAATTATAACTTAATGAATTTTTAAAAATTATAAAAGAAATTTAATTGGTCAATCATAATATAATAATAATGAGGAGGCTAGAAAAATGAAAATTACAGATCTCATTGCAAAATTTACTACAAAACTAGAAAGAAAATATAAAATATATTTTATTGACTTAAAAAATCAATTTTAAATTATATTGATTTCTTATACAAATAATTCTTTATATTTATTTAAAACTTGCTCAAATTACTACATCAGACACAGATTTTCTCAGACTGTCTTGTAGTTTTTAATTTCTCTAGTATTTCTTTACCTATTTTTTGTCATCACTGTCGTGAAATAGATCAGCATAATTATCGAAACCAACTTCATCGGTAATAGGTTATAATTATTTATTTGAGAAATACTTTGAAATGCGCAGATCGGGGAGATCTATTGGAACGAATATAGTGTTGAAAATATTTACCAAGAACACAACAATAAGGTTCCAGGAGCGTATTCATGGGAACAGTAATCCAATTATTACTTGTTTCATACAAATACGAATTTCATATAAAAAACAAACAAATACAACGAAGTTAATTCCTCAAGGTTCAAGATTGTTGCAATAATAATTCTTGTGGTCCATAAAATACAACTAGTGTGACATAACATTCAGCTCAACCCATCCACCCACCTACGTCACGTTTCGTCACGTTTTCAAGGAATCGAGCTTGACGTAATAATAACTCCTTATTTCACGTTAATTCTTCTGGTTTACTGAAATATTTTTTGAGATTTTAATGGAAACACATTAAAAATATATAATACAGAATCATTTCTAACAATTAAAGCACTGAATGATTAATGGGTTAATAAAAACATTTAACACAACAGTTATAATCAAAGATTTTAAAGTTATCGATAGAATAAAAGCGTTGCATCCGGTATTTACAATGAGACTCAGGGATGTATAAATATCACATGAATTGCATCTTGGCAATTATATTATACAAATTGTTTATAAGCAACTAATAAATCCCACTTATTAATAATACAATTATCTATTAACTCTAAGATTAATATTCCCAACAGCTTAAATTGTATTGGCTTATTTTATGATAAACTTTAAAAATTGTCTCCGAATTGTACAGAGTGAATCACAAATTACATATTAGAGGTGTCGAGCTTCAGAAACAAGTTTTTAAAGAATAAGGGTCTTATATAATATGTTTTGAAAGTACATGTAACTCTATCTCATTGTAAACGCTTAGGACATTATTGTAAAACGACTTTTGGAAATAAATAAAATTACCCAGTCACGAAAAATTATGCTAATATTAAAGGATGAAAGTGTAGAGTAGTAGACAAATTATTTACAAAGAATAAGCAAAGACAAATTTCTCTGAGACATCAAAATATCATAACTTTAACTTTATTGTGACTTTAATTCTCTGGATTTTTTTACTCTCTCGATTATTATTAATAATAATAATAATAATAATAATATTATTATTATTATTATTATTATTATTATTATTATTATTATTATTATTATTAAACAATTAAATGATAATATAAGTATGTGGCTGCTGAGTATATATATATATATATATATATATATATATATATATATATATATATATATATATATATATATATATATATATATATATATATATATATATATATATATATATATATATATATATATATATATATATATATATATATATATATATATATATATATATATATATATATATATATATTCAATACAATCAACATATTTTTGACTATAAAAATAATACTAATCAATTTACCTGGAATTTAGTTGCTTCAATTTTCAAAGGCTTTTTGATGCTCTTTTTGATTTTCTCTTTTTTCATTGGTTAAAAATAAATTAAAGAATTATTTTTCAAGAATTCAAATATAAATTCAAAAAAAACGAATATAAAATTTTTTTTAATTAACTATTTATAGTTTTCAGCTCTGATTTCTTTTCAATTGACATTGTATATATAAATACAATATAAACTTTTTAAACATAATCATAATTTTTTAAAGTTTACTTGCTCAAAATTTGATTTAGTCATATTATTTTTCAAAAGAAAATATTCTCAAGATCAATAAAATTGCCTCTTAATCCGAGATTTTTCTTTTGAATGTTGTCATGGGCAAAGATTTCAATTAAATTTTTTTTCTTTTCTTCCTTGGTTGACATTTATGGAGATGTCTGTATGTTATTATTATTATTTTTTCCTTTAACAAAATCTTACTTTTTTTGAAGTATTTTTTCCCACTCAGATTTCTATTTCTATTAAATATTTATTTGCCTAGGAGTTACGTAAAGATGAAAGACTTTACTCACTGATAGAAAGTAAATTGAAATCAGATAACAGAGCCTTATATCAAGAATTAAATCACCTCAAAAGGAAACTTAATAAAATTAAATATATGACAACATCATCATTGTCATCGTCATCATCAAAGAAATATAAACTCGTTGATAAAACTTATGAAGATGAAGATACATCAACGGCCAGTGGTAATATTCTCTTCTAATTTTATGTTTCATTTGATTTTTGCTGTTTTCATTTATATATATATAATGTTTTATAATTATTGCAAAATAATATGAAATAGTATCTAAATAATAGCTTGTAACTAGTAATGTCATTCAATGGATTGCAGTACTTATTGAATTTGCTTATTTAAATATGTTCCCAAATTGGAACATCAGACTGATGGACTAAAAATTGTTAAATTGTCAAAAATGTCACCAAGAAAAAACAAAAAAAAATGAGATATTTTCAAAAAACAACTAATGGTGCTTAATGCTAGACTTGCAAAAAGTCTTTAAAAACAAAAGATGGAAAAAATAAGTGGATTTCATCGTCACCTCGAAAAAAACACAGTGAAGATTATTTTTGAGTATTCTGAAAAAAATTGACGACTCTCCTCTTCCTCACCTTAAAAAGAAACAAGCAACCATGATCGAAATGCTTAAAACAAAGTCCAAATAAGACAATTCCATTCAAAAACAGTTTGACTCTGTATTGCTGGATTACTTTTGCACCGATCTGTATTCCTTTTCAGCAGTCGAAAGAAACTGTTCGATATTGGAAATTCTAAACTGAGTCTTTATCAAAGAACAACATATTCAAGAAAGCTTTCAATTCGGTCAAGAGAAGTTGAAGCTGGAATGGAGAGCATAATAACGGAGATTACGCATTTACTCCTGACGCTATTAGAAGACTTTGGAGACATATAATTTATTAATATCACAAAAACTGATTATCCCTCCGGAGGAATTAATTATATTGTAAGTATCTTGAGCAAGATACACATGCATCAATAACACAATATTACACCTTTGGCATTCAGACATGCATTACATAATAATCAGACATACAAATTCAACATGCAATTATATTATTTCAAACAGGTATTATTTACAGTTATTCTACATCCCCTCTCGTTTTAATATGTTTGATTTCTAATTTTCCATTTTCCATTCTGAAATTCCACCATGAAACTCCTGTTCTGCAACTTCTATATTATTTTACCTGGACCCTCAATTCTGTCTTCATTTTTATTCGCCACATGCTTTTTTACCAATACAACATCCCGGACATTGAAAATTCGATTTGCTCTTTCTTCATTGAAATATAAATCATCTTCCTTATATTCGTTTTTGTAACTTTAATCTTTCTGATTTACGCTTTTCCATTAATAATTGTAGTTCACATGGTTCGTCATTTTCATACCGTTCTCTGGGAATCTTTTTCCCAAAAACTATCTGTGTAGGACTCAACTGAGTAGTTTTCTGAATTGTCGCATGCAACGTAAATTCAACTTGAGGAAGTATTTCGACCCAGTCTTTGCCAGTTCTTTCTTTTAAGGAAATTTGGATGGCATCTCTAATAGTTCTAAATTGGCGTTTAATTTCTCCATTACCTGAATGATGATATAGACTTGAATATAATAAATTAATACCATTCTTCAGGATACTAGCGAAGCTTTCAAATTTAATTTTGTAAAGCATAATCAGCTTCAACCGTAGAAATATTATTGTCAACCAATCTACCTTTCTGGCAGTCTTCATAAAAGATGATTTCAGCTTCATTAGCATAGTTAACCAACCCAGATAACTTGTCGATTCGACTAGTGTTTTCAATTGAAAATTTGGCCTTCCGCATTTGACGAATGATTCGCTCCTTACTTTCACAATTAAAATTAAGGAAAATAATTTCTTAATATATCCCTCTGCTAAGTTGAGCAGATTATTGTCAAAATTAGCATACGAATCAATAGGATTAAAGTTCTCCACGTTTGTGTTTAAATGGAAAGCCTTCTCAGAGTTTATATGTTACTTTCGCAAATTCCCCCAAACCATTTACTCTTCAACTGAATAAGATTCGTATTTCTTTGGTCTTTAAACGCGACTAGGTCACATCTTTCTTTTGACAATTCTGTAAGAAGATGGTTCATAAACAGTTTCACATATTCTATAGATGGACGACAACTTGATGTTTCATCTGAAGTGAGGTGATAAAAGGAAAAATTCCATTTAGTCTGTGCTGACATTGACCTATGTAACAATTTTCCTTGGTCACGTGACTGTAGATATGGATTATAATTAATTTGGTCGATTTCATGTCTCGGGTTACAGCTCGACGCGACATTTGTTGAGTCCATATTCATTTGAACTATTTTCTTTTTTTTCTTCATCTTTTCTTCTATTTTTTCATCAATTCATCAACAACCTGTCCGTGTCTGTGTACAAAAACACGTACAAAAACCAGAAAACTCAACAATAAATGCGTACACAGGTGCGAAGACACAACCCACATAGACAGTCAGATGGAAAGTTCACTCCTCCATCTGACTGGTCGAAACAACAATGTTTCTCTGCAAATACTTTTCCTCTATCACAATGAATACTCCTTGGAGCACCCAAATTTCAAAATTCATTTTTCGTTAATTATTGTTGCAACTGTATTTTCATCTTCTACAGAAACCGCACATAAATAAATATATTTACTTAATTGCCAAAATATACTTCTTTCCACTCTTAGTAGTTTTCATTGTGCCACAAAAGTCAATGAAGACTTTCCGATTCTTGATTGGTGGAAATTGCATTCAAATACATTGCCATAACTCTCTTCATTAGCTATTCTAGCAAGTTCAACTTTAGTAATGTAAATACGAGCATTTGTTAAGATATGGGTGATGTAATCATTGCATAACAATCCAAAGGTATTTGGCTTAGTATTGACTCCTCACTTGCCACTAGTTATATGTATGAAAATCACTTGAAAAAGGCAGTGCCGAAAATTCGTGAATATATAAAAAATCGATATCTTTACTGATTCATTGTCAAGTTTTTAATGTCAATTGAAAAGAAATCAGTGGTGAAAATTGAAAAAAGCTCTTTTATATATATTTATTTATTGACTTATGCCACATAAATATGTAATTCATTATAATTGTAAAATATTGAAAGTCACAATGTAAACTATTTTTGGGGGAAATTGTGTTGGATATCGTCAAATTGCAGTCAAGTGAAATCTATGAGATTGTTATATAGAAACATCCATTGCATCACACTTTTTCCAAAGCACTTTTGCACTTTTTTTTCCATTGCGTGTAATAACCTGCTTATTAGACTTCGATTTATTCCCTCAGAAAAATTCTTGAAATGTATCGATCTTATTAGAATGAATAGCTGGCTTTACTTTCTCATTTAAAATCACTAAATATTACTTAGCAGGACAAGCTCTTTGTTCTATGAAACAACCAATATCTCAGAGAAAAATGACCAGCATTTACAAACAGTTCACAACGATGTTTAATCAGAGGTTGCTATAGAGTCTCCATCCTTTCCATAACGCTGTACAAGTTATGCGGCTTTAACCAATCTTCTGGTACACATTATTAAATTTGAAACCTTCCCCGATCACCCCGAATTAATGCATCAACGTCAATTAGCTTGTCTTTATCGATCATCCTTTGAAGTCGTGAATACAATCCTTCTACTTGAAGACGAATATTCGCATGACTTTTTACATTCAACCAACGCCCTCCCACCCAATCCCTATGTTATCTAACCTAACAAAATGAGTGGTTTTCAATCGCGGTTTTGTTTTTAGAAGACGAAGATTATAACAAATATGATTCCAAAACGAAAGATAACCAGAATGATCCCGCAGATGATGCTACTGACGATGCGTCAGAATGCGAAGAAATTACTCGAATTCCTCAAATTAACAAGATATATGGATTAAAACATATCACAAAGCGTGAAATTAGTCGGTCCAAAACTCTGATTTCCGAAAACCAAATTAATCGCTCAAAAAATAATAATGTATCAGTCACATCAGGTTACCGATTTCATTTCGTTATAAAAATATCTATAAAAATATCTATGAAAATATCTATAAAAATATCTATAAAAATATCTATAAAAATATCTATAAAAATATCTATAAAAATATCTATAAAAATATCTATAAAAATATCTATAAAAATATCTATAAAAATATCTATAAAAATATCTATAAAAATATCTATAAAAATATCTATAAAAATATCTATAAAAATATCTATAAAAATATCTATAAAATATTTATAAAAATATCATTAAATATATCTAAAAAAATATATAAAAATATATATAAAAATATCATTAAATATGTCTATAAATATATTTATAAAAATATATATAAAAATATATATAAAAATATATATAAAAATATATATAATAATATCTATAAAAATATCTATAAAAATATCTATAAAATATTTATAAAAATATCATTAAATATATCTATAAATACATATAAAAATATATATAAAAATATATATAAAAATATATATAAAAATATCTATAAATATATCTATAAAAATATCTATAAAAATATATATAATTTATAAAAATATATATATAAATATATATAAAAATATATATAAATATATATATAAAAATATATATAAAAATATCTATAAAAATATCTATAAAAATATCTATAAAAATATCATTAAATATGTCTATAAATATATTTATAAAAATATATATAATTTATAAAAATATCTATAAAAATATCTATAAAAATATCTATAAAAATATCTATAAAAATATCTATAAAAATATCTATAAAAATATTATAAAAATATCTACAAAAAATCCATAAAAATATTTAATAAAATATCTATGAAAATTAAAATAATAATTGTTTAATTCTGATAATATATATTATATATGTATTCATAAAATGCATAAAATAGATAATATATTCCAGAATGTAAGCGAAAACAACACAGTGATGAATCAAGAATCAAGCACTCGTACTTGATAAATCCTTGCATGAGCTTATCCACCAGTATAATACGGGAGAAATGCGTCCATCGCCATTCAAAATGTGCAGCATTAACCCCTCTCATTCAATATGGCCTTATTCCATCAACCGATTGTCAAATGGCATCTAAAGTACATAGAATAGTGTAGCTCCATTCAATCTATAAAGTAACCTGTCCATAATCACCTATATAACCAATTACAATGAGACAATTCGCCAAACTCATCTGTCAAAATCTATTTTTAGTATAAAACGGATTATTAGTAATTTTTATTTTGCTATGATAATAATCCGCTTGCTAGAGAATTATTGCTCAAATTTGTTGCCCACAAATCGAGATCTATTTCGACAATGATTTTTTTGCTCAATGTTACAGTTCGAATGATGACTTCTATTTTTGTAAGGTATTGGGTTGCTGTCTAATTGAGATGGAGCTGATTGGAGTTGAATTTATATATATACATTGCTAATTGCTCAATTCATCCATTTGTTACAGAAATAATATATACATATATATATGGGTTAGATATATGATATAATACATGTTTTGATGTCAGTTTTATGTTCTTGTTCTTGTTCTTGTTGTGTTAACAAATTCATAAATAAAATTACTTGTGGAAAATAGTCATGACAAACGGGACGATCTATGGGAATTCGGAAAAGAAAACGGAAGTAAAAAGAAACAAGAAATGAGAATGATAATACGAACAAAAGTAAGCAAACAAGTAATTAATTAATTAGTACAAAGGGAAAAGGAATTTCAAAATCGTGAAAAACAGAAACAACAATAATGTACTGATCTCGACAGCTTGTCAGAGATAAAGGGAACGAAATGAAAACAGGCCGGACCGGCAAAAAGGAAAAATTAGAGAATGTTGGGGTTCAATTGGAGCCAAGATAAGGAAATTAAGAGATTTTACGAAAGGAACAGAGATAAATTAAAAATAGTATTTAATAATTACTATAGCTAGAGTTAAAATATAAATAGCAATAAACAATTACTATATTTAGATTTTAAATAATAATAGTATTTTAATATATATAAATACATGTATTTAGTAATTAAATAATTACTAAAAATAGATATAGTTGAGTTAAAATAATATAAATACAACTATAAATTTTAGTTTAGGGACGAAGATTGAATACGCAGGAAACGGACGAAAAGAAAATCTTAAAATTTACAAGAAGGCTCACCATAAGCAAATAACATTTAATTAAGTCAGACTGAGTTGGATCAAGTATCCATTTCAATTTAACAAACATACAGTATCAATTAAATCGGAATAAATAACGATTGAAAATTTCTTAAAATTCATTTGAAAGTCTTTCATATTTTGGAATTAATAGCAACCATTTTCGGGTTTTCGTTATATTTACTCAAGGATATCTGATAAATTATTAGTTAGTTTTATTGTCATTGTTTATTAAAATATTTGTAAAGGAAATTCATCTATATAATTAAAAGGGTCAAAGCGTCAGTACGCCTCTTGTTACTGTTTCGCTTGGTTTGGAAAATTAAGTCTAATCCATTTTCTGGGATTTAGATTATAGCATAAATTTACGGGATTGTCCCTCGTTTTTATCCTTAGCACCTATATCGGGCTGTTGGCGCATTTAGAGCCAGCCTTCATACTTAGAAGTAATCTTCAGGGTGGTTTGAGTAACCGTTATCTTAACTTTAGCGCAGCCAGTGTTTCATTTTATTATTTTAATAAGCTTTGTAATCTATTCAGTTTTAATAAATATTTAAAGCCATATTTGTTTATTTAGTTATTGGCATAAAATCACTTACGCGCTTTTTTTTCTACAATTTAATTGGAGTCAGATTGGCGCATTTAGAGCCAGCCTTCATACTTAGAAGTAATCTTCAGGGTGGTTTGAGTAACCGTTATCTTAACTTTAGCGCAGCCAGTGTTTCATTTTATTATTTTAATAAGCTTTGTAATCTATTCAGTTTTAATAAATATTTAAAGCCATATTTGTTTATTTAGTTATTGGCATAAAATCACTTACGCGCTTTTTTTTCTACAATTTAATTGGAGTCAGATTCACGACTGTGTTAGATCGAGTAACTACCGATCGAACCTAACAAGATTATCTTGACAGCTGTCAATGATAACTCTATTGCAGAGAATTATGTTGGAGAAAAAATGGGAAATTAAAGATAAACTGAAGCAGACAGAACAATTGAAGAAGAATATTTACGACAGAACAGTTAAAAGAGAATATCTGGGAAGAAATATTTGAGTCCGAATATTGTGGAGTATTGTGGAACAGAGTTGCGACAGAAGATTTGAGACATAATATTGTGACAAAGGATAGAATAATTGAGATAATACGACGACATTTTTTTAGAGAATTTGAAGAGAATTGAAGCAAAGAAACTTAAAGAGAACAGAAATAAAGGGATAAGTAGCAGGAGCTTATTCAGTTAATAACAGAATAAAGTTCAACGAGTAAATTACCAGTTAAATTACCAATTGCTGTACTCCTCAGTTGTGAAAGATTTTTCAGATCAACGTTATACGCGAGTGCTATTCTTCACCATAGTGTTGTAATAAGCACTGTATAATCCGTGGTTAGCTTGTTGTGCCAATTCTATCATTGTGAAAATATTTGTGATAATCAACAAAATTTCCAGTGGTATTTGTGGGTCAAAGAAAAAGACACGCTTTAATTTCACCAACGACCCAAAAACCCAGCAGTTGCTTTTCGTCAAAGAACACATCTTTTCTTGTAGTATATCTGGAACAATCTGGTTTTAATATTAAGAATATAGTCAGAAATTGTATTTTTTCACTTTAAAAATCAATAATGCGTGATAACTTATTCCACCAATGCGTGTAAACTCATTTCTGGAGATCCCAACACTGGTGCTATATATAGTCGTTTTTACATTGTAATTTCAGATTCTTCCCAATGTTTCCAAAAAGATTCTTTCAAAACACAAAAAAGAGTATCGAAAAGAAATCGTTTTGTAGTAGTATGCCTGGAAGTATTTGAATTTTAAATTAAGAATATAGTAGGAAATTCCTCTTTTTTCCATTTAAAAATCATTAATGCGCGATAACTCATTCCATTAACGTGTGAAAACTCATTTCCTCAAATCGCAACTCTTGTGGTATCTATGCTCGTATTCTCCATATAATTTCAGATTCTAATTAAAAGTTGCAACTTCTTCATGAAAGATGTCTTGGCTAATTATTCCATATTCTCAATGTTCCCTAAAAACACAAAAAGACTATCGAAAAGAAATATTTTTCTTGTAGTATGTTTGGAACAATTTGGTTTTTATATTAAGAATATAATCAGAAATTGCAATTTTTCACTTTTTAAAAATCAATAATCAACTTAGACGACGCAACCTTTTCATGAAGGATATCCTAAATTATTATGCTACATTCCCAATGTTCCCAAAAAGATTATAAACACAAAAATAGTATCGAAAAGAAATATTTGTCTTGGTTTTTGTAAATAATCTTGTTTTATCGTCAAAGAACACATCTTTTTTGTAGTAAGATGTTTGGATATTGTCATAAATTTCTTTTTTCCACGCGTGGAAACTTTTGTTTTTGATGTGTTCATTGAGTCGTGTTTTGAATGTTCTATGGACGTTGTATCACATCTTGTGCAAGTGAAGCCAAAGCATTTGATAGAGGAGCGTCATAGACATATGCTCATATAATGAGTTTTAATTTTGTCAGCTGTTCCCTTATAGTTTTTATATCTAAAGGTAGTTCAACAATTTTGATCCTTTTGAGAAGAAAAATTCTCTCGATGTAATACATTTCAATTATGTTGGATTATATTAGATTATATATTTAGGTTATATTAAAAATGAAAGAGTGTATTTTAATTTTTAATTTCAGTAAAATTTGTTCTCCTTTCGAATTATTGCTCGGGCCTTTGAGGTTCCTTGGTTTTTCATGTGAAAAATGAGAGCTTATTAATTCACTATGAGTTATTGCATATCTACCTTCCTCTAGCTATACAATATGATATAATATGAAATATTTTAAATTTCATGCTAAACTCTTTTTAAGAAGTGCATTTTTGTGTTTTTTCTTTTCACACTATAATGTGATGGTTTGAAAATTTTCAAAAATTGTTTTTGTAAAAATATAAAGACTTGAGAAAAGTAAATTTATTCTGACGACAACTTTGACGAATATCTTAGAGGAATCTGTTAAGAAGGATTTAAAGTTTTTCGACAAGAATAATTTTTCCAAGTAAATTCTCTATGTATATTTGAAAATAAAATTTACAATAAATATTGAAAATGAAGGTAAAAAACAAAAAAGGAATTTTTGTTATCTTGGTGACTTGCCTGAGATAACGTAAGAAGGACCTCAAAATTTATCGGTACACAAAACAAAATTATTAAATGCTATTTAATATCAGAACGATGAAAACGTAAACAAAATTTAGAATGGGACACAAAAATGTAAATTAATTGAAAAGGAAAAATAGTAAATGATGTAAAAAACATTTGAGAAATATATTAATTTTACCATTTTCAATGAAATTTTAAACATAAATGATTATTTTTATTTGAAATATTTGATCAAATTAAATGGAAAACATTCAAAAGAGGAGAAACCTCAAAGTCAAAATAAATCAAATGAGTTAATTGTACCGAAATATTAAATTTAATTATTGGGGCCAATCGATTGTAAATCTGAGTTTATACTGCCAATTGATCATTCTGATTGGTTGTAATAAATACAACGAAGATTATATTGTAATTTTTTTGATCAATAAATGTTAATATTATTAAAAATTGGAGCCTCATCCGTAATTCTCTATTTCTTATTTCTCTGACAAACAACAACTTATTCTAAACAAATTCTGATTCAACTATCACACAAGGATAGAATTCTTCAAAACAATGACTCTAAAGATTTTTTTCTTACTTAATACTAACTTCGCACGTACTATATATTCGATCAACAATGGTGCTAAATGCACTGGTCTTCGAATAATTAATCATTGGGATTTAATCCCCTTTCTAATGAGTGTCTTTTATAAAATCTGTTCAATTTAATACTATAATCCCTATTGATCCTTTTATTTGTTCATTGTTAAAATTTGTCAAAAATTTAATTAATTATACATTTTTAATTACGCATCACAGGGACCCCGACACCTTCTCCATAAATTTAATATTATTTGAGGTATATATTTTTTCAAATTACAACTAAATTACAACAACAAATAAGAGTAATTTAATAACCCTCAAAATATTTACCCAAGATTCCTGAAAACTAATTTTTTTGCAATAATCCTAAATTCTGTAGATAACTGCCTTTCAGAAAAAATATAAAAAGAGGACTCAAAAACAGTGAAGCCACCAGTTGGTCGAGGAAACAAGATAGAAATCGAGTGAATAAGCCAGTCAGTGATCAGGCGACAAAATCTAGTAATTAAAAGCAATTTTAACTCTCGTACCAGAAAGGTGATTGCCCCTTGAGTTTTCTACCTTCGCTAGCAATATTAAATCTAATGACGAATTGTAATTTTGATTGAAGTTTAATAAAATATTATTTTGTATTGAGTTTCGATTTATTTGTTTAAATAAGAACACGAGGAGTCAAAGAAAACCGACTTGCAAAATAATAACCCAACAGTAAAATATCTAAGTTTTAATTTAAAATATCATAATTGATAGTTTTATTACATTTAACTATTTTTAATTTCCTATAAATTGATGATGCTGGATGACTGACCAAACAGTAATACGATGTTAACGGTTAAGGGAACTAAGAGCCAGAGTCATAATTTGGTTTATAGATACAAAACACCAAGAAGCATGCCAAATCTACATGCCAAAAAATAAGAGGAAAGAATTGAACTTTATCATTAACTTAAAATTTCAAAGGTTTTATTTTCTTTCTTGACTATTGGAATTCTTCAAAAAACGACAATCAAATCTATCAATACTTAACCTGGATCGTTTTACAATCCTCCAAGAAATCGCCGAGCACAACGCATTATCAGTCCAGTTGTTGATAAATATCTTATTTTATGTTATATGAACATGTAAAAATTATTGAAATTCAATAGAATTTTCTTATATTTCTTTCAAAAATATCTCTGAATCAGCCACAGAAAACTTTGGCACAGCCCTTTCAAATAGTAATTGGACTAAATTATAAACAATTTTTTATCAATGTTGACAAATAAAATCCTTCCAAAAGAAGACAAATAAATAATTTAACTTTTTATTTCATAATTTATCAAACAAATCAATAATTAATCTTATAATTAGTCATCTAATTGACACAAAAGTGCAGTTCCCCTTTTCACCCAGTGACTGACAGGTTCTTCTGTTGGCAGGAATATAGGAAGAACAAAATTCGTGGAATGACCAGTAGTCGACAAAACTCCTTTTCGTTCGCTTGTTTTATATACAGGACATTTGTAGCGATTTTCTGTACTACTGATATCGTCACGCTTCGCAGGTTTCAACCATATTACAGGAACTGCTTCGTACAGCACTTTGGGTTTTTGTTCACCAAGTTTCATTCTATGTAGAAAAAAATCGATTCAAAAAAAAGTTTAAGTTTTCTAGGGTTAGTACAAAAAAGTCCTCATAGTGCAAACGGTTGCAATTATTCGGGTACCAAGTAAAATATATTATTGAAATTTCAATTAATGTTGGGAGTTTTATAATATTTGATTATCTCATTGATCATTGGTCACCATCACACAATCAATATGTTCTATAACTATAGTTCTGACAAATTGCCGGTCTTTCATAAAATTCTGTACTTCCACCGTTATAGAAACACCAAAAATAAATAGGCTTTAATAATACGTGGCTAAGGCAATAATATCCGTTTCAGTCATTACTATAGAAAAAACTATGATTCTGACATATGGAATATTCTATTTCAATGACTTCAAAATAACCTTTAACTAGGGTGATAATCTGTGTGACCTTCTCCGGGACATTTTCGATTTTACAAATTTTTTATGATGTAAAAAAAATTTTTTTGTTTAATTACTATAAATCAGTCAAATAAATAGCGATTGGTTAAAAAGGTTTTGTTCTATTACTAGCAAAATGTGCCAGGACAAAAAGACTTAAGGGGCAATTCAGCTGGCCAAACCACATAATGCTTACCATGCGAGGAGTATAAACCAAGCCAAATATCCAAGGAATATATAATATAGTATTACCTAATATTTGTATGGGTATTGGGTGTTATATTACATAATCTTGTAAAAATGAGCAATTCATATACGATGACAATGATTAACCTTTGGGTTCTTATGTAATTTTATAAAGTTGAATAACTCACAAATATGACATAATAATTGCCATTTGACCTCTTATATAATAATTGACCCTGTGTAATAGTTGAGATTTGACCTCTGATGTCATGATTGACCTTTGACCTCTGACCATCCATGAAAAGATATGTTTTAACTGCAGTTTTCTCGTTTGAAAATCGAGCATGGGATGATCAGATAAATCTCTCAGATATAGAAACATTTGCTGATTCGCTTAAAATTCAATATAATTCAGGTAAGATTTGTATAGGATTTTATCATATTATTAAGGAACATCGTGCATTTCTGGAAAAGGTTAATTCTGCCGACAAGTATTTGAAATAAAGGAAGAAACATCCTTTTGAAATCATTATTGTTTTAATATGTCCCGATTTGTAGCAAAAAGTATCTGGTCACCCTACCTTTAATTCTGAAGTACTTACAGTGCCATTTTTGACACAAACCAAATCTAGATATATGCAGATAAAGAGACAAATATCGTATTTATTAGGAAAATAAGAACGGATAAATGCACAAAACCTCATCAAAAATTACGTACAAATAAGGATGAACCAAAGATACTCAATGTGGCAAGATTAGAGAAGAAATGATTAACCCTTTCCTGGCTGAATTAAGAGTTGAAGAAAAGATAATCAAAAACGTGTTTTTTAAGTACATATGGGGTACCAAAAATGGTTTTTATAATTTTTTTTGCCATACAAAAAATTTCAAAGTTGGGGAGATTCTCAGGTACTGCAGTGGTAATTCTTTTTTCAAAATGGTTCATATCTTCTTCGTCATCCGAAAATTCTATTTCAGAAAGTAAAAGGCGGGATTAAATGATTTTACATAAAAAGTATATATCTTCCTTATCAACCATAAATAAAAATATTATACCTACCAGTCCATAGATGTCTATACCTGTATGAAATATATCATGATCCCATATGGCATCATTAGCCAGGAAAGGGTTAGCTAATGGTATCAAGAATACATTTGGGAAAATTATCATATTTAGAGAGCCAAATAGATTTCTTGTCAATCATGATAACTGAATGCCATATTCTATCAGTCAGTATCAATTAAAGAAAAATATTTCCATATTTGTGTCAATTATTACTCACCAAAACATAATTTCTATTATTAACTATCTCAAAATGCGTAATAATTTCAAATGATTAAAACAAAATAATCACTACATAATAAAAGGGGTATTGACATGGATTCAACATTATCTAACAATTATTATCAACTAACCAAAAAAATCTAATTTAAATTGCCGTTTTTTTAATTATCACAAATTAGGTAATTTTTTCATTTGATTAAAACAATAAATAACGACTTAATTTAAACAAAAATTAATTAAATCAAAAACAAACGTTCCAAAATCAACAAATTCCAAACATAAACTTTTAAAAAATATATAAAATACTGGTTTCTTGGTAACAGCATAATTTAAATGTTAAACATGTAAATAATAATATAAAGATTTTAATGCAAATATGTGATATCAGTCCCGGCTCGAGGTCGGAAAAAATGTTGGTTCTAGGGAGACATTTCTGTTGTAGATTAGTTACCACTAGTTTTCCTCGGCCACCATTACAGCTTATATCTTGGAAGATATTCACGTATATAGTGTGAATATAGCCCCATACTGGTTTTCTACACCATTGCAATTTGTGTGTAGTACCACATCCAAATTCAACTATAGGTTACGTTGGGATGGAAAGGGTATTAACCCTTTACTGCTCGCCAGGCAGATTCACATTCCACCCAATCTCTCTTGTTCTTTTTTCTCCCAACATTTCACCTTATATAATCTTTTTTAGAAAGTATGATTTTAAAATGCTGTTTTTTCCTAGTAAATCATTTAATAACTAATAAAAAATTCAAACGTAATTCTCTCGTGTTATTTTCGTATTTATATAGTTTCAACAAGATACGACTATACCTATATCATCAAATGAAAAGAAATACATACATTGATTTTGTAATGATTTTAATATTAATAATTAAAAATAAAAATACAATATAAAAAATACAATACTTTAATAAAAATTATTTTGTAACAATTTTTTTTTTCGAATATTGAATTCAAAGCGATTGCCCCTAACTCTTTGGCGCTATTGGCAAATGCCAATTTCGGTAAGGAAAATCCGGGCCTGTGTATTATATTAAATCAGTGATCTTCAAACTTCAAAAGGTCGCGGAACCATTTTATTTATGGATAGTTTGCTTTTTATACGCTTTTTAACTTAACTCATTGATCTCTACTTATTTATATGTATGTTTTATTTATATATAAATTCAAATTTCTTCAAAAATAAAAAAATTCAATGTAACATCTATTTACACAATAAAAAATGTAAAAATAATAAAATTAATTTAATGACTTTTGGGTGAGCTTGCTTTTCACCACATAATTTGACGATATTTGAAGAAATTGGTGTTAATCGTAGAGGCATGACATTTTTATTGATTTTTTTTTGGTGAGAAATGAAGCAATTTCTTTTAAATTATTGATTTTTTTGGAACCCTTGAGAGATTTCATGGAACCATAGGGTTCCGCAGAACACAGTTTGAAGACCACTGTATTAAATGATAAAATATTTGATCATTTTCAATCTCTCCTCTCATTAATATTGGTAAAATAAATTTAATTGCTGTCATATTTACAGTTTATAGTTTATATTTTTTTGTTTTTTAATAGAATTTTTTAATCGTATAAATTAAATGGGTCTTTTTCCTTATCGTTCCCGATTATCAAGAGTTTTTTCGAATCTAAATTCTATACATTTTTTTGCAATTGAAATCCAATTACAAAAACAGCATATGAATAGATTAAAACAATATATACATTTAAACTCAAAGGTAAACTTACGTGTCCGAATTCCACCTGGCACCATCGAGGAACAAACCTGCTATATAAGCACCATCATTCGGTTGGGCATTCATATGTGTCGTTTTCAGTACCTGATTTTAAGTTTAATTTAATAATGATTTAAAGGTATTTTATTATTCAAAAATATTCTATTGTTTCAGATATCAAATTATATCAAATTATGTTTTCAAATCAAAAGGTGCTCCTCCTAGTGGCAGCGCGGCTTACACTAAAATATCATTTTGAAAAATAATAATTTAGACATGTTTCCCAATTTTAAAAACTCTTTATCCTGCAAATGAGTAGGGAGGAAATAAAAGGCTTATTTATAATCAGTTGGTAGTTTGAGAAAGGAAATCTGATGCTCTTGGTCTTCTATCTATCTATCTATCTATAATATATGTAAGAAGAAAATATAATAAGTTAGAGAAGATTTATCACCTTCAACAACAAAACCAAAGCAACTTAATGGAACCAAAGCCAAAAGATATGGAGCTTTTAAAAAACTGAGACCAGCTATTAAGATGGGAGAAACTGACGTCTACAGAGGTGCAACCAGGTAAAATGTAATGTGCCTAAATTCTTAAATTTACCTTGTAGTATTGTTCATTATTGTCAATAAGAGATCACTATTATTTATTTTAAGTGATCTAGTGAGTAAACTTCAGTTATAAAGGAGGGAGAGACAAAGATCAGTTATATTTCGTATTGAGGTGAACAGGATCTATTTTAAGTCGAAATATTTTCAATTTATAAACAATGCGGAAATATCTTACCTATTTATTTATATTCAAAACTTTAATATCAAATTAATTTTATTTCAAATAAAATTTTTAATAAATGATATTCAATCAAAAGGTAAAAAGTGATAAGAAAAGCAGATAATTAAATGATGGGAAAAAACTATATTTTGTAGATTCACATTTAAGCAAAATGGTAATTATTAATGATACCAATTTTTAAAAATTCATTTTAAATTAGCTTTTGAAATATGATTGTTTTTCATATATATAATGGTGTTATGTAAATTTTAGATATAATTCATAGTTAAACTTTCTTCAAATTATTATTTTACAATGTCATTATGTATAAAGTTAATAAAATAAATTAAATCAATTTAATTTAATTAAATATTAACTAGAGAAATAATCAATTTTCTAGAATATCTTGATTGATTATTAAAACTAAAATTTAACGTGAACATTTTTAAATGAACCATTTCGGCAAATTATTATTCAAGAGCCACACGATAAAGATCAAAGAGCCGCAGGTTCCGGACCCCTGAACTAAAGCACGAAATGTCAAAAAAGAAGAAAAATGCAAATTTAGAGGACATAATAAGCTGATAAGTAAAAATTATTTAATTATTATTTTAACAATGATTAAATATTTTGGCATAATGATTAAATTTTTGGAATTGTAATAGTTAACATCTGACTCATTTAAAATAGAACGCTTATTATTCATTATAATCTTTATTCAAATTTAAAATTAAATATCAAATATTTAAACAAACGTATTATTTAAAAAAATTGACATAATTATAATGATTAAATATTTGGAATTATAATGATTAAATATTTGGAATTATAATGATTAAATATTTGGAATTATAATGATTAAATATTTGGAATTATAATGATTAAATATTTGGAATTATAATAATTAATATTTTGAAAAATTCTTTATTATTTTTAATATTATTTCCTTGTTATATAAAAATAGGAATTAACTTTAATATTTTTTTTCGTTTAAAAATAAAAATTGAAGAATCGAGTGTTAGTGCTTTTTTATAGTTAAAAAAACATTTCGAAACATGTATATTTATTTATTTATATTATTATGGCTCATTATGTAATCATTATTTATAAAAAGATAATTTTTCTTACTTCGAAATCGAATCCCAATAAATCAATTGGTATGGTGTACTTTCTCGCAAAGTTTTGCATAACCCCAGTTAGAAAGGCTTGAGTAAAATAAAATCCTGACACCCAAAATGTAGATGGCTTGCCTTCATTATACCATTTCTACATATTATGTAATAAATATAAAATCATTTGCACTATTAAGCATACCTGAAGGAAATTTAATCTCTCAATCAAATCAGTAATATAGGAACCCAAAGGTTTAAGGCTAGGATATGAGTATTTGGACCACATTGCCGGTATTTTACCAACTAACAGAGAACTAGCCATTGCTTCTAATTCCCCAGACATCACCACTAAACCTTTAATTGCTTTCAGAAGATTTTGTAAACTTTCTCTTATCGCATTTGACAGTCTGAATTTGAAAATAATTTTAGACTAGTTTCACAAACCTTGTAATGTTTATATTATTCAAATGTTAGACATCCGTAAAAAAATTTTACACCACTATAAGTTAAAAATGCTAAAGGTATACGGATGCACTTGTAAACAGTATCTGTGTATAGACTATTTTTTGGTCTCCAGAGGTGAATATGATTTTTCATACGACATGTTTATAAGTTTACAGATTTTTTCTGTGAATTAGCTAATTTGCAAGTGATGTGATTTCCAGTGTACCAGGGAAAGTATACAATTGAGTTGAATCAGCAATATTGTATACTTACCTGGCGCGAAGAGAAATCTTCGCTTCTCCTGCATAGTACTGATGAGAGCCGAAAGCTCGAAATTAGTTTACTATTGGGATTTACACTTGGTATCACAAAGCTTGTGCTGTTTATATTATTATTATTATTATTATTATTATTATTATTATTATTATTAATATTATTATTATTATTATTATTATTATTATTATTATTATTATTATTATTATTATTATTATTATTATTATTATTATTATTATTATTATTATTATTATTATTATTATTATTATTATTATTATTATTATTATTATTATTATTATTATTATTATTATTATTATTATTATTATTTAAAACAATAAAATGATAATTTAAGCCTTTTACTGCAAATAATGTATTTAATGAAAAAATTTTCGACTATAAGATAGTCCTTGTCAATCTCCTGGAATTTAGCAATGTTCTTCCCCAAAATACCTTTCAATCTTTCTTTTCTTAATTCTCATTGGTTGTAAATATAATGAATTTTTTTTATTAAAAACTTTTAAAATTTTTTACATTTAAAATTTCAAAATGACACAAACTAAAAATTTTTAAATTTTTTTTATACAGCTTCTATAATTAACTTCTAGAAGCCTAATAAAATATTTCAAAATATTCTAAATAAAGCCTCCAATAACCACTTATATATGCTATTTAAATATTTCAATAAATGTGTCAATTTTGATTTTCAAACCCTATTTTTTAAAATTTTCTATATTATTCTAATTATTACTTTTTAATTTATTCTATTTTTTAAATTTCGTTATATATTGTCAGTTATTCTCAAGGTCAATGACAACAGATCAAATTCATGATTTCATTGATTTCTTCTTTAGTGTTGATCTTTGGCTGTCTGTTTATGATGAGAATTGCTTCTTTGAATCTGACATTTTTCTTTGGGATGTTTCCATTAGGTATGATTTCTATTGAAATATTTTTTCTTTCCTCTGTTGGCTGACAATGCCGGAGATCTCTGCCCAACGAGGATGTTCCACCAGGATCTAGATGTTCTTTAACTCTTTGGTACAAGGTCCTGAGTGTAATTCCAATGTAGATTTCATTGCATACATTGCACGTGATGCAATAGACGATGTTTTTTCTAAAGCACATATCTTTCGGTGTCTGGCAGTTTTTCATTGTGCAATTGTTTTCTCTATTAATGTTGCCTGCCAGAGCCCTTCGCTGTGTCCAAGATTTATGTGCTATCCGTATTGGAAGACCGGTACGTTTAATTTCTTTCAGGATCTTGAAGTCGAGCATGTCACTAATGAATGGGATATTCAGATAGAAATATTTTTGATTCTTTTGTGTTAATTCCCTAGATCTTCTTGGGTTAATATATATGTCATGGGTGCAATGCCACATACATTGGAACGACTGCCCGTCATCTCTGTTCTCAAGTTCTGGATAACTGTCGACTGAGGGAATTGATTTTTATTAGTAAACACAATTTTGTGGAAAATTTATTAGAATCTTGTTTGATTTCAACTTTTGTGAGTTTTAAAAGTTTTAAAAATTTTAAAACTTTTATAATTTTTAAAGTTTGAATATAAAAAACAGAATTTTGTAAATTTTTAGCGAAATTAATTTTAAAAAAATTAGTGAATTGGTTAATTAGTTTGTTTAAAAAAAGAGCAATTTATATTGATTTAGTTTGATTTCAATTCTACCCGAAGATGACAGTGATTCTGTCGAAATATATTGGAGTAAAATATATATATTGGATTTGGTGCTTTTCTTTACATTTAAATCGATGCCATTATTTAGCGATTGTTATAATAATAATAATAATAATAATAATAATAATAATAATAATAATAATAATAATAATAATAATAATAATAATAATAATAATAATAATAATAATAATAATAATAATAATAATAATAATAATAATAATAATAATAATAATAATAATAATAATAATAATAATAATAATAATAATAATAATAATAATAAAAGTAATATTAATGATGATACTAATTGGTCAAATGCTAAAGACCTATAATATTTGATAATTCTGCTTTATTTGAATGTGCCAAAAATAAAAATTATACTTGTTAAATCTTTCCATTTCCTGAACGAGAACGGTGTTCATGCTCTCATTGTAAGTAACAGGATATGCGATTTCGGCCTTTTCTAAATCGAAACTCGCCGGCATTTTCCCTAAAATATCATTGGCTATTTCAGATAACTGATTTTCTGAGCTTCCTCCGCCAGTACTGGCCAACTGACCAAGCGTTATCAGCACTGAATCAAGAAGAAGTCTTGAATCTTGTAATTCGCGAGTGATGTCAACATTTTCATGCATTCCAAATACTTCTGGATTTTGAATAGAGGGAAGAGCCTAAATATTTATATTGATGTTAACTAGTGTTTTTCAAACAATTATTACTGTACTTTGATAAATTCTATATATTCTGTATATTCCATTTTTGGGGGTACGATATATGTGCCACTTGGAGAGAATTTGTACTTTGCATCCATAATGACATGTTCATTGTAAAAATCATCCAATATTGTCATAAGACATCTTCTATCCCAATCATCAGTCACTCTGCCTCCATAATTGCATTCTCCAGTCAAATATCTGATAGCATCGAAAGGAACTTGTTCATACTCATTAACAAACATCTGAAGCTGGCGAGCCGATATCCTTAAATCTGAATCATTGAAACCATATGGAATATTCCAGCCCATAGGACCGAATTTACGTCTTTCTTGAACCAATGCATGAAAGAAGCACAATCCAAACAATAGCTTTTCAAATGTCTACAGTAAAAGACCAGTCAATAATTATCAATAAAGATAATTAAAGTATACGGATTCTTTTCCAGAACAACCATTGAAAAATTCCGGTTCAGATATAAGATCATTCATAAATGATTGTTGAAGGTTCTGTCGAAGACCAGTTGGAGGTTCATTTGTCATTTTAACTCCATTTTGTAAAACTGTCACAGGAAACTTAAAATAGACCCGGTAAAATGTATGGCAAGACCATGTAATTATTAATCATTTGCATAGAATTGTAGATGTGATCCCGAGAAGTGATTTTTAGTTGTAAATTAATTTACCAGTAGAAGTAGCTCTTTATTTTCACGTTATAACCCATTAAATTTTGGTAATTATTATATAAAACTTGCAGACTTCACATAATACTTATTTCTTGACTAATATGACTTGATGCATCTGCTTACTTTTCTCTTCTCTTTAGTAGTCGCTATTGTATATCGTATGATTTTTATTTAATTTGATAAGATAATGTTCTCCAAAGTTAGGAGGACGTAAAATATGAATTTTCTCCCTAAGTGCTAAAGACCTCAACTTACGACACTGAATTACTATTTCCAAAGGTGTTCTGGGAACATCTGCTAATTTTTTGTTGTTTAATTTAATATTTCTTCATTAGTATCATCAACTTTGTTATATTCATTAGTTGGCTTTGAGGGACTTCTACGTTTTCATTAGAAACCTATGGTTTCTTCAAACAGTTAATAAAAGTAATTAGCTACGAATCTTTCTTATTCAACCTAATAGCAGTCCAGAGCGAAATTCTTGACAAAGTTCTTGCAGAATATTTATAATTGGATAACAGGAGTGGTACTTTATTATACGAATATCACTTTTATCACTAGATAATATATGAAAGATGGTAGTTTGTAGAAGAAAAATCAACCCAATATTCGTTATAAATTCTTGAAAGCAGGAAATCCAGTAGAAAGAGCACAATTATAAAGATCATTTTTATCAGCAATGAATGTATTTTATGAATGTATCTAAAAAGTTGAAGCTAACCACTGTTCTCTACAGTAAAAATCAGCATCAAGCTTGTTTCCTATTTTCTTTAGTTTTGAACAGTTCATATTTCACTAAAGAATTGGAAGATTAGTGTTCACGGCTTACCATAGTTTTGTCTTTTTGTTTTTCAATTGATAAGTTGTTTTGGTCAAAACTTTATAGAAAATATACGATGGTAAGCGAATAATGATATTAAGCAAAGGTCCGGCTATATATAGTGAATATCAAAAACATCGATATATTTACTGACTCATAGTCTTCAAGCTTTTTAATAAAAAGAATCAATGGTGAAATTGGAAAAAAAGTTCTTAAAATATATATATATATATATATATATATATATATAGTGAAAATCAAAAGCTTTTTTAAAAATGAATTTGCTGCTCAGATTCTTTCAATTCACAGCAATTACATAACCACAAGGGCATAATCCAATGAAAAATTAATTTTATTTAATGAATCAATTAGAAAATTAATTAGTACAATTTAAATTCCGAAATCAACGATTCAAAAATATATATTTCTTACTTATTGTTAGAAGCTATAACATTCAATTCTTCTGTCATCAAATAAATTACTAAGATAAATAAATCCAAAATTATATTTCATTAAATCTGCTTATATAAACAAATATTCTTGGGACATTTTCTTTTTATAAATTTTAATTTCAACCAAATATCAACATACCACATTCATACTTGAATTGTAATTTTATTAAAAACCATTTTAATTCTAATACATTTCAAATAATTTAAGTTTCACTTTTAATTTTACAAAATTTAATCATGAAATAATTTTAATTTAACATTTTAATGTTAACTCCTCACAATTATGAAATTATATTTCCCTTGATCACTATTTACATTTGATATTATAATATGATATATAATCTCACCTTTGGAGACGGATAACTGGTAAGCCAAAGTCGAAACTCCGTGTTTGTGTTTTCTACTGTCATTTCTTCACAAATTTTTTCCATTGCTGTCATCCAACTGACAGCCAAATGGCAATTTTGTAGCATAACCCATGTTCCTTCTCTTTTTGCCTCGGATATCATTTGTGCAGCAATTGGACCTTGACCCTGACCTAGTGAGATCGAGTTGAATTTGTTACCCCCAAATCCTTTGTCTTCAGCAAATTTTAGTAGAGCCATTGTTGGGTCAGCTCCAGGAGATAAAACAAAAATTAACGGCGCACAACATTGAGAATCTTGAAAACTACGTGCCAAATCAAAGGGTGGAGGCTCAATAAATTTCTTTCCAAGTTTTTCTTTAACATAGTTTGTTATTGCTGGAACGATCTGATAGTACTTGTTAATAATTTTAGTAATTCACGTTAATTCACTTTATCTGGTCTAATGCATCTTAAGACCAATAAATGTTTAAATGAATCCAATTTCGTTCCCCAAGGATCAGGCATCTTTGCATCTTGAGGATCTTTACTATCATAAAATGCCCGCCAATTTTCTAAATTAGAAATGAAGCTCTCCTTAAATCCTTTGAATTCTTTCAAATCGTTTAAACGACAAGATTTCATCCCAGGACTTATCAGACAACCAGCTTGTGGCTGGGT
The DNA here is from genome assembly GCA_959609185.1 of Schmidtea polychroa. Taxonomy (NCBI): domain Eukaryota; kingdom Metazoa; phylum Platyhelminthes; order Tricladida; family Dugesiidae; genus Schmidtea; species Schmidtea polychroa. Next base: position 76,073 of record CAUHTR010000045.1, read on the forward strand.
TGACGGCTTTGTTTTCTAAACCAACACCACCAGTGAGCAAAAATAAATATTCGGTGCTTTCCAAATCACCTTTTGACCTATTGAAGAAATTCGTAAAGGAAATTACAGAAAATTTATGAGAAATTTCATCAAGCATAGGAATTACAATTACACATATAGCGTATGAAATGAGAGTAAAATAATTTAAAAATAAAACAAACGGTTTTCATATTAATAAATCGGGCTAATAAAAACGTAAGTAAATAGTTTCCCGATGGAAAATTTCCTAAATTTTTTTATGAACGTTATTGATGAGGTTTCACAGACAATTTGCAATAAGTAGTAAATTTTCATAATATAAAACGTGTAAAAGAGCACATATATTTCCCCACCATTTTATAAGCAACTGCGTTAGTATTCTTCCGTAGTTTGTTTTATGTTTACATTCGTGTTTCCTGAAATATATATTTTTTACGTTGCCGTCATAACTATGCAAAAATCTTGTATAAGCAAAACTTTCAGGCCTACCTCAGTTAGAAATGGAATTTTTAAACTTTTTTGTCATTATTTTATACATAATTTATTGACTGTTTGGCGGATAATATATTATTGATTTTTACCTTGAATTTTAGTTGTAACACACAATTATATCAATGCCAGTAGTGGATAAAGTGGAGTAATGAATTACCATTAGGTTTTGCTTTCTTCTTTGTCAAGACAGCCAGAAAATTATTGAAAATAGTGCTTGAGGATCGTCGATGTCCTACATGCTTCCAAAGGCTCAATGGGACAATTACTACAGGACTTTAATTTGTTTGAATTTCAATTGTATTTGGATTGAGAGGTAGTGATGTCATACTAATAAAAAAAGTTGTTGTCTGTTAGTTTACAGTTTTTAATTGAGATAGGACAGATACCTTTTAGGTGCAACACGTATATTTATACACTGGGAGAAGGTTAAGGATAAAAGCATTGATAGATAATTTTCGAATATTTTATTAATTTTTAATATAGATCAAAAAATAATTTCCTAATGCACAGGGACGCCACTAGGGGGTGCGGGCCGCACCGGGTGACACCAATTTCTCAATTTGTCACCAAAATGAAAAAAAACATTTATTTTTGTAAAATTTAAAAATTTTATCAATATTTCTAACATATTTAAAGGAAATTAGGACAGGATATAAATTTTAAAGATAAAAACAGCGACAGTCTTCCACTCAAAAAGTGCGTATTACTACTAGTAGTTTACTACTACAATAAAATAATAATGACGATATGCACATGTTTTTCTATCTGTCCGAAAAATATATATATTTTTATTTTTTAATTAGAAAGATGGAAATAGAAAGATAAATAACTACATTTATTACCTAATGAATAAATAAAATTGATTATAAATATTTATATAGATATTTGTTTAGTTGTAAATTTTTAAGTCCCGCTGTCTGTGATTTCACGTTTCTCTGCTACTTTTACTTTTGGGCTGCACACAGCAGTATATACACAGGCAGTATATACATTCAAGACTTTCTAATCTGGCTCTATTATCAATTGAAAGTGATATGATGAAAGATATTGATTTTGATGGTGTGATTGACAGGTTTGCAGCCTTGAAGATCAGAAAGGGAAACTTTTAAATAAAATAAAGTTTAATGACATTAATGTTAAATAACGATAACTTAACTTTGGTTTACCTGAAGTAGTAAAGTTATATAGTTCAATTTGGATTTGTTTTCTTTTTCTGCCCTTATTTGACTTATTTTACAAACATTACTATATTCCATTAATTATGATTATATATGGTCTAGTACAGGAACACTCGGAAGACCATGGTGATTCAAGTCTAGATGAATGACACCAAAAGTTTACCGCACTGGGTGACACCAACCCCAGCGACGCCACTGCTAATGTAACTCATATTTTTGGACCAGCTTGTTATAAATTTAATTGAATAACACTTGATAAAGATAGACCGGGAAAATGGTGTTATGTAGGAAAATTATTTTTTAATTTAATAATTATTAAATAGTCATAAAAAAACTAAGAAAAAATGAAAAGAAATAGATCAAAGGTAACCAAAAAAAATAAAGGATATTACTGATAATTTTCTAATAAATTACACTGGCAGAAACATTGAAAAAATGTTTTCACTGAAAAAAATTTTCAACTCAAAGAACACTTTACAGATTTGATATGTAGCGGCTGCTTGGAGGGTGGCTGAGAAAATAATTTACTAGATAGTATTGTTGAACTGTCATTAAATTTTTCTAAATTTTTCTAAGCGTGGGGAGGGTTAAATATTAGTAATCTGCAATTTAGTAATAAGCAATTTCGATCATGTTGCGAGCATTTTTATGTTATAAATATTTTCAAAAATAATTATTTGATCATATATTCAACCTCTGAAGTAAGAAATAAGGTAGCACCCCATCTCAACGTGTTCTCAATTCAATAGCATGTGTATAAATTGTTAAATCAGAATGGAAAAATAGCAAATCTATGTGCAGTGTATTTCAAATATACATATTTAAGATTTGAGTATTAAACTTGGCCTTTTCAAAGTTTCAAATGAATAAAAAATATAAAAAAGAAAAGAGATCCAAAATCGAAAATAAATGGTATACATGCTTTAATTGTAGAATAAATTAATAGAAATAATTTAATAGAAAGCCGGTTTAGTTTCTCGTATTTTATAGAAAAATAGGACTTCATATTGAAATTCAAAGAGATCTTAGACAATTGGTGACAATGATTCAATCCGATATCAACAATTTAGTTCGTTCAGGCGCGTACGCAGGATGAATCCATGGGGGGGGGTTTATATATATTATTTATATATATTATTTTTATATATTATTTTTATATATATAGAGGGGGATTATTTATATATATATATATATATATATATATATATATATATATCGGCATTCGGAATATTTCTTAAATTGTTTTAAGTTTATATATTTATTAATTATAGTTTTTATATTGTTGTTGGAATCATGGGGGGGGGGGGGTTAAACCCCAGGAACCCCCCCCCCCCTGCGTACGCGCATGAGTTCGTTTGCATCAGTCACAATCATCTCATTAAATTACAAAGAAATTAATATTTAAAATATTTTAGAAAATTTTATAAGAAATCATCAATTAAAATATTTCCGAGCTATATTTAGTTGTTTAGCCAATAAAACTCGTTGCAAACAGACAGAAACCCCTTATTGCATTAATCATATTAAATATTCCAAAAATTCTAATATAATAAGATGCGTTTTCATTTATTTACTAGCTGGGGTAACCGAGGTTGCCCGGGGCAATTGTTTTCATTCAGTAAAACGCACATTATTTTCTAAAAGTATTTATTTATTTTAAACATCTATCATATGTTATAAACATTTCAAAAATACAAAAGAAAACATAATATTAATACATTTAAAAATGATCCTGTCAACCTGATATTTTAAGAAAGTGTTTTTTGATAGATGTGGTGCAAAGATGAAAAGGTTTTGGCTGAACAAACTCTGGGGCAAGCAACATAAAGTTGACCATGTGAAATACAGGATCCTGATAATTTTCTGAATTATGCTGTTTACTGGTAGTTTGCTTAGTAACCAGAAAACAGGATCACTAAATAAGGTACCCTATAGTGTCAAAATTTTTGGATAAAAAGTAGCCTATAATCTCGGTCTAGGTAAAAGAGGAAGCTGTGCAAAATTTGATTGAGATATCTTCGGAAATTTGGATTTGTATAGCGAACATACAAACAGACAGACACACATTCATGATTATATATTAGATTAAAATGTGCTAAATTTATTTTGTATAAGAATTATGATTCAAAATAAACAAATGAATAGAAATATTATTAAATTATCATACTCTCATTTTTTAATTAATGTATCAAAAATGAAACTTACTATTTACCTGAAAAATTAAAGCAGCAGTCTCTGTAGCTGTTAATGAAATCAATGCAAACAAAATAAAGCACATAAAAAAAAGAAAAAATGATTAATTAAAACCAAACCAAACATTTAGTAAATTATGAAACAACTCAGATTTGTTAAGAATAACTAACATTAGAATTTTACTGCACAAAAGAAACGAGAACAGAAGCTTATCTTTTTCAAACAATGAGCGACAGACGTTTGAATAGAGGCTATAAGTAAAATGGTCGCTGAGATATCGCAACCTTTTATCGAGTAATTTAGATTTGTTGCTGCAAAATTAATAGTAGAATTATATAATTATTATAATTATTATGAATATTTTAGATTATCAAAATCAAATAAAGTAAAGAGTTATCGTAGGAAAGTTGAAAATAAAATTCATGAAAATAATAATATTAATAATAATAATAATAATAATAATAATAATAATAATAATAATAATAATAATAATAATAATAATAATAATAAATAATATTATTTGAGCACTATCTAATTCCATTCTATGTAATAATCAACGCATTACTAAACTAAACTATTTGTATAATAGTGACAGCGATAAAATGACGGCGAGATTTACACTTGTTACCAGATTTTACTCACATCATCAAATCGGCACATAATTTGAAGGAAAATAATAATTTATCCCGGGCAAAGAGAGATCTGCAAACATTTTCGTATATACTGAATTGGAAATGATCTTTTAAATATCTCGATCTTCTCTCGAGAATTTTAGATTTATTGCTAAAAATATCAATTTGAATTATGCCAATTATTAAAGACTTTGAATCGAAAATAGAGATTTGAGTGAAGATGTGAATGTTAATTGTGAGGATGACAGTATTCATGTATATTGAGTAAGAATAAGTGTTGAGGCTAATAAATACTTTATTCTGTATGATACAGATTAGATATAGATTATAAAAAAACTGTTTAACATCATATTAAGTGGTTAATTCTGACTTCTCGCGTCTGTGTGCGCACAAGTACTTTTACGCCAAAGCGCATTTGATTATCATAAATGAGACATTCATTTAGCAATGTCAATTAAGCTTTGTTTTGGATTTTAGTTATATTTTAAGTTTTTTTGTTAAAATAATGAATAAAGAAGTAAGATATTTATTTAAATATACATTAAAGTTTTCATAGTTCACCTAAAATATCCTGTTTCTTCAAGCATTTAGGAAGAATCTTTAATATGATTATTAATATGACTTTAATGATTTTTGAAATTACTATGATCTGGTTTTCAAAGTTCCTCGTTAACTGCTTGGTATATTGCAGTAAATTATTCGTTGAAGGTAAATCTGTCTGCTAAATCCATCAGCCGAAGAAACTTTAGTCCTTAACCCATTTTTAATTTTGATAAACACTTTCGATGGGGTTCAAAAATGGATTATATGGCAACTTTTCAATTTGATAGTCAATGAAGATATATTATTGTGAATGGATTAGCTCATCTTTGGATATTGAGACCTCGATTTGTTAGCATATTGTTATAAATTCTATTTCCTACTCGTGATCTACCGAATCTCTTGTTCGTCCATGTATTGAATAGCATTCGTCTATGAATTTCTTGAAATGAAATAGTCGATTCTGATGAAGTTTCTGACATATTCTCGTGTATTTTTTTATAATAAATTAATTTTAAATTGAAATATTTTGCTAATTGAATGTCCGTATGGTAAATCAATCTCATATAGTGTGTATTTTTTATTACAGAAATTTTGTGAACCGTATTTTATTTATGTATTTATTTATTTTTCTTCCAACAGCGATTTTTTCTATCTTTCTATAGTGTAATTGTCAATTTAATGTCACCTTGCTAATTTAATGTCACATCTGGCTATGACACACACACACACACATTTATTATAAGTAAGTTAATATTTATATTATTAAATTTGCAAATCAATGGCTATTCGATGATAATCAATTGCCGGTTGGTGTACACTGATTGTGAGTTCTTTGTCTGTGACATTTGGTTGCTTTAGATTTATTGATTTAGAATTTTGTTTTATGGCTTTGTTTTTCGAGAAATTAATTTTTGGATATGAATTCCTGTCTTTTAGGAAATATATGTGTTTTTTCTAGTTTGGAATTTAATGCTTTTTTGAAGATTATTTCATTTCAAATATCAATATTGTTAGCTCTTCACTAAATCCTGCAGTTTTATTATTTATTTCAGGAAGTTTAAGTGGTGTAATGGCTCAACTGTTGACAATAAAGATCTAGTGTAATTGCTTATTCATTATTCATCAGTCATTATTCATCAAATTCCTCACTTTGTAGACTTTTCCAATTGCTTTTAAATATTTTTTGTCGATGGCTTTCAAAATATCGTCACCAACGATACTTTACCTATTATTCGAGGAATCTCGAAAACTTTATCTGCTGGGTTCTTACTCATACGATTTCTTGATACCCTCTATTAAAGTTGCTTGCTGCAACCACTGCCGTTACATCATACAATGACCAATGTGTTGTTCATCCTGTCCAAAAGCTGGTGTTATTACTTATGTTCTCGGGATTTATCTACTAAGTCCTATTATCGCTTTCTTTTATCACGTACGCGTTGATCAAGCGTTTATCAGTTTGTCTGAAAACGAGTTTTCTCGAATTCCTTTTGAAAATTATGCAAAGAATGCGTTTGTGGAGCTTATACGTGCCTATTTCTTGAAAAATTAAACGGTAGGATAAATACAATTTTAATTTCAATGCCAAATCTTTGTGATGATTCATTTCCCACCTATTTCGAATATCATACAGAACTTAAAAGTTTTAGTGGGAATAAACTGGATTTTATATAAAGCACATTAAATAATTTTTTTCAATTCTTTCTTATAAATTCAATAATTTTTCACGGATCAATAAAATGCAAATTTACTTAATATATTTTCGATTCAAAGTTTCTTACAAAAATTAGAAAAAATGATTTCATTAAATATTCATATAAATTATATCTTACCTGTCATGAATGGAATTAATATAGAGATTCACAAACCAGGAGAGGGAATATTGATACATAGGATCAATGTTTGGTAAATCGGTTATTGAGAAAAATAGAATCGCAGAATGACGTGCTATCGGAGCATAATCCATTCTGGCAGCGTCAATTTTCTTCTGGGTTTCTTCCGCGGTCTAGTAAAAGGTTATTTTCAAATCAAATCAATTCAAATCGAATCAATTCCAATCAATTCCAATCAAATCAATTCCAATTAATTCCAATCAAATCAATTCAAATCAATTCAAATCAAATCAATTCAAATCGAATCAATTTCAATCAATTAAATTCCAATTAATTCAAATCCAATCAATTCCAATCAAATCAATTCAAATCGAATCAATTCCAATCAAATCAATTCCAATAAATTTAATTCCAATAATTTCCAATCAAATCAAATCCAATCAATTCCAATCAATTCAATTCCAATCAATTCAAATCCAATCAATTCAAATCAATTTCAATCAATTCAAATCCAATCAATTCCAATCAAATCAAATCAAATCCAATCAATTCCAATCAAATCAAATCCAATCAAATCCAATCAATTCCAATCAAATCAAATCAATTTCAATCAATTCAATTCCAATCAATTCAATTCCAATCAATTCAAATCGAATCAAATCCAATAAATTCCAATAAAATCAATTCCAATCAATTCAAAAAGCTTCCTACTTCTTGCTTCTTTAAAATATCATCAGATATAGCTTTAGAACTATCGAGAATTTGAATGGCAGTTTCATTTTCAAGAATATTTCCCTCAGACTCCGACAATGTCGCAAGAATTCTGTCTTCTGTTTCTTTAAGCATTCTACGATTATTTGCGCTTGTTATTATCAACTCCTGTCTTGCATCTTCTAATTCCGGTCTTTAAGGTAATCATTATTATCATTTTATAGAATAGATTTATAAGCGCAAGTACTTTTCTTTTGCAACTACGATACCAAGTAATTGATCTTCCAGACCTTCAAGTGTGATCATGAAGTTTAACAAAGACACTTTAACGGCAATCTCCGGTAAGTAGTGAGGGTTTCTCAATTTGGTCGTGATATACAATCTAAATTCTTTGGAATATTCAATGATACTTTCACCCAATCGAAGCATATCAACTCCATCTTAAATAGTAATTAATTATTAATTAAAAAAATAATAAAATAAAGATTTTAAAATGATATTAAATGCGAATTTTAATGGCAAATTAATTTCGAGCTGATTATAGCTGACCTACTAAACTTGACCTAAAATTGACTTAAAACCCACCATTTTTGATCCATTTTATTTTTTTCATTTATTTTCATTTTGACAAAAGATCAGAAAAACATCTATTTACTACTTTCATCGTATTTTAAAGTCATATTCAGTGAGATTTCTAATGACAAACTATTTAGGAGTCTAAAAACTCGATCTCAGCCGGGATCAAATCTAGTATCCTTCTTGACCACTCTGCTAACTCACCTCATCAAATATAACAATGTTATTGTACTGCTCATCAAAAACTTAAATATATATTTGGTATCTTACAAACTAGGTGTATGAGAAACTCATATCATCCCTGTATAAACTCAATAATAATTTATACTGACTTTGTTTGAAAACTTGTTTCAGTAACAATGGCTCAAGAGATGGATCCAGTTCCTCGCCAACGTTTTCCAAAAGTACTGGATATCCGAATTGGATACAATTTTCCAAAGTTCTCATGAAATCATTGTCGGTTAATTTAATCACATTTAATCCAGTTTCTTTTTCCATATTTTTGATCCATTTATTAGCTTGATTTTGTGGATCAATCATTAAAGGCCTGCGCAATAAAAATGAATAAACAACCAATGGAGAATTAGTAACAATAAATAACGAACCATCGACGAGCATTAGCGACAATAACGCTGTTATCAATTGAAAATGAATCTCTTGGCAGACCAAAAATATTCCAAGCTTGTATTTTCACGGGATTTCCAAGACAATCGGTCAATGAAAATTTTACCGAACAAGGTATTTTGTAATTTTTACACAAACCAGACCAATCCAAAAGGCATTTATCTCTGTAAATAGACGTGAATGGTCCAAGATAAGCAATAACTCCTGCAGACAGAAGAACGTCACCTATTAAATTGTCATAAATGGCTTGCAAGTTAACTGCAGCTTGAGCCCATCTATCCTTTTCTCCTCCTAATCCGCCAATTAATTTTTTCGCTCTCTCTAACTTTTTAGCGCACAACTCTACTTCTTCCTGTAATCGCAATTTTTCGTCTTCTGTATCTTTTAATTTTTGTTTGAGATTTGTTAATTTATCCTCAACATATTGCAACTGTTTTTGAGTTTCGTTTAATTTTAGCATATTTTCCTTCAAATCAGATTCAGCTTGAGCAAGTTTTATTTTCTTCGGTGCAACAACCTTAGCTACTCGATCATATGATTCCATTGCTAAAATCCATTTACAAAGACCTTCTGCAGCTGAAGATGCTCTTGAGATTTTAGATGCGTCAAATTCTGGATTTGTCATAAATTCTTTGCGAATTTTCGCCATTATTGGTGTTGATATATTATCTTTGTCATATTCTCTTAAGTAAGTTAGAAATCCCATGTCACCAAGTAACTTTTTTGAAGGACCCCAATAATCAAGCATTTTTTTACCAGGATTATTAGGATCATTTACACGTTCTGGTTTGATTTCCCGCATGATACATATACCTTCCATTACTAACTTAACCCCTGCTGGTGGATTTTGCATTGTTTTGACAATGGTAATATCAGCAGGTCTTAAAGTATCCAATGCAGATAAAGCTGCTTCAAGTGCTGGTATTGCTTCCGCCAAATCGGCTCGACATTCATCACTCAACGCTTTCGATGCATCAGCTTTTTCATTTACAATTTCTTCTTCAGCTTTTACTTTTAATCTTTGATCTTCAGCAAGAATAGACTCTCTTGAAATATCTACCATCAATAATTCATTTGCTTTTTTCGCCTGTACCAATTGAGGCTGCAATTCTTCAAGTTTGACTTGCATATCAGAAACCTGTTCAGCTGCAAATGCCAGTTTATCCAACCCGTTTACGTATCTTAAATAAATAATATTAAATTTAAAAAAAGACCTAAATCAGTGTTGTTAATAGTTTATTTGTAATTCACTAATAAATAAAATTAATTAAAATATAATGAAATCAGTCAGTAAAAGTATTTATATTTTCTTTCTTAAAAAAATGTATAAAAAGTTTCTTGATATTGCAATTTGACATAATATTGATGATTTACATTTATTAGTGACCATAATATATAGAATTTATTATAAATACAATATTTCATTATTAAAATCCTTATTTAGATCTATTCTCGGAAAAATTTATTTAAATTTCAATTGGATAGATTTTAACCAATTGGTTTGATCCAATCAAAAATATATTTGATACACTTTCTTCTAACCATACTTGTTTTTAACTAATTTATCATTTCGTTAAATATTTCACTTCCATTTTCTAAACTTTTCTGAAAATACCCATTCAAAATATTAAAAATAAAATTCAAGTAAAAAGTATTTGTTCTTTAAATTAGTCTTCGAATTGTAATCCAAGCCAACTCACTGATTTTATCATGTTTTCAACCATGTCAATCTTTGTTAATTCTTCGAAGACCCTTTTCAATTAAAATATTACTTTTTATGATCTTTAATTCACTAGGGTTCCTAAAAACAGATTCTATCGAAATGATCATTTGACCATTATGTGCATTCCTTCGAAACCTCAATTGAAATACAGTTAAATTCGACTAATTTCAGTTTTCATAGTTTTCAAGAATACCCGGATTAGGTAAACTACAATATTTATAATTTTCACAATACTATTTTATCAAATAAAATATTAATATAGCGGTATCTAGAATGAGAGATAAAATAACACAATTTATTAAGTAGTAAAATCCTATATTTGTTTATATTCAATAATTTTTTGATATTCAAGTCATTTTCAACTTCCACAATATAACTTTCAAATTCTTAATAGATTTATAAAAAAAGAATAATATAAGAGCACTAATAAACATAAAAAATTGTGTTACATATGAAAAAAATTTAGATCAATAATTATTATTTAATTCTTATTTAATTCCAATAAATTTATTTCAATCAAATAATTTGAAATTTAATTTAATAATCTCACAATTACGAATATTAGAATAAATATTATCGAGACAATAACTCTGATATCGACAATTTTAACAGACATTTTAAAATTTCAACGTTCTTTACTCTCATTGGACAACTAGTTTACATTTTAAATGTTAAACATTTGCTTTAAAATTCCTTCGATATATAATGAAATAACTTTAAATAATTTACTTTTTAACAGCAAAATAATTTCGATTTATTAATTTTGTGTTAGTTAATTTTCCCCCTTGCAGTCACAATGAAAACAAATGAAATATATATATATATCTTTAAAAAGGTTTATTAAATAGATATTCTCGTTTTCTATTCTTTGTATTTGTAGTAATATGCCCCAATGATTTTAACAACAATATTGTAAATAAATGGTGAAACACGTTAATGATTTTACAGATAATAACAAATAATAACAAATTCACTACAGATTGAAATCTTGACATTTATTGAGATGTAGAAAACTGTTTGGGCAGAGGTCAAATGATAGTTAACTTGATGAAAATAGGGATATTTAGTAGAATTGAGCCTCGAGTCCCGCATTTTAGGTGACATTAATTTTCCTTGTTTGTATATTCATTTCATTCATTTTAAAAAGGTTCTTTTTGATAAGTTAAAATGATAAAGATTTATTTGCAATCAACATTTATTAACTTATTCAATCATTTATTCATGAATGCTCAGTGAATGTTGAAATCTACCTTTTCTTTGCTCTCATTGTTTCATCTTGTTTTGAATTTAATAACGTTCTGAAACTGTTTATCAATTCCAAATAAGAAGTGGGAGTGACGTAATTTTTTCGCCCCAAAGATTTGAAAAATTCCTCTGATAAATTGATAACACTTGTATGGAAATACTTCACAATCTTAACGGTATCATTTCTCATGTCATCTTCCATATCAACTGCTTCTAATGCTTTCAAAGCAACCCTTTCTAATGCATCTTCAGGCCATGCCTAAAAAATATTCAAAATTCTAAATATAAAACAAAACCTATTATAAAAATAATTTTGAAATTTCTAAAAATTCTACTACGTCAACTAAATAAATAAAAAAAAACATTATAAAAACATTATTTAAAATTTTATTCTTCGCAAAATTAATGCTGGAGTGTCATTTTAGACCGTTCCGACTTCAAAGAACTACTGTTTGAAAACACCAAAAAAATATATAAAATAAACAATACAAAAAAAAACAATACAATAAAAAAACAATACAATAAGTAATTATTATTAATATGCATTCTTCCTAATTTCATCCATTTTTAAAATATGTTTCATATGAGTAAGTTAGATTAATAAATAGATTATGGGATATATTTAATCGATCTCTAGAATTAATTAAATGATCTCCAAAAATTTGTGATCACTTAATTTAATTATTTTTGATATCTTAAATTAATTAAAAGAGCGCAAACTAAAGATCGAAAAACAATATTTAATAAATAGGAACAAGAAAATTAACTCAGATCAGACGGCATCGTTTGATGTTAACTCTTAATTAATTCCTTAAAAAACTAATTTTAACTAAAAAACTGGTCTAATCAACTGAACGTTTGCGGACATCTTAACTATAATAGACTATCAACTGATGTCCAATTATTCAAAACGCAATATAATAACACATACAAAGAATTTAAATGTTAGGCCTAAAGTGAGAATATAAAATGAAATGAAATGTAACAAAATGAAAGGAAGTTCAAACTAATAAAACGTTTCTTTATAGTTGCATTTATACTGCTAAGTTGTGGGCTATACCTCGTAGGTAGTCTTATGTCGGCGCTCTTTTTTTGTCAGGGTGCCAATTAAATGATCTCTAAAAAATAATTTAATTTAATAAAAATGATTGCAGAAATTAATGATTTGATCTCCAAATTTTATTTTTTAAATTTTAATACAATAGAAAATTTCAAATAGAAAAATATAAGAGTAAGTAAAAAATAGAAATTAATTTTTTTGGGCGATATTTGAATATTATTATAAAGCTGGACTTCTTTTGGAATAGTAATATTTGAATTTGTCGCTTTTAAATAGTTTAAAGTTGATAAAATATTTTTTGGCATACAGTTTAACTTTAAAAGCTTCATAATCTCTTCTTTTGTTTTCATCATGATCATGCTCGTCAGTTGTTATCAAAAGTGTATCTGACTGATTAGTGCCATTGTATAGTAAACATATTGTTGATGCACATTGACGATCTCTTCTCTTTACTTTATTGCAGCGATATTATTCTTTGGAACCAGAGTCAGTATTAAATCGCTTTAATAATGAACATGTATTTTAATTTTTAAACCATTCATGTGCCGATTCTACGTCATCAAATACTTTATTACAAGTCCAATTTCTTATCTTTCTTAATTCTGTGGCTTCATTAATATCATTTTCTATTAAGGAACTTTGAGATTCATATTGTTCATCACTTAATGAATTCATTTTTTATGTATTAAATTTTTTGCAGGGGTTCTTAACCAATAATTAACAAAATAATTAAAAATTAGATATCGTTTAAATAGTTAATGAGTAAAAATAATTAACTTAGAGACCAAAAATGAATAGAGACCATAAATATTAATATGTGGTAACAAATAATTAATTACAGATATTTATTTTGGAGATCATTTAATTAATTCTAAAGATCGATTAAATACCACCCATAGATTATTTTAATATTTATTTTTTTGGTGTAAAATATGGACAGTGTAAATTATGAATTAGACAACTATTAATGTTGCTCTATAGGAATGAAAAAAAATTTAATTCCGAACGATATATTGTAAAAAAAATAAATAAATAATAAATAAATAAATAATAAATAAATAAATAATAAATAAATAATAAATAAATAATAAATAAATAATAAATAAATAATAAATAAATAGTAAATAAATAATAAATAAATAATAAATAAATAATAAATAAATAATAAATAAATAATAAATAAATAATAAATAAATAATAAATAAATAATAAATAAATAATTTGTTCCAATAATTAAAATGCTAATTAACATAATGTCAGTCATATGATTAAAAATATTAAAAAATAAAATTTTCAACAGCAATAAAATTAAATCATTAAAATTTAACCTGAAACCAATCTATGGTGCAACAGTTAATGAGAGCTGGAAATTGTCTGAGACGAGTTCGGAAAGCTGACCCAATTGGACTAAATGCCATTACTACATGTAATTTTTCCCGACATCGATTGACAAAAAAAGCAAATAAAGCCAAAGGACTGAAATCGGCATCTTTGTTTCCGGCTTGTGCTGCCTGTCTAACCAATTCAATAACCTCTCCTTTTTCTTCAGCAGTGAAAAGGTTAGGAACCTCTCCAGTATTGAGCAAATTATCAATGTCTTCCAAAAACGATTCATCTTTAATTTGACTATCAGTCATTAAAAACACCGTAGCTTTGCCTTCCCCTCCAGCTTTTTTAAGCAAAGTCTAAAAAATTAAAAATTCTAATAAATATTTAAAGTATATCGAAATAAACTTTAAGATCTTCTCTCCATTCCTGTTTTCCGTAATTTTTGGATATTTCAGGTTGGAAGACAACTTGATTTGCCATTGCTGCAGCTAATCTAGTGAGTGATTGACGTCCTGACCCACCGACACCAACCAATAAAGCGTTTCCACCAGGTGATAACAATATCCTACATATTCTTGATAAATGCTCAAGAACATATCTGGAGAAAATGGATCGTTTAAAAGCAACAGATAGAATTTATATCAACCTAAAAATAACAAGACTCATTTTGTTTTTATGAGTATTGTTATATTCATCCATGCATTGTTCAACAATTGGATAAAATTCGTTGATGTTTTTAACTTCCTCATAAACTCTGTCTTCTGGAATAGCATCGGGATTCATGTAATCCCCAAACATTAGAGATCTCAAATGCTCTTCTTTGACCTAATTATATCAATATTATGGGATATTATTAAACAAAAAAAAGATATGGATCAAATAAACTATGATTAATTGATACAAAATAATAATTTTCTACAGGAAATAACTAATTAGAAACCAGAAATTTTTATAACAACTCATTATCTTTTTGTTGTTTTGATTAAATCACTTTTAGGTAAAATGACCAGACGTCCCGGATTTAAATCGTTTGTCCTGCATTAAAAATTGTCCCGGAAAGTGTACCGTATTGTACATCTTACCTTACTATTGCTATTTATTTGTAAAGTAACTTTTCCAATTAAATAACACTGCTTTGGTTTAACTGATAACAATTATTAAATTCAAAAATTCAAATGTTTCAATTCAAGTATGTCATGAGCTTTTAGCGAATTCATATTGCTTAAGTATTTAAAAAAATCTATTTCTATAATTGCTATTTCGGTTTAAAAAGTTTAAGTGTTCAAAACAAAAGTGCAAAGTTTAAATATTTTTTATAATTGTGCCGCAAAAAGGTTTTTTTGCTTCTTCTTCCTTCTGTTTTTCGTAAGTTGTGTACAATATGATTAGATATACAATATGGGTAAATAATTAGTATACTGTCTTTAAAAATAAAAATATGCAATTTACACACTTTTTTAGTGAAGAATAGTGTTCTTGTCATATTATTCCATAATGCACACATTATTAGTGTGTATTCATACATAGGTCTAATATAAAGTAACCAGACGTCCCGGGTTAGACAGTTTTGATTTGAATACGCATTCCAATAAAGAATATCTGGTCACTTTACTTTTAGGGCATTTTTTTTCAAGGCATTCAAAATAATTTTACAATATTAAATCAAATAATAATAATTAAAATATTTACTCCTCAAGTAAAATAGTTTGAAAGTCTAGTTGTAAATTCTATAATTAACGTCAATAGTATCTCTACTGAATTAATCTATCAGTAGATGCCACCATTATTGAAACTTAAAATATTACATATATTCGTATGTGTTATGTTGAAATTGTATAATTACATTGCTCGGAATATTATTTATATTTAGTTAAATTCTCCACATACATTATATAATAAAATTGTTTTTGTTTTAATGATATATTTTTGAAACAACTTATGAATAAAGTTAATTCTTCTAAGAATTATTAATAGTCCATTCAAATCTATTTATAATTAGGCCAATTTTCAATAAATTAATATTGAAGAGGAAAATACCAAAATAAAGAAAAGGAATTAATTAAAATATATAATTTACTCGTAACACTATAAATATCAACCATTTTTAAAGTTATATTTAAATTCATTTTCAATAAAGTTATTAAAATTATCCGTGCTTAATGACCAACAGAGTATCAATGCATTAAAAAAAACAATTTTTATAAGGGAATGGGCGTAACAAATCGAGAAGCAAAGCAGTCAATATTTAGAGGCCTCGAGCTAAGAACATTTTGATATAAAATTAGTGTTTCAATTATCAAATGTTAAAAGCACAATTAAATTGATCTAAAATAATAATCAGTAATATTCGACTGATATTCCAAGAGTGATCAGTCGATATAACACACTACAGGGGCCATGAGAATGCCGTTGTAACTGAATGTTGTAAGAATGAACATATTTAGTAAATAAAAAGGATAAAAGAAATCCAACTGAATGATTTAATCAGCCCTAGCAATAGAATATAATTATAATGAAGATGCTAGAAAAATGAATATTACAGATCTCATTCCCAAATTTACCAAAAAGTCTAGAAAGAAACCATAAAATATGAAATAAAATATTTTCTTACTTTAAAAAATTATGGAAAAATTCAATTTTAAATTGTATTGATTTCTTATACAAAGATTTCTTTATATTTATTTAAAGTTGCTCAGATTATTTCCCAAATCATTTCAATCGTTCAGCAAGTTCAACTGCTGACAGGGGGACTCAGTATAATATTACCGGTCAGTCTAAAATTAACAAATCTACTCTCAGTCCAACTGTACTCATTTACTATTATATACAAAATTTTTCTGATTTATTTATTCACTGCTCAAAATAAAATATATAAATAACTTCAATAGCATTCAAAGGATTCATACATTTTCACAAAACAATAATTAGAAAAATTGTTTCAATTTCTAGATTAGTCTTCCATATTCACTGGCCTCCAATGGCGGTAGTTCGCTTTTTTCGAGAATTTTACACACATAGTGCATAATGGTTTATAAGAAGCCTTGTTATTTCTCCAGTCACCCATAAAATATTACTTGACCACTTAGTGATTCCTCATAACCAAATTAGTAATAATATGCATGACGTTAACCCTTTCATTCGGGAATTAATTCTGTGGGTAAATTAATTATCTAGACCATCAAACCTAGTAAGGGGACTCAAATTATGCAAAAAAATAAAAAAATAATTTAAAATTATTAAAATGTACTAGAACAAATTTCAATTTTCTTAAAAAGTACTTCTCACATTATATTTTCGAAAAGGTACAACAGATATTCAGCACACAAAACTGTGTACAATATATTGTACACTCCGTATAAAAGGGTTAAAGAATAATATTGTTGTTTTAATTTTCGCTTTTTACTATGACAAAAAATGTCCTTTTACATAATTTGTACGGTTATTTTTCCATCTTTTTTGCCTGCAAGTTTTTTACCTTTAAAAATCTTTCTTACATCGGGAATATCTGAAATTGTGATAAAATGAAATAAAAGTAATAATTTATATTAATTCAAAAATTTATTTATTTTTTATTTTGTAATTAATTTTCATTGGATGAATTTTGGAGATGTTTAAAATAAATTAAAGATTTTCAAATGTTTTAAATGTAGCATTTAAAATTTAAAGTAAAAATTAAAAAAAAAGAAATATACTTACTGGTTCATTTGGACTTGATGTTAAATGCTCAAAGAGTGCATCAAATGTTTCTTTGAAATACTTTTTAATCGACTCCTTGAGCAATCTAGAAATAGTTATAGAAATATAATCAAAATAATAAAAAGTATATAAAAAATATATATAAAATATAAAGGTTCATAATAAAAAAAGTACTTGTAAAGCCATTCACGATCGCTATCTTCGATCAAACGATCATAAAATACTCGTAAAACTTCATGAACCCATAGTCTGGTATATGTTCGTTTGTCTTCTACTTGTTCCTTTTTAATAAGACATATCCCTAGTATAACTCTGCTAAAATCTCTCAGATTGAAAACGTAATGGGATTTAGCTGGGGTTGGTAAAAGACTGCCTATTGCTGCTTTATATACTTCCAGTGTCGCTTGCACCATTGTTTGACCAACAGCTAAATAATCTGAAGTGAATTCTTGACTCTAGATAGAACATATATTATTTGAAAACTGGGAATAATTCAAATTGACTTTCATATAAATTGACATAAGTGTTGAGAATATTCGAATCATTGTCTCATCACTGAAAGTAGTCATACTGACGACATTAAAGTGTCGTAAAAATCTTGGAGTGACATCATTTCGACCACCTCCCGGTGGACCCATAGCTCCCATTAAGTAAATATCTTGAAGAACGATTTTTGTAGTATCTTTTAAATCATACCTAATAAGTACATATTTACACAATAATATCCCATTTGTGAGTGAAATCTACCAATTTCCATGATCAAAATATTGACGAAGTAATTCAATAGGAGGTTGAGCTCCATATATTTCTTTGGCTGGCATGTTCATATCATCCACAAATATCACTGCACATTTGCCAATAGGAGGACCAAACACACCTTTTCGTCGTCGGTCCAATTTTGACATTATTATTTGCTAGAAATAAGGTTACGTTGAATTTTCATTTATTTATTTCTTGCGGACTTTTATTAGGATGAGTAAATTTAGTACAAAAATAATATTTGATAGTAGAAAAAACATCAAAAGCCATTTTCATCTACTTGGAATATATTTCTCTACTGATTACTTATAATATAAAATCAAAGTTAGATAATATTAAAAAATAACAGGTTTCAACTAAAAATATAATTTATTAGAAATTAATTACGAAACCTACAAATAGTTAACCTAAAAATTTACCTAAACTTGGCAGTTCCGTGAATTTATCCTTAATTAATTAATAATATTCTCGATGAGGTATTAGAACAATAATAGAACAAAATTAGAACAGTTTCATTTATCTTCATTTAGACTTTGAATCAATGTTTATTTTTTTCCTGTTTCTAACATACATTTTCAGCTGTATTTTTCAAAGGTATTTTACTTCATAGGACAATGATTCTGCGAATAATACTGCGAAAACGGATTCTTTTTTATATTTTTTCATAATATAATTATTATTATTATTATTATTATTATTATTATTATTATTATTATTATTATTATTATTATTATTATTATTATTATTATTATTATTATTATTATTATTATTATTATTATTATTATTATTATTATTATTATTATTATTATTATTATTATTATTATTATTATTATTATTATTATTATTATTATTATTATTATTATTAGTATTCTGATATTTGACATCCAAACCATAGACATCCTTAAGCTTTCTATTATACAACAGGATATTCGGCTCTTGTATACTTTCCTATTTCACTATACCTTTGGAAGGAATTGTATCTATTTTGCAACTGTAGGATTCAATTTTGAAAACTTCACGAAATTGCTATTCATCAATACAAATACGAAATCGGTTTAACCCAAATTTCATTTCAGAGTCATTTGATAACCAAAGGATAAAACTCCCACCAAACGCTACCTTTTTCTAGGTTATTTCATTTTAAGCAATGTTTGTCCTCCTTCGTTTGCCAAGTTACCCGAGCCGTAAAGATACGCATAAAAATCATTGTGGTCATTGCTTCTTTCACCACACCATCGCTTGTATCATAATTTTCGATTTTTGCTGATGCCTCTCATCGAGATTTATGTTGTCTGACCAGCAGTTTGATTCCTCTCATTCACAGTAATAGATCTAGTGAAAACTCTTTTTAAAGTTTCTTTTCTTTTTAACTATTTTTTAGGTCTGGAAATTCGTAATTCTTCTTTGTATAATGGATTCGATCTTAAAGTAGTGTCAGGTCTAATATAAACATTTCGAGGCAATAACTATTTGGTGACAAAAAAGGCTAGGCTTTTAGTAGATTCTAGATTAACACGAACTTGGGTAAATCATTGGACAACACCTTTAGAAAATATAGATTTTCTTGAAAAAATGTCAGAACTTGATCGCTTAGCAATTACATCTTGCAAATATTTAATATTAGTTCCATATTAAACCCATCGGATATTGAATATTAATGAATTTGATGCAAAGATTTTTCTATACTTTTGAAAGGTGTGACTTCAATTCAATAAAAAAATTATAAAACAACGATAAAAATCAACTATAAAAAACATGGTTTTTGAAACTCTCTATATTCCACTCTCTTAATTTCAACATATTTTAGATATAATTACGTTATCTCTTTAATCCGAACTTAATCAATAGATAAGAATTTATAGTGAAATATGGAAATAACACTAGATTTGACTTATCAATATTTTTTAAATTAACCTACTTTCCGTTATCAGATCGATCTGAAATTTTGATAGCATGCAGTGTTCTCGACAACGAATATACTGGCCAGATTTTAGCTTAATCCGATCACGGAAAGTAGGTTAATTTGGCCTCACAAAATTTGCGTGGTACATACAAACATACAAACATCAGCGAAATTTATATAGAGAGTAAAAATATTAACAATTATATTATCCATTTTAATTGATTCAAAATAATTTAAATAATCGATTCACATATATTTTTCTTTTTCAAATTATTTATCTAACAACCTCAATACAAAGGAAAACTAAAGTCAAAACAAAATTCTTTTGTTTTCTACTCTTTTCTTTTTTAACAAAGAATTCGACTAATTTTATCTGTATTTTTGACATCTTCACTTTTTAATTGTATTTATTATTAACTGAACGAACAATATTTTTCTCACTGTTTTATAAATCCTAAAACAATTCTTCCTGGAATGTTAGGGTAATATTCCATTGCGTTACACAAATCATGTATCCGCAAAACATACGCATCGAATACCTTTCCTAAATGACGTATCTTATATCATTTCAACCGCAATACAAAGTGCAAAAGTATGATTATAAAGTTTGGAAAATTTGTTTCTATATTATAATATAATTTGTGCAATGTTTTAAAATTAATAATGAATTATATAAATGGAAAAAAATTTAATAAAACAAATTTTACTTGAGTTTGATTGGCACTGGTTTGAGCAGAAAAGTTAACGAATGAAGGAACATATCTATCAACTGGTAATTCATTCATTAGTTTATCTTGAGTGTATACAGATTTCCCAGTTCCAGTGGGCCCCACAAACATGAGAGATTGTCTATGTTCAACACACATGTCGATTATGAATTTGTATCTGGCAGTGTCCATTGTCGGCACGAGGAACTCACGAATGTTCTTTCCTTCACCTTTACTTAAATTTTTGTTCAAATCATTCCAATGATGCCAATATCCTCTGACTTTATGCTATAGGAGATGAAAATATATATATATTTATATATATCTATGTAAACTATACTTCATAGAAGTAGTCATAAACTAGCCCAGTTTCCGGAAGCATTACTTCAAAGCGGTTTATCTCTTTTGGTATAGGGAAACTTTCATTTTTACCAATTATCAATTCTCTAAAGTATATATCGAATTTCTGCCGGGAATCATAATCTAGTAGGCCACCAATTGACCAAGGCATTGCAAATAGCCAGGCTGATTGAAACCAAATTTTCAAATTTCTATTTTCAGCAACGTCTTCTTTATCCAAATGCGGTTTCATTATCATGTCGATTAGATTTAGAAGATTTTTCACCAAATGTATGGAACCAGTAGGAATGACACCTTTGCAGTTCTTGCTGACAAATCTCAAGCATTCATCTACGCACCATTCGAACAATAAATCCATCATATCCAATCCATTGTCTTTCTTTAGGACTTCAGGTTTACTGGCTAACCACGAATGAAACATCGGGCGCCAGCCCATTGATGATGGTTGTAGATAAATCATTCCGCATCTTGAAACGGTTGCAGGCTGGATTAATAATTTATTGGTGTAATAAACTTTAATAATTAAAATAAAAATTTAATTTTAATAAAATTTTCAGCAAAGATGTTTTGAAAAGGTTTCGTGAATTTTTAAATTCTTTAGACGGTGTACTGGTCATACAATTCAAATATAATGATTAACAACATATCAGTATATATAAGTTTAAAATACGATATTCAATTATATAAAAAAGAAAACAAAAAATATTTCTGAAAAAGAGAAGGAAAAAAGGTTTGTTTTAATATATAGAAAATGAGGTAGATTTTAAAAAACAGAACATGTCAGACAAGAAGAACCAACAGTTCAAAAATCACCTTTGTTCATTTCAGATATACTTGAAGAAGCAATTTCATATGAATTAATAAACATTAATCAAGAAGTCCGTAAATGTTATTCAAGCTTCAGGAAACGATGAAATCTCTTTTTGGAGCAAGATGAACATTTTGAACAGTTGCTATGAAAATGATTATTATTTACCGTTATTTATTCTTACTGTTATTTTGTTTTGTTGTACAGTGTAATTCAATACATTTGGTTTGTTCTTACTGTTGTTTTATTTTAGAGATGGAGACTTATGAATCACACGGTATGTTATAGAAACAAGTTGAATATTTGTGTTATATATGAAACTTCACAGGCGGTAACAGGATAAATATCAAAGAAGGGGATTAAAAACTTCGAATTCGCAAATAGCTCCTCAACCAATTATTCATATAATTGGTAAAGTAACATCAATCAAGAAATTGAATTCGGTTTTCAAAAAAATTAAATTAAAATTTTTATAATAAGATGTTGTCTTATGGAGTTGGCTAAGAACATAACTTTCCCTCTTAGTTTTGACTAATCAGTTTTAGTGTCAGAAAGAAATATAAATATAATTTTAAAAATATAATTGATATTAGAAAATATTATATTAGGAAAAATTCTCAAACATGGATCCTTAGCATTTTTAATAAATTTATCAACAGTTTCTATTATCATCATTAATAAAAATTTAATATATAATTTATTTAAATAAAAATTTTAAAAAGATACATTTTGTAAAGTGAAATTAATAAACATTGTTTATAAAATTTATATCTATAGTTTTGCCTATCTTACTTGATGATGACAGAAAACTGTCTAAATATACGGCGAAACTAATGTTTGATTGATGCTAGTAGTAACATAAGACTAATTGGTAAAATATATTGATCATTATTGGTTTTATCAATTTCTTTATAAGTAGATCGAGTAAATTTGAGCAACTCCGACGTTTCCATTTTTATTGGATGATCGAATTCCAAATCTTTGCTTAAACAATTCATTTCATTGAAAATCTTTGAACAATAACATATTTTTCGGGAGAAAATACAATATTTACAGAGTATTCTACTAACAACTGTTTATTGTAATCGATTGATTCTCGTTTTTCTGATTCTGATTGTCGGTATTGACTTTATGATGCTTATTGAAATATTGAGGCTTCCACTTACATTGTCGAACCAGTTTCAGTAGTTACTTTAACACAACATTTGTATGAACCCAAATCCTCTTTTCTCAATACATCGAAAGTAATGATTTCATAATTGCTAATTAATTTTGACCGTTCTTCTACCAAGTGTACCTGGTGTTTGCGAATTTTAAGAATAACATTACATATCATTGAATACGACTCTCCTATTTTGTGGTTGTTTGGATATTCAATTGCGATAGTGCAGTCTCTATTATCCGAGCGTGATTGTTGATTTGTTCTTGATGTATCCATTGACTGGATGTTCTGTAATCCGATGACGGGTAGGAGTATCAACAGCAGCTTTACGAAATCTGTCATTTATTATGTACATTCGATATAGAGGTGAAGAGTTTCGTTGATACACAAATTGTTTTAATTCCAGAGTTTTGAGAACCTTTTTTTAATTAAAAAGTTGTAGATGTTCGAAAGAAAGTGTATTTATATTAATATTAAAACAACCTATTTTTAATGTAATTAATTTAATGATGTATTTGCATATATAATTATTGAATTAATATATTTATTAATTGGAAAGTCAGAGACACTACAATGCTTTCTTATTATATAACCGAATAATAAATATTTGTTTATCATAAATTATAATAAAATCCCAACTTACAGATGCTTGAGACAGATCCATTGTTTCAAAAATTAAACTCATAACTTTAGACATTTGGATTATTTCTCCGCTCATTAAACATAGCTTTTTGTTGTCATCAAGAACAGTATTCATGCTTTCAATCCACAAGGTATCAATGGGACCATCGAAAATGACCCACTTCCTATCGGGGGTGTCATTTGATGCAAATTCTCTGAATGTATTCGCTGTAATACCATCGGTCCACTATTTTTAAAAACATATTTACAATAGATAATTTAAAATTTCGTTAAAACTTTAAAAATTGCGAAATTTCGATAAAGACGTAACTTTAAAATTATTAAAAATAGTAACATTAAATAGAAAATAGTAATTTTTTAGTTATGATCTCTAAAAATGGTATAAATACCCTTATAGTTAAGGGTAACTATGTCCAGTGGCGGATCACCCATTAGGCGCAATAAGCGTGCGTTGGGGCCTCAAAACGTTACTTGACTTACAGTTACGTTTACAAATCGACGAAAAAAAGAAGTAAATTTATAGGCAATCAAGCCCGGATTTACAATTAGGTTTCAGCCTAGGGTCTCAAGATCTAGAAAGACCTCTATTCGAGTGGTCTGAAATTAACAATTAAATTTTACGCTCAAAAATATGTACCATTCAACATTCGAACACTTAAACTAACTTAATGAGTTTTCTATTGCACTCACTACTAAATCGTATTTGTGTTAAAGGAACCGATTTATATTTTTATTAGCGCTCACAAATATGATCCTTACCACGTTTTTTATAAAGCATAGTTAATTAATGCATAAATTTATCAAATATCATAATAATAATTTCAAAATAAATTATGCTAATCACGACATATTGCATTTAACATAATGACATAGACTAGTATTCAGTGGCGTAGCGAGGGGGGCGAGGGGGGACAGTTGCCCCGGTCGCCACAATTTTGAACGCAATATATATAAAATATATAAATATAGCCAAGCATTGAAAATCAAAGAATCACGCAACGTGTAGATTATACGCCAATTTGGATACAATAACAAATCAAAGGCTATGAGAATAAAGTGTTTTATTCTTCAAATTTATACAAAAAATGTTATAATTTTCAAATTTATGCAAAAAGTGTTCAAATTTTCACATTTATAAAAAATGTTTATATTTTTCAAATTATTGCAAAATATGTTCTATTTTTAAAATAAACGATGAAAAAGGGATTTTATTTTTCTGTTTTCCAGTTTTTTTCTAGTTTTGTTATATTTTTATATTTTATATTTTATATTTTTTTAAAATATTATTTTAGAATTTATTAATAGGCATTTTATATTTGGCGTTTTTACATATGTCTATTTTAATATCACAAAAAATTTTTTATAGTAAGCCCAGGGCGCCAAGTACTCTAGCTACGCCACTGCTAGTATTTGTCAATATTTATCAATATTGACTTCGAATTCGCAACAAAAATATCGAAATGATCTAAATCTGCTGATGAGATTGACTTCGAATTTTCTTTTGCAAGTTTTAGAAACTCCAATTTTGTTTGTCTCAAAATGATTTTCCACAGTATTTATAATAATATCAAATTGTTAGTTTTTAAGTTTTCAAGTAACTATTTACTTAATCTTTTCTTCGATTTTTTTTCTTTTTTTAATTTCCTTTCCCCAACACAGCGGGGACGATAACAAAATAAAAAACGCAGATCCTAATTAGGATATGGTTTGCAATAATTATTTACAATTGTTTACAATTATTCACAACAATCCATTACATATACAATAGGTGAATTAATCAAGATGAAATAATTTAAATAATTTAATTTAATTATAATGACTCGAAATCAACCTGGCCAAAACAAATCAAAGTTTTTAAATTTCAAGAAGTTTTGTTTCAACAATAAGTCAAGTATAAATAGATCGCAAGGCAAAAAAATAATGATGGAAAACCTCACGAAAAAGAAATTACTGAATTTTAATTGAAGATCTAGGATGATCAATTTCTCAGATCAGATCAGATATTCTCAGTTGAATACAGTTATCTGTTAGTTATTCATAAAATCCCGATGTTTTCATCATTATTAATTAGGATAATTAGTATTATTATATAATAGTAGAAAACATTGTCTGCTACCCAGTGGTGTGATTCAAAATATTTAATAACCGGTTCGCACCCTCAAAAATTTGAGAACCGTATCGCACTCAACCAAAAAATTAAACTTCAATTTATTATTTAATTTCATAAATTATTTTAATTTAAAAGAATTCAATAAAAAAAGATAATAGAAACAGATATACCTATATTTCTTATATATATATATATATATATATATTGTAAGAATTTTTATTTCTTCCAATTTCACCACTGATTATTTTATCCATTGAATTAAAAAGAGAGCTTGAAGACTATAAATCAGTAATATATCGATGTTTGTTGATACTCACGAATTTTCGGCACTGCCTTTTTCAAATATATATTATAATGTGTTTAATATTATTGTAAATATTTCCAAATTTTTTTTTGTTAATAACCGGTAGAATAGAAACGGTTCGCGCGAACCGGTGCGAATCGGCTGAATCCCACCACTGCTGCTACCCCTATGAAGGTTTTGCGAATTTTAATGAAGTAAATGACTTTGGATTGTGGGTTTATCTTTTAAAATTTTGACTCACTAAATCATCTGTTCCACGATAATTTCAAAGATTTCAATAAAAAATCTTAAAATTTCCAGAAAAATTGTCAAAAACAAAGAAAAATATTATAAAATTTAAAGTTTTTTAAAAATTAAAAGAATTTTAAATTGAATCAAATCAAAAAATATTAAAATTTTCTTAGTCAATAATTCTTATTTGAAACTTGCAGAAAAGACTTATCATATACTTACTCATTACTTAATAATGGATGATTTTGTATTGTGCACTACCAATGGACCATTCCAATTCAATTCAATATGATGTATAAAACATGCTACAATTGCCATGAGAATGTCGTTGTAACTAAATGTTGTAAGAAAAAACAGGTAGAAATTAAAATTGATAAAATAAATCCAATAGGTCAATCACAAATGAGCGATTTAGCCAGCCCTTCTAGCAATAGAATATAATTATAATGAGGAGGCTGGGAAAATAAATATTACAGATCTCATTACCAAATTTGAAAAGGGTTAAAAGAAACTATAAAATATATTTTATTATAAATATATTATAAGAACTTTTTTTTCAAATTTCACCACTGATTTCTTTTCCATTGTATTTATTAAAAAGCTTGAAGACTATGAATCGGTAAATATTTCAAAAACATCGATATATTTACTGATTTATAGTCTTCAAGCCTTTTAATAAATAAAAAATAAATAAATATATATATATATATATATATATATATATATATATATATATATATATATATATATATATATATATATATATATATATATATATATATATATATATATATATATATATATATATATATATATATATATATATATATATATATATATATATATATATATATATATAATATAAATAGTAATACCTCGTGAGAGACAGCATCGAATTGCCCAAATAATTGACCCATTGTAATTGATTTTGGATTGATGGTTCTGTAAATTACCTTTTCGAATTCGTCATGACCTTCTTCATTCAATTTACTCATAGCTTCCGCAAGAACATGCAAAACCTGAGTTTTACCCCCAAAAGGCTCTCCAACCAACATGAATCTGAAAACAGTGGAATTTATCAATGAGGCCATTATTACAACAGCTAATAGTGCTTACCCATGTCTAACAATCATCATTTCATAACTTTGGATAATTTTCTCGGTGAAAAAATCAACAGTCTGTAAGTTGTGTTTAGCACAGACTTCGCCGACTGCTTTCAAAAACAACGTGTAGTCAGCTTGTGGGAGCACAATTCCTGGAAAAAGATCAGATATAATGCCTCTGAATAAGGGAATATCATGGGACAGAAATTTTGGTAAATTGACATCCATTATTGATCTCAAAAGCTGTAAGTGAATATTTTAATTAAAGAAATGAATTCCTTTTGATATTTTACCAAAATATTTTCATTTTCATCTGGATACTTCAATTTTAAGTTCCCAGCCGCGGACAAGACTGCTTTAACAGCTCTCATGCCGTAATCGTAATGCTGATTGAGATGACAGTTGTTCTGAACACAAACGATAGGTTGTCACAATTTTCACTGCCAAACTTCTGGCATCCATGAATCCATAAGAATACAAAGATATCTCACCAATCATTGCATAATCAGGCACCATCATGGCGACAGGACGAAATAGGACCTGACAATAAGAGATAAACATTTAAAAAATAAACCTAAAATCATCCATTCAATGAAAGTACATTTTTCACCATTTTAATTAATCAATAAAAACTATGAAGTCAGTTGAATTTCATCGGCGTTATCTAGTGATTTTCTAGTCGTTCGACCAATGGCTAAACAATCTTTAGGATTTTTAATTCTATTTCTAAAAATTTTATTATTGTACACATAAAATTTAACCATCACTCTAAACCAATGTATT
Organism: Schmidtea polychroa; assembly: GCA_959609185.1. NCBI lineage: Eukaryota > Metazoa > Platyhelminthes > Tricladida > Dugesiidae > Schmidtea > Schmidtea polychroa. The sequence goes on from CAUHTR010000045.1 coordinate 104,797, forward strand.
TTTGCTTTGTGAACATTGCAACGTACGGAACCCAATGTTTATTTCAATGCATAAAACTTAATGGAATAAAAGAGAAGCAACATTTTTTCAAATTGACGTTATTCATTCGATTTGTTCGTATTTTATACAGAGCCGCAGAAAGATTCTCGTTCAATAAAATTATACGAACATGGCAAATATATACAATAAAGGCCGGTTTACATTTGATTAGGTATTCTTTTATCATTTTTTAACACCGACTGTAGGTACAACAAAACAGTATCAACCATTTCCCTTACTCTACATTTGTTTTGATATAAAAAAGAAGAGAGAATAATGTTAAGTATTTTTAAACAACACAATCAGTCGATTTCCCCTTTTTTGTTCCATATCGGTATGTGCCAGGTATTTTCGGAAACGAGTAACCTTGCAGACTTAATACCATCAACTACAATTCCGGTAGAACGAAGTTTTTCAGTATTGAAACGAATTAAAAGTCATTAATCATAGTAATATGTCACAAGAACGTTTTCACAGGTTAGCCTTGAAGTGTATTGAAAAAAGACTACTATTTGATTTAAAAGCAAGAAAGAATGGTTTAAAAAGAAACTATAAAATATATTTTATTATAAATAAAAAATGAAATATTTATTTTGTTTAAGAAATTGAAAAATCGATTTTAAATTGTATTGATTTCTTATACAAAGATTTCTTTATATTTATTTAAACTCGCTCAAATCATTTCCTAACGCATTTCATTCGTTCAACTGCTTACAGAGAAGGCTTGGAATAAATATTGCTGGTGGGCCTAAAATTTACGATTCTGCTCTGCACTTATTTATTAATGATTCTACAAAATTGTTAGTCTATTAAAACGAGGTGCAACTTTTTTATTAGTAGGATTATTGATAGGAAATAAGAGGAAAAAATAACTTCAATAGCATTTGAAGGATTCATACATTTTCACAAAAGATACTTAATTACAGACTTTCCATATTCACTGGCCACCAATGGCGGTAGTTCGCCTTTTTCGAGAATTTTACACAAATAATGCAAAACAATTGGTCTAGCATTATAAGAAGGCTTGTTATTTCTCCGGTCACCCATAAAATATTACATGACCAAGATTATATGAAACTGTTGAAAAAACAATCATACTTACATTGGAACAGTGTAATTGTACAATATGCGTAACATAGTGATGCTTTGAGTATAATTAATTGAGTTTTATTAACCAAATTAGTAATAATATACATGTAATTTAAGAATAATATTGTGTTTTTTTTAATTTCCCTCTGTACTACGATGACTAGGCTGTACAAAATATCTTTTCCCAGTGCAATCTTATATTACGTTCGTTTTGCTCTAATAATACTCGACAAATAAAAATATTAATTAAATTAATTTTGTCACCAATAATTTACTCAATCATTTAATTAATTAATTAATTACTTAATTTTATCCATTGATGATTAATATGAAATGCAATTAAAATAATTCTATAACAATAACCTTCAAATTATCTGGCAATTCTGATCGGCCTGCATAACCTGGGTTCATTGTTATACATACGTAGCAATTTTCATTGAGTCTCAGTTCTGTTCCTTCAAACATAAACGTTTCTACGTGGCCTTGGATAGCTCGTATAATACACAAAATCTATAAATTCCTCTTTCATATAGTTTTCAAATGACACTGAAAGATACCTGTTGGGCAACAACACTAAGCACTTCCAATTCAATTCGGTTGAATTCATCAAAACATGCCCAAGCTCCCGATGAAGCTAGTCCTTTGAAAAACTAGATTTGTTAAAGTTTGATTTAAGACTCATTGAAAGTTTATTTTTTATCATCATACTTTTCCCATAGCAATGTAATCTAAACCATCGGAGCAATTGAAAACCACACACTGGACAGCTAATGCTTTTGCAAGATCTTTAGTGGTTTCTGTTTTACCGGTTCCAGCAGGACCTTCGGGAGCACCATTTAAATTTAGATGATAAGCACCAATGAGTGTTCGATAACATCTATCTGTCAAAGGTGTAATAACCAATCTCCCACTATTCCCCAGATATTCATACGCATATTTAACTGTAGCGTTTGTCAGTCTTACCTTTATGAATTAAACCAAATTTAAAAAAAATGTGAATTTTTCGATTTTTTGAATTTGAATAAATTATTTATAATTAATATCAACCAGCTTTTATGGAGCACATATGTCAGAACATACTATCCAATTCATTAGATATCTTCTTAAATTTGGTTATCAGTATTTGGGAACGAATTAAATAATGAAATTGAATGCTGGGGTCTCATAATATAGGGTGCTTGGATTTCAATGCCGGAATGTGTCCAACAGTTATTTTGACTTTTAATTATGAAATTTTCATGATAACTAACCTCTATGATTAAGTAAATGCTCTTTAGTTAAACTATAATTTGAAGAATTAAAATAATGTCTTTTCATATTCTGAGCAATATCAACATACTACAAATACTATTTAATATATAATATTATAAAAGATCATTTGATTTATTCAGAAAATTGTTATTCCTGGTACTAAAATCTACACAGATGAATGGAAAGCATATAGTACCTTGAGAATAAATCCAGATTATGAGCATTGGACAGTTTGTCATAAATATAATTTCATCAACAGAGAAACAGGAGTTCACACTATGAAGAGTTTCAATTCTACGCTAAAGCTTAGAATCAAAGAGATAAAAGGTGTTACGAAACCAAGAAATGATGATCTTTTGTTAGAATTTTGTTAGAAATATAGAATCTCTTTTAAATTAGGGTTCTAGATCAAATTACTTGTTTAATATGTGGTTGATGAATCCAAATTTATTAAAAACTATGTTAAAACACATTATTAGTCAACTATCTTTCCAGGAATATCTTATTACATGGGATAATGAATTGTTGACTTAATGAAAAGGCTCCATATATAATTACATATATAAAGAGATAATTCAAACCTATAGGTAAGTCTTAAGATTTTCTACCAAAAATAGGTTTTTTCACTACGATATTGATTTTTCTCTTTTTCTTCCTTTCTAATTGAATCTTTTTTTTCCTTTTCTTGTAAAAAATAAAAAAAGATTCAATTAGAGAGGAAGAGAAAGAGAGAAAGAGAGAGAGAGATCAGTTAAATTTCGTATTGGAGTAAACATGCTTACCTGATTATTTGAATAATGTATAAATTATAAATTATCTAAGCCCTTACTAATGCATTTTCTTCCTCCCAATAATAACGAAGCTGGGAGAGCCAATTGAAATCATTTTCAGATTCTACTCGTTTTTGACACATATCCTCGACAACATCTCTGGCATGGACATCAATGGTTACCAGAGCACCTAATGTGATTCTTTGTTGAGCATTCAATTTACCACGAACCAGTTTCACTATTTCTGATATTTGTTTGTTACATTTTTCGTGATAAATTTTCAGCCCTTCTGCTCCCCGTTCAAGAGCTTCATGGACTTCTAAAGTCCAATAGATCTGAGATACGCACAATACCACTTGCCCAGCCCATTCACAAACCCATTCATCTCGCGCTTCAAAACAATACGCCTTTAAGTTAGATTAATTAATGAAGTTTCCTTAAAAAGATTCCAAATGTTCCTACCTCTCTTGACGCTGCAATTACATCACGAATAGACATCAACATAACATCTTGAACTTGAAGAAGCCATCTTTCTACGGCTCCCCGGGCTTCTGATGTTGAAATTACCTAAATATTTGTGCTAAGGATTTATGCTTTTATTTGCATCAAAATTCGAACTTGGCTCATTTTAATTTTTTCATTTTCACTTGAAAACATTGCATGAATGTCTAATTTATTATCAAACTCTAATTTTGCTATTCCTTCGAAACATTTTTTCAAGTGAGGTTGAACTCTCAATGGATCTTTAGTTTCAGATAAAATTTCTAACATTTCGTCATTTGACAAGAAAAAGAATCTTGGGAAAAACAAACGCTTCTTTTCCAAATAAGCATTAAGACCTTTATTGATTTTTTCAAGGAGGCCATTGCTTTCTTTTAATCTTTCTAATATTCCAGAAAAATCAGTCGCTTTCATGACATTTGGATCTCGAACGGTATTTCGCATTATATCTTTCCAATTTCGATCTACAGCTTGAAACAATCTGCCTTCTTCGGGCATTTGTTGCATGATATCTTCACTACTAAATATTGGTTCTAAGTAAAGCCACTGTGCTTGAACTTTCAACCATTGATCAATGGTCTCAAGAGTGTGAAGTAATTTTTCTTCCCAAATCTTTGAAAAACATATATCATTAATATTACTATTATAACTAATAATAATAATAATAATATTAATAATAATAATAATAATAATAATAATAATAATAATAATAATAATAATAATAATAATAATAATAATAATAATAATAATAATAATAATAATAATAATAATAATAATAATAATAATAATAATAATAATAATAATAATAATAATAATAATAATAATAATAATAATAATAATAATAATAATAATAATAATAATAATAATAATAATAATAATAATAATAATAATAATAATAATAATAATAATAATAATAATAATAATAATAAATAATTATAATAAATAATAAATATTAATAAATAATAATAATAATAATAAAAAATAAATAATTATAATAATAATAAATAATAAATAAGTATAATAAATACTAAATATTAATAAATATTAATAAGAAATAATAATAAGGAAACTTTACTTTGATTTCTTTTTCAAAGGGTTTAATAAACGGAGATCCTCTCATGGTTTGAGTTTTGACAATTTGATCATCAAGAAGTTGTTGAATATCATCAACGGAAGCAAGAATGCTAATACCGCTTTCTCTGTAAACAGTTAGAGAAAATTCCACAGATTCCCATTCTTCTCGCATTTTTTTCATGTTCATTTCTAACGTGAATTCTCGACTAGCTGCCGCTGAGATTTGAGTAAATTCCTCCATGTATGGATCTAACTCCATTGCCAGAACTTTAGCCAAAGACGTACCGCTGTCTGGAGTAATGTCACGACCTGCAATCGATGACATTTTGTCCCAATGTCTTTTTTTAATGCCAGGTTTGCATAGACAAGCAATAACTGGTATTTTGTCCTACATATTTCATTGAAAATTACGTTATAAAAATAATTTATTGAATTTTTACATTGTAGCAAAAAAAACATTGTTTTTACAATATAATTAATACTCAAACTTGTAATTTTACTGTTTTAATTATGATATACCACTCTAGGTGACCCTCAAAATCTTGATTTTTCAGTAAATTCAGAATAATATATGGTACAAATGACAATAAATATGAATATGAAACTTGCCTATCAGTAGAAATATGAATAGTTCTGTCATGATTGATATGTTTCCTCTACTACTGAAGTTCCCAACCTTTTTATAATAACAATTTGATGACGTACCGGTATGCCAAAAATTCTTAAATGGTGAATAAAATGCAAAGGAGAACATTTGTAATAAAGACAAGTAACTTGGGATATATTTTTATTACTAAACTTATAAATAAAATATAATTGTCATTTCAAAAAATATATAATTAGTGAGAAGGTTTGGTATGTTTATTTTTAATTAAAGAAGTAATATCGGGCTCAATGTTTTTCAGTGTAAGGTGAAGATTCGATTCAGTGTCCAGCAAAGCTCAATATTTGTTTTTTTTAAATTTTTAATAGATTTTTGTTTTAAATTGTAGAGCCATTCGCATACCGGTACTGGTACGTGTGCCCAAAGGTGGGAATCCTTGCTCTATTATATCTTTATAATGAATTTGTATGAATAAACATTTTTATAAATCATAATTGAAAGACCATCATTTTAAAATTCAATTTATTCACAGTAAAATATCTATTTGAATTAAATCATTTACTTATGTACAATTTGGGTAGTGTTACAAATTTATAATTAACCATAGGTAGCAATCTGTTTATTGAAATTCTTGAAACTCGGCGAATTTTACATTAACTTTATGGGCACTTTTATTTAAAACTAGTCATGCTTCGCTACTGTTATTTTTCACATTATTTATAATTATTATTTTATACTTTGATGACAGTGAATAAAATGTTTTCAAAAACAGTCGTCCATGAAAATAATTGACAATGGGCAGGGAAAAAACATTACGGCGTTTATAACGTCAGATTTTCACCATTTACGATAAGGTAAATGTTTTACTTTATATCGAGGTATCGAAAAAATCTCTTTTAGTTTGCAGCTTTGGCATCAAAGGTACGTCCATGTAAATTTTCAACTATCTAGCTGCAACGGTTTAAGTTATGAGAACAGCGAAAGATGGCAAACAAACCCACAAACAAACATATTTAGAGTTTTATATGTAAGATTTAATGAAAATTTGACATTCACCATCTAATGGGAAATTTTGAATTTCTTTTTTTAAATTACAATCATTTTATAGATTCTAATATTACAAAAATTCTAATATTTCAAAAAAAATATATTTAAACTGTTTATTTAAGTTCTCCGGAAAATGAAAAACCAAACTAATCTGAAAGTTATGAACATATCGAGGAATCTATCATTCAAGTTAAAAATCATCAACAAGCAGGGCCGGCCGGAGCCCGGTGCAAATGGTGAGACAGCACAAGTCCCGACGTTGTTCCCATTTTTAAATAAAATGTCATTAATAAATTATTTTTATCTTTTGTTTTTGAAAAATTCACCATAGATAACTTTATAATAATTTAAAACATTAAAAGTTTTTCTAGTGTAATATTAATAGATAATTATAATATTTATTTAAAAATAATTTATTCGAATTGTATCCAAATTTTGTTACTGCTTTAAAAATAATATTAACTTTACCTGTTACCGTCGCATCGGCAGAAAGATCTTTCTCAAAATTGAAAACAATGAAAAATTATTTGAGATCGACTATTAATCAAGAACTTTGTAGCTGTTTAGCCGTTTTATCTGTTGAGTTTCAATTAGCCAAAAATTTAAATTATGTTGACATTTTTAATGAATTTGTGATAAAACATGTGAGAAAATGATAAATCGAAATACCGTATATTTCGGCGTATAAGGCGACCGTCAGATAAGACGAGGTACAAAATTAGAGCAAATTTTTATGATTTATCATATATCGGTTGTAGTAGTATAAATACAACTAGTATAAATACAACTACCTGTACTGTAATACTTTCTTTTATATCGGTTGTATAAGACGACCCACAATTTTCAAGGGTGATTTTTTGACTTTAAGGGTCGTCTTATACGCCGAAATATATAGAAATGTTATACACCTAATTCTGTTTTTACACGATAGATACGTTCCTAAAAAATTCGTGTAAAAAAAGATATTGGCTGAATGGAAAAATAGTAGATTGATTCCATAAAAAAGCAACAAAAGTACAATAAACAAACAAAAGTATAATAATAAATATAAAAAAGTCCTTGTTAGAGTTCACAAAAGAATTTATTTTTCGTGCTTACACATTTTAATTCATTAAATATATTATATAAAAAATAAATTATGATTTGGAAAAAAGAAAATAATATCAGAAATTCATTAATATAGAAAAGGTAAAAATAATATAAACATAACAAATTTATGTATATTTCAGGAAATCCCACCCAAAGAGAAAGCATACGCATATAATCGACATAATCTAACTGAATTCTGAAGAATATAATGCGAAGTTAAAATGTATGTATATATAATTTGTGAAAAATGAAAATAAAAAAAATTAGTAACACATCAAAAAAAAATTCATAGCATATTGAAAATCGTGTTAAGAAAAAAAATTCTTTTTAATTCGTGTTAAATCAAATTCGTGTAAAAACAGAATTAGGTGTATAATAATACTTAGTTGCTGATTATCAATTACTGTAAAATAAGAATTATTTAAATTTACTTTAAATTCATGGATTTGATTCAATGTTTTTGCGCATATATCCAATGCTGCTGGAGGTTTCGGTGTGTCATCTTCTTCTGGTGGAGGTAGAGCCTCATCTGTGTCAGAACGAGTTTTTTTCTTTTTTTCTCGATCTCTCTCAGCTTTTTCCATCAATGCTTTTTTGTGTTGATTATTAAATTGCTTTTGAATTTTAAAAAGCTCCCGATAAATTTCATCAACTTCCGCTTCAATTTTATCAGCTTTCAAATCGTTGAATTCTCCATGAAGCCATTTTCGTTCAGACTTTTGGTATTTCATAACCAATTGAAACAATTGCATAAATGGATCACTTTGAGCTTTTATTTCCTCGATTTCAGGAAATAAAGATTTTGGAATTTTGAACAATTCTTCTTCTATATTAATCCAAGACATTTCCTGTCTGGCCTCTTTGAGTTTACTTTGAAGAGTTCTTACATCTTGCACGTATTGTTTCATCATTTCCGAATCCATTTCTCCAAATTCATTGAATTCATCGACACGGACTTTATGTTTTTGCAATTCAGCGATTAGTTTTTCTCTTCTTTGCAATAAAATAGCTTCATTCTTACTTTTCACAGATTCTTGTATCTAATTTGTTCGATGACTTTAATTGAATATACTTATTTAAATTTATTTACTTTATCGTTTTGATCGAAAATCGGTTGGATTTTTCTAATCCATGTAAAAACTTCACTGTTCAATTTTAAATCATCCGGTAAAAATTCATGATTGTCCAGTAGATAATCCAAACGAATTTTGCTTGTCTAAAATGGTAGATTGAAGGATGTTAATCGCTACTCATCAAATATTAAAGACTTAGTTTACTAGTCACTTTAGCAGAAAAAGAAGAATTTTGGAGAACTTTAACATTTGGCAAATGACAAAACGGTTGTTAAACATTATTAAAGAGATCTATAGAACAACGAGGAATTTGCAATCTGTAAAGGTTGAAATGTGCTTCATTTAAACCTAATTCTATTATAAGTAGTCTCACAGTTTAAATGAGGAATTTCAAAATAAAAGGTTTTCAAATTTAGGATACCGAATAAAGGATTGTCAATTCAATGCAAGAAAGGTATCAGATATGGGAGTTTTCGACCTGAAGGACTAAAAATTATTTACTAATCAAAAAAAATTACATGATGCAAAATGAAGATCATCAATATATTTCTCTGTCCGAATTACCTGACGAAGTATAAAAATCCACAATTGAAAGGAAATTCAAGGCTAATTCATAATCGTTAAAGCATTGGAAAATTGGCAAAGAAAAGGAGTAATGAATATTAAATGAGATGTTTATTAAATTATTAATAATTTTTATAATATTCGTATGCTTTAATAAATAAACGGAAATTTTAAATGTTAACAGTTAGACTGCGGAGAGTCAATAAATTGACGCGTAGTATGTCTCTTCAACCACTTCAGCAGCGTAACAAATTATTTTCATAAGGTAGCTGGTGATATTTACCGGACCTCAGAGAGTTTTATTTTTCAATAATCAAATCTAAACTAAATCTAAGGTTTTAGATACAAAGTGATTGAAATAAATCATTGTCTTAAAAATAATAGGTTAAGATTGCCAATAATTTATAGTTATCCTGAAGAATTTTATTGATCTGCTAAAAAAAACTATTATTTTCGATTATTGGTAAAATATAAATTTGGAAAATTTATTTATTTTACTAAAATTTATTTGAAACCTACTCGGATTTTTTCAGCCAAGCCTATCATTCCTTGACATCGAGCTTCTTCCATGTATGCTATTAAATCATACAATTCCTGAGAGGTTTCTGGGACCGTTTCAGCATGTTGTTTTATATTTTCGAATTTCTCACATATTCTATTGATATTTATTTTAAGATTTACATTGGATTAAAATGGTTTCTTATAACAATGTATTGAATTAAGACAATTTATTTTCGATGAAAAAATAAGTTAATTGTTAATCGAAATCGGAAAATTCTAAACTTACGGAAACCAGATCTACTACGGGGTTTGAATTTTTATAGATTACTTTCAGATTTTTTATATTTCACAGGCAAAAAATGCTGAAATGAAAGTGATGTTTGCAAGAAAGAAAAAGCAGAAACATATCAAGTGATAGTGTCATTGTTTTAACATCTAGCAGCACACATTTTCCTCATTAGTGGCAATTCACTATCAAATTCCTTCATACTTCAAGGACTACCTGTACATTATGCCAAAATTAAGAAATATGTAGGTCAAATATAAAAACTACGTAATTTAAATATAAAAAATAAGTAGGTCAAATATAAGAAATAGGCATGTCAAATACAAAAATGAAATAGATCAAATATAAAATTTATATAGGTATAATAAAAAACTTTTGTTCATAAAATATGCTAATTAGGGTGAAATATAAGAATTATATAATTTAAATATAATTAGGTCATATATAAAATATTCAACTATAAAAAATAAGTATGTCAAATAAAATAATTATATGTTCAATATAAGAATTATGAATTTCAAATATAAAAATAAGTATCAAATATAAGAACTATGTAATTCAAATATAAAAAATAAGTAGGTCAAATATAAAATTTATATAGGTATAATAAAAAAATTATGTGTTCATAAAATATGCTAATTATGGTGAAATATAAGAATTATGTAGGTCAAATAAAAAAATTATGTGTTCATAAAATATGCTAATTATGGTGAAATATAAGAATTATGTAGGTCAAATAGAAGAATTATGTAATTCAACTATAAAAATTAGGTAGGTCAAATATAAAAATAAGTAGATCAGATATAAAGATAAGTATGTCAAATATAAAGATAAGTAGGTCAAATATAAGAATAATGTAATTCAAATATAAAAAATAAGTAGGTCAAATAAAAGAATTATATGTTTTTAATAATTACGTAATTCAAATACAAAAAAATAAGTATCAAATATAAGAATTATGTAATTGAACTATAATAAATAAGTAGATCAAATATAAAGATAAGTAGATCAAATATAAAATTTATATAGGTATAATAAAAAAAATATGTGTTCATAAAATAAAAAAAATAAGTCAAATAAAAAGATAAGTTGGTTAAATATAAGGATTATGTAATTCAAATATAAAAAATAAGTAGGTCAAATACAAAGATAAGTATGTCGAATACAAAGATATTTATGTCAAATATAAAAATAAGTAGATCAAATATAAAGATAAGTAGATCAAATATAAAGATAAGTATGTCAAATATAAAGATAAGTAGGTCAAATATAAGAATAATGTAATTCAAATATAAAAAATAAGTAGGTCAAATAAAAGAATTATATGTTTTTAATAATTACGTAATTCAAATACAAAAAAATAAGTATCAAATATAAGAATTATGTAATTGAACTATAATAAATAAGTAGATCAAATATAAAGATAAGTAGATCAAATATAAAATTTATATAGGTATAATAAAAAAAATATGTGTTCATAAAATAAAAAAAATAAGTCAAATAAAAAGATAAGTTGGTTAAATATAAGGATTATGTAATTCAAATATAAAAAATAAGTAGGTCAAATACAAAGATAAGTATGTCGAATACAAAGATATTTATGTCAAATATAAAAATAAGTAGATCAAATATAAAGATAAGTAGATCAAATATAAAGATAAGTAGGTCAAATATAAAGATAAGTAGATCAAATATAAAATTTATTTAGGTATAATAAAAAAATTATGTGTTCATAAAATAAAAAAAAGTCAAATAAAAAGATAAGTTGGTCAAATATAAGGATTATAAGAATAAGTATATCAAATATAAAGATAAGTATGTCAAATATAAGAACTATATAAGCCAAATATAAAAAATAAGTATATCAAATATAAAGATAAGTATGTCAAATACAAAGATATGTATGTCAAAAATAAGAACTATATAAGCCAAATATAAAAAATAAGTAGATCATATATAAAGATAAGTAGGTCAAATATAAGAATTCTGTAATTTAAATATAAAATAAAATTAAAAAAATTCATAAAATTAAGTAGGTCAAACATAAAATTTATGTAAGCAAATATAATAATTACTTAAATTACATATACAAATAAGTAGGTCAATTATAAAGATAAGTAGGTCAAATACAAGAATTATGTAATTTTTTATGAAATAAGTTTAGAAACCTTGAGAGTTTGTATAAATTTAACATGAACAATAATTTTTTACTCTATGTTTTCTTTTCGATGATCCTGAGCAACTCGATTTAATAGAATTTTAGATAATCGGGTTGTTTCTTTAACCAAACCATCTTTCAAATCTTCACATTCAAGTCGAATTAAATTGAAATATTCTACATTCGGCAGACCTTTAATTTCCTGAGCAATTACTTGGAATTTTTCAATATACTAAAATAGAAAGTTCTAAGTTGTTTTCCAATTAAATGGTTCATTTTACGTCGCCATATTCATCAAAAGTGTGATTCTCATTCAGGAATTTTGTTATATTTGCTTCTTCTTCACCATTAATCAAGTAAGAGTAAGGAATTTCTGAAATAAATTACCAATTGAATTAAAAATAGTCGTGAATACAACATTTCCAAAGACTACAATTGCAGGCATTAAAAAATTCAATTCATACGTTCATGTTTCAAATAAATATTGGTTTCTGTCTATAAACTTTCAAAATTAGGAAAAATTAAGGTAAAAAACAAAAATTATGATTCTGGAAGACTTTTTATAAAAAGTAATCTCTGTGAAAGTAATAGCCAATCAAATATATAGCCAATTAAATATATAGCCAATCAAATATAGCCAATTGAATATATATAGCCAATCAAATATATAGCCAATCAAATATATAGCCAATAAAATATAAAAAATCAAATATTACCATAAATTTTTTTAAAATATTCTTTTGGTTCTTCAAAGCATCTAGTGGCTGAGGTTCTTAATCGTTCTTTGGCGAAAGATAGTATATGATTGGCTAAAAGAGCTGGAATAAAAACCGGTTGAGTGCTTCCATTAATATATGTGTCAATCGCTGGAATCTTTAGAGATTTGTGAGAATTAAAAAGATCTCAAATTTAGAAAACCTTTTGCATGGATTGTGTGAAACAATTTATAATAAAGTATATCAGTTCTTCCAAGTCATCGTAATTTGGATAAAATTGCATTTGATTATTATCGAAATTCAAATACATTTTAAGAATCGGCAAAAATTTGGCATTGCCCTCTTCAAATATATCAACCCATGCTTCAACGGTTCTGCCCAGTAAATTTTGTATCTAAATTTATCAAAGAATAACCCTAAATTGATGATGATGATTTAATCTCGAAATTTACTTGATTTGAAAGAAGAATCGTCGTACAATTGTAAAACGATTCTTTCAAATCTTGCTCGATTTTTGGTGCCGATTTACGTTCGGAAAAGATGTTTATAACTTTCGGATACCAACTAAAGCTAAATAAGGAAACTGCTTGCATTAGATAAACTTTATTACTCTTTCATCATAGTTTCATCATGCTTTTCACAATCAAGTTGTACGGTAGTTCTTAAGGCTTCAAAATCCATAGCACCCTCGTGACTGAAGTCATAAAATTAATAAATTAAATCTATTTAATAGAGAACGACAAACGTAGTTTGGAAAATTCGAAAAAAAAGTAGAATACTCATTTCCTAATAATGGGGGAAAAGAAAAAGTCTACTGATGAAAATGTTACTTTTCAAATCAATAGACGGGACTAGGATTAAAAATATAATAATAAAAATCTCGATATTATAACATTATCATGTATTATAAATTTTTATATTATAAATTTTTAATAACCCTTAATGTAACCTCAAACTAACGAAGAGATTTTAATATTTCTTGCATCAAGCTCTGATGAATCAATGCTGAATTGGTTGTTCAATAATTCCATACTTGTAAATGAACTAAATTGTTTACATTGCAATTCGACAATGGAACTTAAGAAGAGCAAAGATTCTCATGATGGCTTCGTCTGGCAATGTAGAAACTATTCCTGCCTTCATTTTCAAACAACAACAACAATTAAAACAAAAAGCATTTTCTAAAACATAGGATTATCAATGAAGACAATAATGAAAGTTTTGGTTTACTGGTGGTCAACTGGAACATTATCCTGCAAAATATTAAGCCATGTTGATATTTCAAGAAATTCTCTTTTGAATATAAGAATGTCAGTTTTAGAAAGAATTAAAAAATATTTTGATGAAAATCCAATTAGACTGTGCAAATATAAGAGACAATGTTAACTCATGCTATAACAGCACATCGTGGCAGAACACCAAGAGAACAAGTTTGGGCATTATGCATAAAAGAAGTTGGTGTTGATGCTGAAAAGGGATTTGCTATTAAACTTATTGATAGATCTACTAGTACTAATATGGCGATTATTCAGAAAATTGTTATTCCTGGTACTAAAATCTACACAGATGAATGGAAAGCATATAGTACCTTGAGAATAAATCCAGATTATGAGCATTGGACAGTTTGTCATAAATATAATTTCATCAACAGAGAAACAGGAGTTCACACTATGAAGAGTTTCAATTCTACGCTAAAGCTTAGAATCAAAGAGATAAAAGGTGTTACGAAACCAAGAAATGATGATCTTTTGTTAGAATTTTGTTAGAAATATAGAATCTCTTTTAAATTAGGGTTCTAGATCAAATTACTTGTTTAATATGTGGTTGATGAATTCAAATTTATTAAAAACTATGTTAAAACACATTATTAGTCAACTATCTTTCCAGGAATATCTTATTACATGGGATAATGAATTGTTGACTTAATGAAAAGACTCCATATATAATTACATATATAAAGAGATAATTCAAACCTATAGGTAAGTCTTAAGATTTTCTACCAAAAATAGGTTTTTTCACTACGATATTGATTTTTCTCTTTTTCTTCCTTTCTAATTGAATCTTTTTTTCCCTTTTCTTGTAAAACATAAAATAAGATTCAATTAGAGAGGAAGAGAAAGAAAGAAAGAAAGTGAAAGAGAGAGATCAGTTAAATTTCGTATTGGAGTAAACATGCTTACCTGATTATTTGAATAATGTATTTTTATTAAATAATTCCGCAACCGATTCGTTATTATAAAGTTTTTATAAATAAATTAATTTAATATATAATTAATTTTCTCAAAAGGTTTTCCCCTTTTAAAATATTGATTTTACTATATTATTAACTAATAGTTTTTAATTATAAGTAAAAATATATATATTTTAAATTTTATTTATTTGCTTTTTATTTATTGGGGGGAATTTTGAGCATGATCAAAAATTTTAATTCTGTCCCTTCGATCTGAATTTATTTGAAATATTTCTGTACAAAAAAATCAATTCGTTTCGAGTCCCTTGATGTCAAACAAATTTCCGTTAAATTTAAGAAGTTTAAATCAAAACCAATGAATTGTTTTTCGTTCAAAATACTAAATAAGACATAAAAATAGCTGAAAAGTAGCTGAAAAGTATATTAAATTGTGAAAAATAAGTGAGACTTAAAAATATTGAAGTATAAATAATTTTCTTGTTATATTAATGAGATTTGTGGTGAGATTTTTAAAAGTGCGAATTGTATATGAGAAGAGTTCGCAAACTATTAAAAAATATAGCCAAATATCTTTTTTTAATAGACTCCAAACCTATGAATCTAGTAATAATTATGTAATCATAAATTTTGCAGTGTAACAAATTTGTGTCATTAAAGTCACTCAAAATGATTTTTACTCGATCAGCAATAGAAATCTAATTAAAATATTATATATATATATATATATATATATATATATATATATATATATATATATATATATATATATATATATATATATATATATATATATAGTATATTGTCATAAGTAAATGGACACCCGAGAGAAATTATAATTGTTGTGTCATTGAATGTATAAGTTTATTGATAGTTTCTTGTGTTCGCTTCATATTCCTCTTGAAGGGTGATCAATATACTTGATGTTGGCTTGAATTTAAGGCCTTATACTAGAGAAACCAAACACTTTCGATGGGATTCGTTTCTGGGATTCATTCCCATGTTCCTCTAAAGAGGTTTTCGTTGCTCGTGCAGTATGACAAGGTGCCCTTTACTCCTATTATTACCATCTTGCATAAAATGGGAATTTTCTCTTGATATGTTACTGTTTTCATAGATGGGAAATATTTGACGGTATACTGTGGAAGTGACAGATCCTTGAATTTTCCATTAAACCAAATAGCTCCACACAATATGACAGAGATGCTGCGTTTCACAGTGGATTGGAACCAAGTGTTATCGTATTATTGACACGAAATTGACACACAATATTGTTCATTGTCGACTAACGATAGGGCGATGTAAATTTTGTATTTTAATTTTATTGTAGTTCTTGCGATGTGATGTTACTAATAATTTTAAGCATTTTTTCAATTTTATGGGATGTCCATTTACTTATGACAATACTCTGTACATAGAATAAATGCAAAATAAATCTTAACTGTAGCGCATAAACATTTGTCACAAGTGTTTCTCCAAATGTGATGTTACAGAGTGAAAGTAACTTCTGCATATGTGGATAGAGAATCATCAATTTTTTTGAAAGTTCTTCTTTATTTTTCACAAAGCTTGGATGCCATTCCTGTGAAAAATCAAGTCCTCTAAATGAATAATCCAAAATCTAATAGGAATTTGAATTTTTAAAATATACATCGGCTCTTCTGGAAACGGCACCAAATCATCACTTTCTAAACCTGGAACATTCGGTTTTTTCAATGACATTTGTACTAGAGATCGCTTCATGCTATCATAGAAGTTTTGTTTAACTTCAATCAATATTTCATCCATTTCTTGGTCGCGACCTTTCTTTAAATGGCTTGAAATTTTATCTTTGATATTCTGCAGCCACTTTTCTTGTATTGGAGGTATTGGACTGTTTTGGACACATGATTTCAAAAAATAATAATTCATCTAAACATCGCGGTATAAGAAACATTAAGAAATTATTAGATAAAATTAATATGATTTTCAAAATGTAATTAAGTGAGTCAAAACTGAATTTTTGATTGTTTTTTTTATGTTAAATGTTATAAAGGTCTTTTCTGTTTAAATAAATTATATGATTATTTCTTAAATTTATTTCTTGATCTTTTTCTATCGAGTGTTCAGTATATTGTCGTATAGCATTTATTGGAATCGAAGGGGTCACAGAAGAATAAATTGTTTAAATTTAAGAACTTATATAGTTAAAAATTACAAAATGTATACAATTCATTCCAGTTGTCAGTGGCGGATCCATAGGGGGGGGGGCGATCGCTCCCCCCTTATATTATTTGGAAAAAAATTTCTTTAGCGAATTTTACTTGGCTTTTGCAGTCCTTTATAAAGAAAGTATGCAACGTCAACAAAAAGGTTCAAATTTTAATGTAGATATACACTGTTGTAAATTATATGTTGAAGTAATTTATAATTATTGAAATTTAAAATACAATCATTTGATGAAGACTAGAGAGTTTATAGTTGTTAGACTAATAGCGTACATAAAATCTTGATTTGTTTATTATTTTAACAATTTATAACACAAAATCTAGTTTACGATTTCCCGACTTCGCAAAACGCTTAATCACATTATCAACATTTACTGGAATGTTTCAGTGTACATTAAGTAGGGCTAATCCGACTAATCTGTTTTCTATCATTAGCTTTCTCAGCCAGGTTTTTATTCTTCGCAGGGTTGATAAGCTACGTTCAGCACTTGCAACACTTACAGGGCACGTTTTAATAATTTGAAACAACTTGTGAGTGATTGGATATTGCACCTGGTCACACAAATCAAAAGTGTCAAATAAAAAAAGTAAACTAGTTTTACAATTGGCCACTAAAACCTAAAAATCGCCCCCTCCCCCTTACTAGATGGTCTGGAACCGCCACTGGCAGCTGTAGAAATATTAGGTAACATACTTGTTGAAGTCAGTCATAATGAATAAAATTGGAATTAAATAAAAAACTTTATAATACTTTTTAGAGAACCAATCTAAACTAAAGATGTAAGCTAAACATATTTTGAAACGATTTAACCCGTTTTCGAAACTTCTTTTATGGAAACAAAGTATTATTCAAAAGAAATCTGGAAGTTGATTGACTTATAAATGTATGTTAAATAAACACAGACGACAAATCAGATTAAATATTGCAAGAGTTGCCGATTAATATTCATTTAACTAATAATTGATAGTATTTTCCGTTTAAGTAGTTTCATTCCGCGAAATTGAAAGGTTTATACGTAGATTACTTAGATAGTATAGGCATAAATATATAATATAAAATAGACAGCATTATAAAAAATATATATAATTACTCTTATTAGGCGTTCCTCACTCATCATCTAAAATGAAACGTTAAGGCAATAATTAAAAAACAATATTCATTACGCATGAAGGATATTGAGGAGCTGGTGGCTTTGGAGGTACAGTACAGAATTGATCATATATTTTTTGTTCAACATTTACAGCTTGGTCAATTCTAGAATTTCCAAATGTCAATCAATTTGACTTTTTTAATTGAAAAAAATTACAGTAATTTATGAAGCTTTTTTCTGTTTTCATCTGACATGCGAAATTTTTTCAATAATTTATTAGTCTTTGAATCTTTTTCTTGATTTTTAGAGGAGCCTTCCTCAATAGGAGGAAGATTTCTTGGCATTTTAGACCCCGATTGCATAACTGAATAAGAACTTATTTAAAAAAATTCTTATGTAGTCATAGAAATAATTATTAAAACAATTCATAGAAAATTATGATCAGGTTGAATGAATTAATTTTAACCTTTTAACTTTCAGATCCTTTTATGAAATTACTGTTTTTGAAAAATTATTTATAATTTACAAAAAAAATTATATTATTTATAAAACTTGTTATTTTATTAATTAAAATGAAATTAAAGAAAACTAAAAATAAATTAGAATGATCGAATATGTCATTTATTCAAAATTGTACTACAGAAATAATTTGGAAATATTACTAAAGGAAATATATTATTCAAAATTTTAAATTATATCGAATGTCAACCAAATTGATTTCTATATCACACAATAAATAATATTAGTTGTATGGTTCATAGGAAGATAAATTTGACTAAATTCCATCTCAACATACAATACAATATTGATACTTGGCAGTTGTACTTAAGCAAAATTGATAATGTGACACAAGCAGGTGACCGTTAGCAAAACATGAGCCATGCTTACATAAATGCTATTGAACTGCGTACATTGAGTTCTCCGACTATTGTTAGAAGATGTGTGCCTATCTTACATCTTTTAAAGTCGGTTTTTCTTCTTTAGTATTATTCAATTGTTCACTCGTACTTTTTCTCCGGCAATACTCAACCCCATTTGAATAAATATGCAAAGTATTTGCGATAATCTTACTGTTGGATGATTAGGGTATGCTCATCACTACATTTATCTTGATTAAGTACTATAAAACGGGACCAAGTAAATATTGAATAAATGTATGTGCCGAAGAGCGTCAATGACAGAAATATTCTCCAAGAACAACAACAATCCAATGAGATGATCAGCAATCCAATCAACCAGCTACGAACAAATGAATTGTTATGACATTCGAAATTTTATCCATTTTCTATTGACATTCAATTTGAATTTTATTCATCTTATATTGACATTGGAATATTATCCATTGTATATTGATATTTAGTTGGAATTTTATACAATTTATTTATTATTATTGTGTTTTACATTAAAGCTTAATTATATAAACTGTGAGGATAAAGGTAAAGAATAAGAAAATGGTTAATTAATTAAGGAGATAACTAGTTAAGAAAAATTAATTTTCAGTCATTAGCAAAAAATAGCTATTTAGGGATTGACAAAAATTCAGTTCTAATAGTCTTTGTAAATGGTTGGGAGAAAATAATTCTCGAGAGCTAATGTCTGTGTAAATAATTAAGATAATTAAAAATAATAATAAGAATAATAAAAATTATAGGTATAAGTGTTGGGTTTTTGGTTAATTTAAGTCGGTTCCCTCTGACTCCTCGTGTCCTTTAAATCAAAATAATAACGACCCAACGTATATTGAAATAACAAATTCACAATCTTTTCTCACCACTTTACAATTAATAATCAAAATTACGTTTGACCGATTCTCCGCTCGGTGTTGATACTTTGATAAAGATAATATTCACCTTTTATTTTCTTAGGTTCTCTTGACCAACGTTTTCCTCTTTTTCTGTTTGATTTGATCCTTCTCACGCTTTTTATTTTTATTCTCTCTTCTTTTTTCCTAATCTCCTAGATTCGTTTTTGCCTTTTCCTAAGCTCGGTTTCTTCTTACCCTACCTGAGGCAAAATGCCGATTTACTCTGATTTTCCCTTTCCTTATATACTCCTCGAAATCGGGATGACAAATGGTTATTGCCGAGCCAATCTTTCACTTGACATTTGCTTCCACGTATCTGCTTCGGCTGTCACCCATAATGGTCCAACGAACCAAGATAATTAATGGCCCTTCCGGCCTTTTTACACGCGTTATCTTCTCCTTGCTCTTTTCCAATTAATCATTGTGTCAAGCTAATGGCCCCAAATCTTCCTTCTGTTTATTTTCCTTCTTGTTTACCAAGCTCGGGTTTCCTTCATCTCTCGGGTTCTCCATTGGCTCGGGTTTCTCATTAGCCCGGGTTTTCTATTAGCCAATTAATTAATTAATTAATGTTTTCTGTTTTTACACATTTGCATGCTTTTCGACCCTTCCTAACCATTTTCTGATTAATCCCTAACCATCATCTTATTGACCATTAGCTACTCTATACCTGTCCCGTTTTCCTCATTCGTATTCGATGATTCTTCAATTTATTGATTTTCCTCGGATTTCCGGATTTTGCCTTTCGTAATTTTTTTTGGCATTTTCTAATACTGCTTCCATCACACTTTCCTTTACTATCGATTCTGTGCATGATCCCGCTTTTATTTGTCTTTTTTCTTCACTTACTTTTTATTTAAATTATTAACCTAAATTTCATTTAAATTTATTTTAATTTACGGACCTCAACATAAGAATAGCTCTTAAAAATATATAGAATATTTTATTAAAAATATTATTAGCTGTCAAAATATTATTAACTAACAATAACTTAAAATATGATATAAATAGTGGCGTAAAATCATTATTAGTCGTTTTAAAATCAGTAACTAAGTCCTGTGTCTTACAAAGTAAAAATCATCACGAGACTTCAAATAAGACAGACAAAAACGGACGGAATTATATAACACGCACTATATAACATCTATCAAAATGTACAGCACACATGATTTGGTAAATTTAGTCGAAAAGATAATTGAAATTTTGAAAGGTTTGAATTTTTTGAGGTGAATTTTATTCATTAATAAATATTTATAAATCAACATTCTCTTATATGTATTAAGTAATCACCAGTGATAAAGTTGAAGTTTCAAGCCAAATTGAGACCTCAACATTACTTTTTCTATTAATGAATAGAGTCTGAATAATTTCTTAAATAATTTATAAACAAAACAACTCATAAGAAATGAAAGTTTAGTGCGTTTGGACAGGTGGGACTCGATGAGGCAGATTTGCAGCCATCTTTTCTGATTCCTTCAGCTCTTTGCATACCTACCCAATCATATTTGTATATTTAGGCTAATATTTGTGAATTGGCTCTATTACAGTTTTTGCGTCGCAAGAAGACTTCGAATTCGTCTATATTAAGCTTTCCCTTAGACCAAGACGGACCAGATTTATGGGTGTAGACTGAAATCTCTCACAACTTTACTATGACTGAAGGTTCTTTCATGAGATTCTAGGATATCAGATTTTCGCCTGATAAATATCTATATTTATTAAATGGTCAGCAAAAAAATCTATAAGTATTAAAAATAGTAAAATAAGAATAAAAACGAAAACAAATAAACTTGACTCATAAAAATTAATTCATTAAAAAAACATGACAGAGCCACAATTATAACAGAAATTATAAAAGGCACTATAATATTCTATGAAAATGGCGAAATCCATCATGGACGCCAAATAATTAGTTGAAGCTAACAAAAAGATAAAATTTAATAACTAAATAACCAAAAAATCAAAATGAAAAAACATAACAATTAAGAATTATATATCCTTAAAACAACATAGGGTATTCTAGAAAATGACCATCTCTATCTTGACGGCAAATTTAATTAATAATAAATAAAATATAAAATTTAGAAAATAAAATTAATCAAAATTTACAAAAAATCACCATCAAAATCGATGAAAATTAGAATTCAAAATTAAGTAGCTTTGAAATAATTCAAGTTTGTTTTACTGAATCAATGAACGCACACACATTCGAACATCAAAATCAGGCTATTTATACCGACGCATTTCAGTCACAAATCAATCAGCTTGTGAATTTCAGTCACAATCTACTCTTTTGGTGAATCATTTTGTGAATCACATTTGTGAACCATATCTGTGGAACAATTTTGTAGATCAAACTTACTGTAGATCAAATTGTAGATCAAATTTGTATTTGATTGATTTTAATTTTGATTAATTTTGGTTTATTGTATATGGACCAGATCATATTATGATTAAATGATATCACTGAATGCAGTTTGGTTCTAATAAAATATTTTCTACTCTTTTTAGAACGAATTTGCTTTCAATGATGCATGATACAAACCTTTTTCGACCCACAGTCACTTCACAAACTGCAAGATAGAAACTATATATGAAACAACGACCTACGAGACTTAGTAGTTGTACTACTCCATTTATTTGAAGCAGTTTTACTGTACCGTTTATTGGTAGTCTTCCTGTGGCTTGTTTGAAATACAGTTCACAGTTCCAAGGTCTCAATATATAACATTAAGAGCTCATAACACTAGAGTCCAGTAGGCCGTGTGAGGCAAGCAATTTTACCGTTTTGTAATTTATAGATTAATAGCACATGTAGCAACATAACTAACTTCACATTTAATCTACAACCTTTTATGGTATAAGACACTAAGACCTCGTTTCCTAATGTTTAGTGGACTATGGGTAACGAGCATTTAAACTATTGTAGACTCAAATACCTAACAGAACACAATAGAAACATCAGAGTGATACCTATCATATTAGTCAAAGTCATAGGTCAAACTACTTTATACTACAATCAACATAATCTACAGGTTAGTGTTATGATGATTTATACAATTTTAATATTTTTTATACTATACCCATTTTTCATAGAGAATGCCAAATCCAAATAGATTAATATTTGGAATTATTTTACAAAAATTAATGGTCAGTCAGTAACTAAGTGCAATAAATGTGGAACTTCAATACAAACGAAGGACAGGAAATTCAAAAGGAATTATGAATCATTTATGCACCTATAGGTTAGATCCCTGCTAACTTTTTTTAAGTCAATTTTAATTTTAATTTTAGGGAAGCCCGAATCTCAGGGTGCTCAACTTGTTCCTGACTCACATGACTGACAATCACTTAACTAATGCGTGAATATAGTATTAAACTTGTGTATTGTGTGTTTTCGAATTCTTGGCAATTATAGTATACAGAGGTACACTAACTTCTCGTGAGTATTCCTTCGTGCGACACATTACCAACGTTGATCGTTAAACAAGTAATTGTTACTTAACATTATTGAAAAGATCAAGTAAAACAAAAGTAATTAAATGATAATTTAAGCCATTTGCTGCGAATAATATATTTAATACAAATGAAAAAATTTCGACTATAAGATAGTCCTTTTCAATTTGAAAAAAATTATTAATTAATTAAAACGTGTAGGTGTGATCAACCCTGATTGAGAAAACCAACAGAAACCTATATAAAGCAGACATCTCAGCAGATTAACCTCTCAATATTTTTTCTTAAAAATTTGTCAGCGATTGTAAAATTTGAACCATTCTCGGAATTATCATTTATTAACTAGGACTAAACTTTGCATCGGATTCCTCATCAGCACATTTGATAAGGGTAAATGTGATAATGATATTATAGTGTGCTGTGAAAATTATTATGATGCCAAGAATTTCACTTTTGTGAAAATAGACTCATTCCTTTTGTTATAGAGAAATTCAGTTCACAAAATTTGATGACAATGAAAAGTGTTTCCAGTTATTGGGAGCATATTTTTAAATTTATGAAAACGAAGTTTAGATTATAATGAAAACAAAATATAATAATTAGAAAATAATAATAATCACAACGAATTAATGATAGCACATAATTAAAGATTTTTTATCTCCTTTTTCAATAGTGTATGGTGATGAAATTTATGAATAAAAATAATCTTTTCCCACAAAGGAGTTCTTAGCGGTCGCTGTTGACACGTCCGCGTGTACCTCGATTAGATCCGGTTTATGCCTAAATGACTATTCGATCGAAACCTGTAACCTATTAGGAGCCATTAGCAAAAAAAATAAGATAATGTATAGAATAAATAAATTACATATGCAAACCACCATTCATAATATCGACTAATTCGTCTACAAAATTTTCTTTGCGCTTTAAGAATGAAGGATAACTTAAGAAAAATTAAACATTTCTCTTTTGTTATTACACTAATATTTCAGTAAATTAAATATTTTAAAAATTAAGACAAATGCTATAAAAATTTATTCAACTAAAATTTGCTTTTCTAAATTCCTTTTCGAAAGAAATTCATATAGACTAGTATATTCAGAATTTCGCAGTTCCTCGTCCAACTCTCTAGTGACTTTTTTCACAATCGGCGGCCCGTAATAAACCATAGAAGTGTATAACTACATCTGTATATATCAAAGTCCGTAATCTAACCAAATTACCTGTATCAAAGATGCGCCAGCCATCAATTTTAACCAAGCATCTTTACCACTACTGACACCTCCAACTCCAACAATTGGAACTCTACCGTTTGTTAAATTTGAAATGCGCGAAATCAATTCTGTTGATTTGTCTCTCAAAGGTTTACCTGAAAGACCACCAGTTTCAGCAATCAATTCTGCCGAGCTCGATAAGCTATCTCTAGAATTGGTGGTATTGCAAACTACAAACCCATCAATGTTATGCTGAAAATGGCAATTATATCTCAGTGTAAAATGGTGCAACAGAAAACTACGAATGCAATAAAAGGTGACTATGTAATCATGTGTTAAATAAAAATAATTATTATAAATATATTATTATTGGTATTGCATAATACTATTATACATAATTTTGCCAATGCACACCCTGCACATAAGGACCGCACGCCGCTGGTAGAACACCATAAAAACGGGTGATATTTTTTTATCTAGATCAAACATGCCGATTGTATTGTTACCATGGCAACAATTTTGTTAATAGAAGCAATATGTTAAGTTTTATTTAGATCGAACAAATTTTAAATTCAGAAGTAACATGCAATAATCGAGTTGACAAATTTGTTCTATAATACATTGGTCGAAGTCCATAAAAAATGGGTGATATTTTTAATATAGATCAAGCATCCTGATTGTTTGGTTACCATGGGAACCATTTTGTCAATAGAAGTAATATAGGAAGCAAGTTTTAAATAGATAGAGTATATCAGAGCTTTCCAACCGGTGTGTCGCGTGCACATAATGAAAAGCCACAGAGTCTCTTAATTTTATAAACTTCTTAACGATTGTTAGACTGAAATACAATACACATATATAGTCCGTCGTGTTTAGCTGCAAGAACGCTTGTTTACCCTATTTATTAGTTAATCGTTGGAATTCGATATTTATATTTAAATATGTTTCATTGTCTCTTGTATAACGGTTTACCATATGGCATAAGTTGTATGACGTCTGGTTTTCTGGTAATACTGATTTGCTGTGTCGCGGAATGATGGAAGTCTAAAAAGTGTGTCACAAGCATGAAAAGGTTGGAAAGCACCGGAGTAGATGGATCCTTTGGTAACCATAGTAACATTGAAAGTAGGTCAAACATATAATTATGTAGGTCAAGTTGCGAATTAATTATGTTAGCTCAAGGCCAAATGTAAATAAGAACAAAGTCGGTCATATATTTCTCCACTAATGCATTGACTTACCTCCAGGCTGACTTTGACTATATTTTTCACGTCTTCGTCTGTTTCATCTGGCGATACTTTCAACAAAATTGCAGTTTTCTTCACTAGTGCGTCCCTTGCCCTCATGACCTGCGAATCCTCAATCAAATGAAATCATCTCATTCCTTACTTGACTGAGAGTGTTCCTCAGTTGGTTCTCCTTCTGTAACAGCCTCAATCCCGGAGTATTTGGGCTCGACACATTGATCACGAGATAGTCACAAACCTCACCGAATAGTTTCACTCCTTTCACGTAATCACCAGCCGGATCATCTGTGTGCTTATTAATTCCCAAATTGATTCCGACAACTCCTTTGTCTGTAACAATATAATCTGGCATCAATCAAAGCATTATTTAAGCACCTTTCCAATCGATATTTATCAATCTCTCATAAACAACTTGATGCCCAACACTATTGAATCCATATCTAATATGTTGTTTATAAACTAGCAAATAATCTATTTAATTTCCACCGATTAATTACAGCTTCATCATTTACTAATCGAAACACACGAGGGGAATCATTTCCTGATTGGGGTTCCGGAGTGACACTGCCTACTTCAACATGAGAGAATCCAGCATTAAGCAGACCTAAAATTGACTCGCCGTGCTTATCGAAACCTGCAGCAATTCCCACCTGGGTGACTAAATCGCAATCCAAATAATTTGACACTCTAAATTTTCCTATTATTCTAAATGTATTTCATTGTTTAGCTCACAAGATCTGGATATGAAAAATTCGAGAATTTCGGAAACAAATTATGTTTTCCCATTAAAACTGCTAATTTGTGAGCTGTTTCTGGTGATAAAATCAAATGAGAAGTCGGTAATAATATTTTATAATAGAACTTTTCGTTCCCTTCGTAAATGCAATAACCACTAAACATACAAAAACTCATTCCAATCATCGAAAGGGAGTTTTTTAGTTGAGACTAAAGCCATCAATTAATAATTCAAATATTAGAATAAATTATTAAAACTGCATACACCAATATTAGGATGAAACCGCATTAAATGTTATATTTGCAAAAATACTAGATTTTAATAAAAGATAAATAATAGAGAAAATGAGAATTATGAAACACGTAATTGAATTTATATATTTCAAAATTATACAATTTAAATTTGTATTATTAAAAGAAAATTTAATATTCTTATTTTGATATTTTAAAATGATATTTAGTATCCACGGTAAAATAATAAATTTAGAAAAAAATGAATTAATTAAAAATATAAAGAAACAGAATTTTATTAAAAAATGTTACTATTATCATTGTTGCAACTACTAATCATTGTTGGGCTAAATTGTGCGAATAAGGAACCAGATCTTGATGAAAAACCCGAATATAAATTAATTTAAGAAATTAAAATAGAAGTAAATGATCAATAATTCAACAACGACCTAGCATAACAAGAGCTAAATAATATATTAAATCGCACATGGGACAGATTTTATTGTATAAAAACACAAAAAGTCGCCGAAGACTCAAAATACCAAACAATATCAGCTTATTCAAGAAGTAAAACTGGGATAAAGGGCGGTTTCTCAAACAATTAGGAAAATAAGAAATTAAAAGCAGAAAACAATTAAAATTGATCAAGCCAGATTGGTTGAGAAAACTAATAAAAGACTATATGAGCCGAAGTCTCGGTAGATCAATCTACCACTTTACCAATTTTTAAATTTTATAAATTCGAACTTTTGTTCAACTCTATTTTAAAATTTAATTTGTATCAAGAGGAAATTTATTCCTACGATTTGGTAAGTTCGAACCATTGAATTTATTTTAGTTGCTATTTTGTTACTTTTATTAATTTTTTTGTAATAACTTAAAATATTAATTTTCATAACGAAAGACGGTTCATTTTTCTTATATTATGATACAGTTATGGATTAGTGTCATCATTATATCATTATGAGGGAGTAAATTTATTTCACGTTACATGTAGAAATCAAATTCTATTTATTAGAATTGAAAGTGAACAAACAATAATTATTTATTATTAAATTATCAATTAATCTGTAGGTTGATTCGGTCGCCTCAATTGCCTCCTTAGCCTGCTTCTGGTCATTATTGGTCTGTTTTCATCACCCTGGTCATTGCTGTTGTCATTCGAATTTTCTGGTATAATCGGATTGCTGGTAACTACCAAATTGATCAGTTTATCATTCCACAACAAATCTGTATTATTGGACTGCTGCTGATGTTGACATTCACCGACAACAATCACATTTTCAGCTGTTTCTTTTTCAATCATTTCATCAAGATTTTCCAAGCTACTTTCTACATTTAACACAATCGCTTCATAATCTTCTTCTTCCTCTTCCTCTTCCTCTTCTTTTCTATCAGAATCGCTTTCAATTAAAACTACACTTTGATTGCTTTCTCTACTCGATTCTGCATCCTTGTCATCTTCCATGTTGTTATCTTCACCTTCCTCATTTACATACTCATCTATTTCATCATTTATATATTCCAATTCATCGTCAACTGTAAGAGGAACATCGAAAAATGCTTTTTTAATCATATAATCAATGTCGAATTTTTCCAAAATTTCATTGGTTACAATTTCTCCAATTTCTTCCGCATTTGATTTCGAATGATTTCCATATTTGATTTCGAATTCTTTTTGATATTCTTTTCCTTCATTTCCTTTTCCCTCATTTTCTTTTACTTCATTACCTTTTCCCTCACTTTCTTTTACTTCATTTCCTTTTCCCTCATTCTCTTTTACTTCATTTCCTTTTCCCTCATTTTCCTTTTACTTCATTTCCTTTTTCCTCATTTTCTTTTACTTCATTTCCTTTCCCATCATTTTCTTTTCCCTCGTTTTCTTTTTCCTCATTTTCTTTTTCTTCATTTTCTCTTCCCTCATTTTCTTTTACTTCGTGTTCTTTTCCTTTGTTTTCTTTTACTTCATTTACTTTTTCCTCATTTTTTCTTCCTTCATTTTCTTTTCCCTCATTTCCTTTTTCTTCTTTTACATTTTCTTTCCCCTTAATTTCAGTTACTGCTGCCATTTCCTCAACTGCAATTCCTATGCCTTCTCCTCCTTCCTCTTCATCCTCAGTTTCTGATTCATCCATTTCCTCATCACATTGACTATCAGAATTAGTAGTTGATTTCGTTTCCTCGTCCAATTTCTGTCGCTTTTCATTCTGGATTTCCTCGCTATCATTCCTTGAACGCTTAAGATTTCTGATGAGTCCTAAATCCGATTCCAGTTGTCCCACATTGTGCTTGAGCTCCTCAATCGTGTTTTCCCGGGTTTTGTTTACTTTTTCCAAAATATCGCATCGTGTCTTTAATTCCTTCAATTCTTTCTCTGCCAACTCGAATTCCGTTTCTTTTGCCCTTAATTTCTCCATCAATTTCTCCTTCTCATTATAAAGCGATTCCTGTTGCTCCTGGAATTCCAGCACCTTCCTCTCCAACTCAATTATGTATTGTCCTCGCCTTTCCGACTCTCCTTTGTGCTTCCTTCCAATATCCTTCAATTGAGCAACCATTCTTTCTCCTACTGTCAATTTATTAGACAACTCTTCCAATTTCCTCCTATCCAATTCCGCTTTTTCCAAATTTTTCTCTAAATCGATAATTTTGTGCAAATGTTCCTCTATTTTCACCCTATCTGAATCTTTGGTCTCTTTCAAATCTATTTCCAGCTCCTGGGATAATTTGCGATATTTATCTCGATCATTACTAAATCAACAAATCAATAAATCATCCAATAAATCATCCAATCAATCAATAAATCATCCAATCAATCAATAAATCATCCAATCAATCAATAAATCATCCAATCAATCAATAAATCATCCATCCAATCAATCAATAAATCATCCAATCAATCAATAAATCATCCAATCAATCATTCAATAAATCATCCAATCAATCAATAAATCATCCAATCAGTCAATAAATCATCCAATAAATAAATAATTCACCATGCAAGTCGATATTGCTCTGGATCCATTTGTTCCGCCCTTTCAACTAATTTCCTGCAGCGTTCTTTCCAACGATTCTTTTCGTCTTCTAATTCGCTTTTGCTTAGGATCAAAGTGTTTTTCTGTTCACTTAACTCCGTGATTCGAGACTCGAGAACGCAAACTTGGTCTGTTAAATCCTCCATCTTAAACAAGGAGCGATTAAAATCCTATTCGAGTTGCTTCGAATGTTCTACTCACTTCACATTTGACATTGATAAGATTTCTTTCCAATTGCTCTTTCTGTTGCCGGAGCACACAATTGCTTTCCCTAATCACTTCCGGATCTAACACCAGGGAAACGCTGCTACCGGATAATCGCTTGTTTAATCTTTCTATTGTAACCTTTGATTCTTTATTTGTATCGGATAAGGATTCTCGCAATCGAGAAATTTCATTTTCATATCGTTCCTTTTGAACATCTGATAAATTCGTTGACATATTTTGGATGTCGATTTGATTTTTTAAATCTCTAAATTTCTATGTTAAATAAGTTTTTATGGAGATTCTATTAATCATCACTCAATTATTTCCATGTAAATAGAATT
The DNA here is from genome assembly GCA_959609185.1 of Schmidtea polychroa. Classification (NCBI taxonomy): domain Eukaryota; kingdom Metazoa; phylum Platyhelminthes; order Tricladida; family Dugesiidae; genus Schmidtea; species Schmidtea polychroa. The sequence goes on from CAUHTR010000045.1 coordinate 135,312, forward strand.
GGATCCCTGCTGACTGCTGATCTATAATGATAATGTGATGATCAATATTTGATATATCACTAAATGGTATTTTCTACACTCATATTAGCATTTTAATTTCAATTCTATCTGAAAATCGACTTTATCGAATTATTTAAAAAATTGTAAAATAATCGAAAATAAAATAATTAATAAAAAATTATTAATAATAAAATAATTGATAATAAAATATTTGATAAAATAATCGATAATAAAATAATTAATAATAAAATAATTGATAATAAATAATTAATAAAATAATTAATAATAAAAAAATTAATAATAAAATAATTAATAAAAAATTATTAATAATAAAATAATTGATAATAAATTAATTGATAATAAAATATTTGATAAAATAATTGATAATAAAATAATTAATAATAAATTAATTGATAATAAAATATTTGATAAAATAATTGATAATAAAATAATTAATAAATAAAATAATTGATAATAAAATAATTAATAATAAATAATTGATAATAAATAATTGATAATAAATTAATTGATAATAAAATATTTGATAAAATAATTGATAATAAAATAATTAATAATAAAATAATTGATAATAAAATAATTGATAATAAATTAATTGATAATAAAATATTTGATAAAATAATTGATAATAAAATAATTAATAATAAAATAATTAATAATAAAATAATTAATAATAAAATTATTAATAAAAAATTATTAATAATAAAATAATTGATAATAAATTAATTGATAATAAAATATTTAATTATAAAATAATTAATAATAAAATAATTAATAATAAAATAATTGATAATAAAATAATTGATAATAAAATAAATTAATAATAAAATAATTAATAATAAAATAAATTAATAATAAAATATTTGATAAAATAATTGATAATAAAATAATTAATAATAAAATAAATTAATAATAAAATATTTGATAATAAAAATATTTGATAATAAAATAATTAATAATAAAATAATTAATAATAAAATTGACAAAAAATATTAAAAATAAATATTATTACTTCTTTCAATTGTTCATAAAGACTTTCATTCCTATTTTCACATTCTTGCAATTTCCTTTCTAAATCTTTGAGCCGGGCTTGAATTTCATCGATTTGTTGCTTTCGGGACTGTTCCGAATCTTTCACTGCTAATTTTAAATTTGAACGTTCGATTTCAAACGATTTTTCTAACGATTGCAAAGTATCAATTTCTTTTCTTGCTGTCTCTAAAAGCTGTAACGATTTTTTAATGGAATAGAGGGAATGAAAAAAAATAGCAATTCACTTTGGAATCGGCAGCATGTAGAGTTAATTCTCTTTTATATTTGGCTTTCGCTTCATTCGATTCTTTGATATATTTATCGATAACTTCTTGGACTGTTCTCTCAACTGTCTCAGCTTCTTCCAATCGAATTTTCATGGCAGACAGCTCTTCCTGACTGTTATGGAGATCTTGCTTTAGAGAGGCATTCTAAATGATTGAAATTATAATCTGATGGATTATATCAGTTCAATCACCATTTTGTGTGCTTCTTCGGTTATCTTAATATTTTCACTGAGGATTTCTTGTCGAGCTTTTTCTTGGAGACTAATTTGAGTTTCAAGGAATGCACATTCTGACACAAATATGATTTTTCACAACAACCAATCAACAAGAATTACTTTCGGTTAACTCTTGCATTTTGGTTTTATATCTGTCGATTTCTGTCGTCAATTCTAAAATGGTCTTATCCAACTCTAATTTATCCACTTGTAAAGATGCGATCTGATTTTTGCAATTTATCAATGCTCCTTCATCAATGATTGATTTAGTATTAATTTCTTCATTGGCCGCAAACTCTTCAAATAGCGAAAGGTCAACTAAATAATGTATGTCATATCCATGTTATACACCAAGTCCATTTTTCACCTTGACAACTCATATTACAATAACTAATAGAGTTTCGAATTAAATTCAATGCTCTACTTTCGTCCAATTGCTTTTTCAAACACTCTATGCTCTCTTCTCGATTTCTTAGGTCATTTGTTGTTTTTTCTATTGATTCCTCCAAATTTTCAATTTTGTTCCGAACTTGAATTTTACTGATATGGTCAGCCAACTCAATGCCATTCTAAATTGCTGCTATTATACGAAATAACCAGTGAAAATCATTAAACAACCTTCAAACTAGACATATTGGCAAATATTTTATCCTGAACTTCAACTGTTTTATTTAAATCTTCTCGTTCAATTTTCAATCGTAAATTTTCAGATTTAACCAAATCCAGCAAATTTTTACAACTGTCTAAATCTGCCTTTCTTTCGGCAAGCAAGGATATTTTCGTTTGAAGTTTCATTTTTAAATCTTCAATAACAGATTCCAAATTTGATGAATTTGACAAAAGATTTTTGTTGATAGATCTTAATAGATCACTTTCTTGGTGATATCTTTCATTCATTTCGTTTTCATAAGTTAATTTTTCAAGTGCATTTTCTAGCTGAAAGATTTTTGATAAATAAAAAAAAACGATATGATCATAAGGAGTTGAAAATAGATAATCAGAATATAAATCTATTTAGATCAATAAGACTAATATCAAAATTAGAAATTGATTTCTAAAATTGATTCCTAAAATTGATTTCTGAAATTGATTTCTAAAATTGATTTCTAAAATTGATTTCTAAAAACTGATTTCAGATTGATTTTTTACCAACAAATGCAAAATAAAGTTTTGGATAATCTAATCAAAATGAACGACAAAGAATTGTTTTCGTGGATAATATTTACGAGACTATAAATCTTATATGCACAGCGGCTGCTGTAGAACAAATATGACATTAAAGAAATAAAGTATAAAGTTATTTTCATGGTTTAATTGTAATTTGTTTAAAGGCAATGAAATAGTAGTTTACATGGCTTTTGAAATGCAAAAAGTTGAAATTGCTAAGTATTTTTAAAAACAAGACAACACATTGTAAGAAAAATTGAAGAATATTTTAAGCTAAATCCAATACAGTTTTGCGGTCCTTCTCCAATGTGTCAAGTTGATAAGAATGAATTAAGAAATGTGAAACAGAGGAAGAGGACGACAGAATTCTTAACAATGCTTTGTAAAAGTGGGTAGTACATACGTTCCAAGTAGAAGCTATTGTGAGATTGTCCTTAATCGAACTGCTGATACATCAATGCATATTATTGAATGACTTATTATGTCAGAGACTGCGATTTGTTGAGATGAGTGGCGAGCTGATAAAATTTTAAGAAAAATACAATTTATATTCACAAAACTTTGTGCAATAAATATATTTTTGTAAATCCGATCGATAGAAATACTCAAAATGTAGAAACCTTAACTAATAAATCACAATTAGAAATAAATACTATGAAAAGGTTGGCGTAAAATTAAAAAAAAAAGATTTTGTGATGTGTTATGTGGCATGAAAGGAAGAGTGGTGATAAAACTAATGGAATTATTAAATTATTAAAAATTCAGTTGATAAATCATAGTTGTTTTGTTACAAGTGTGCTTGTTATACGTATTATTTTTGTAAAATTTTATGTTCAGTAAGTAGATGGATAGATCCCACCCAGAACACCACTCATCACGGAAAAGAAAATTACTTCACCATGGCAACCGACCAAATTTTTATTTAGGTCACGGAAATTTTATATATAATAATGTATGAAATGATAATGCATTTACTGTTAAATCTAACATCACATTTTTAGGTTAATGAAAAAAAAATATGTATTGTGTAATTTTTATCTATTTTGGGCAGTTAAAATGAAATATGAAAAAAATGAGAGGTAAGGTAACAATAAATATTTCATAGTAGAAACAAGAGCATTAGGAAATCATAGTGTTGAAATTCATCAAGAAATTTAAAAATTACGATGCTTATTTGCAATTATTTTTTACAGTTACGTAACTATATAATTTATCACGATGATTATCTTCCTTGACAGCAGATGAACGTGTTGAATGAGTGAAATTCGTTAGGAAATGGTTTGAGAAAGTTTAAATAAATATAATTAAATGTTTGTATAAGAAATCAATACAATTTTAAATTGATTTTTTTCTATTTTGAAATCAATAAAATATTTTATTTTTCTAATAAAATATATTTATTTTAGTTTCTTTCTAGCTTTTTCAGATCTGTAATATTCATTTTTCTAGATTCCTCATTATGAATCATTCAGTTGTGATTGATTGAAGTAATATGAAGAAACAAATTTAAGTGATTTAATTTAAGTTTAACAGGAGACGTAATGTATCAATAAATATTATATAAATTAAAAAATGTTAACTAATGTCCAACACAGGTTCTAAATATTTTATAGTAGAAACAAGAGCATTAAGAAATCAATGTCAAAATTCACCAAGAAAATCAAAAATTAGGTTTATTTGCAATTCTTTTCTACAGCTACGTAACTACAACATTTATCTTGAGTATCCTATTGACAGTAACTGAACATGTTGAACGAACGAAATGCGCTAGGAAATGATTTGAACAAGTTTAAATAAATTAATTAAATGTTTGTATAAGAAATCAATACAATTTTAAATTGATTTTTTTTCTAATTTTTAAATCAATGAAATATTTCATTTTATATTTATAATAAAATATATTTTATTGTTTCTTTCTCGCCTTTTCACATCTGTCAAATTTGACAGTGAGATCTGTAATATTTAGTTTTCTAGTATTTTTTTAATATTTTATTACTGGCTAAATCTGTTCGTTTTTACAACTACTGAATGTTTTTGTTCCAAAAGCTCCTTATTTACGACATTTCTACTACTTACAATTTGACAGTAAATAAAAATTGTTAATTTCACTAAATGTTTTAATAAATCATATCGATAATAAAAATATTGGATAATATTATTGATTTTATTGTTTATTGGAAATACTGATAACCAATGAAAGATAATATATCGGAAAAAAGAGTTTAAGCATATAATATTAATATCAATCATATAGAAAACTTACTTTGTCACTCAGATCGTTCGATTTCTTTGACAGTTCCATAATTTGAGTTCTCATTTGATCAATTGTCGATTTATAAACTTCATCACTGGCGCGTTTGTTTTCAATAAACTCACTAATCAATCCGTCTTGTTGGTGAATCAGTTGTTCAAAGTTTTCTTCCTTCGTCACATTCTCCATACTCGAATTAACGAGTTCCGGTTCCATCTCATTGTCACAATCGAGATTTACAAAACTACCGAATTCAATCCGTTTCAATCCATTCTCAATAGCTGCCGATGATCCTGGTGATTTCAATTCGATCAAATAACGCAGCAATTGGATTTGTTTCTCATGGAGAATTATCTGGCTTTTATTGACGCTATTTTCCTGTCGTAATTGGTTGATTTCATCGGTTGTTTTATCGACATATTTCTGGAGTTCTTCGCATTTTCTTTTGTACTGCTCAGAATCCCCCGATTCCAATTGAGTTATCAAATCTTCATTGTGGAGTCTCAAAGCACGATTGATTTCCTGTAATTCCGACACAGATGCATATAAACCGCTGTCGGCGTCCACTGCTTCCTGTTTGATTTGGGAACCGTTTTCAGCGACCACAATGAACAAACTGACTTGTTCATTTAAACGTTCGATTTCACTGTTACTGGATTGCAGGTTTTTCCTGCTAACCATTAACTGTCTCTCCAAATCACTTTGTTTCGACTGTGCCGTTCTCAAATCCGTTACCAGACTTAACAATCGACTTTTTAAGCTTTCATTCATTTTCGATGTCTCATCGGATTCGTTTTTCAATTTATCGGCGTAGATTTTTGTATTGTTCAATTCAGATTCCAGAGAATCATAATTTCTTTTCAATCTGTTCTTTTCCATTTCCAATCGATCGACTTCACTGATTTTGCAATGCAATTCTGAATAGATTTCCATCAACCCTTTTGAGGATTTAAACACTTTCAACGTTGCTGCAGCGACCGGATTCATTTTTTCCAAATGAAATTCCGATATCCCATTCTGTTGTAATTGGAGGATTTCGTTCCTTATCCTATGTATTTCTAGATCTTTGTCCTGTATGTCATGTTTCATTTGATTAGATGACTCCTCATAACTCCTAATCATTTCTTCATTTATTACATTCAAACTATTTAATTGTGCTTCCATATTATTGATTTCTTGTTTATATTGTTCGTTTTCAGTGGTAATTGCCGATATTTTGACATCTTTCTGTTGGTTGCTCGACTGAAAAGGCAGTTATTAATGAATGGAAAGATTGCCCAATTTAGAAAGCAGAAAACAAAGAAATCAATGATAATTTACTCATAATAGATCATTACAGTAGCTCAGCCAATCACAGCACTCACAACAAATACAGGCCTATAATTACCCATGATTAGTGCCACAGCTTACAAATTATGCCAATTTTGTCATTGATCAATTTCCTCGATAAAATAACCAATAAAAGTGATAATCAATAATTGGATCAGCAACAAAACTCGTTTAAAAGGATTCCCCGAGGAAATGAAAGGTTATATGGAACACGGAGCAAATCCGGCTCAACTGTCGGATATCCTGAAAGAGATTGAATGATTGAACTAACATATGGGGTACACAGACATCAATCAAGCCCAAATCGATCACAATAGAACCCCCCCCCCTTCCCCTCCCTCCCTCGCAAACACCTTTGAGAAATATTAATCCGAGGAAAAGGAATAATTAATAAAATTGCATACATCAAATACAGATTACCAAGTAATTGGGCTGTCTGTTATCTATTAATCGATAGATTCCTTGTTGTACTCCCCCCACCCCTCATATGTAACACACATTCACTCTTATTTTTTCATTACCAATCCAATATATAATATCAATTATAATAATATCAAAAAATTCAAGAACATTTTATTATTATTTATTTTATATGATTAAAATTACCTCATAAAATCCAGCGAGTTTTGATTTACATTCCAGTTCTCGTTCGAAAATTTTCAGCTGTTTATCCATTTCCGATTGCAATGTTTCAAGTCGTTGAACTTGATGATCTGTGGTTTCTTGGAAAATAATATTCTGTTTTTTAAGATCTTCATTTTCCAAAATGACTTTATCCAACTAAATTGATTCAGTATTATTCAGCAAAAATTAGTAAATATTATTGAAACCTCGTTATTTTTGATTTGTAAATCTTTAAAGAGATTTGAAGATTGAGTATTCTAAAATATTAATTAAATATTAATTAAAAATAATTGATTTACCAAATCACGTCTTAATGAACGAATTGTTTCTGATTTTTCCTGCAATTCAGCTTGGAACTTTCCTATTGAATCTTCAAGTATTTCTTTATCGCGGATGAAATTACTTTCTTTCATCTATATTTAAGATATGAAAATTTGCTAAAAATAAAATCTATAAATTACTTTGTATATCGACTCTTTCGATCTTAATGATTCTAATTCAACCAAAAGATTTTTTATATTACTATTTGTATTATCCATGAATTATTGTAAATAAACTCTTTTCAAATATAAAATTAATTTAATATGGTTAATTTATTTATATGGAATATTTAAACAACTTTGCAACGTTAAAATAAAAATGAAAATTATTTATTAAAAATAATAGTATTTAAATTTTTTATACATTTTTTTCAATTTTGTAATTATCCAGTTTATACATTAATACATCATTAGATCAATTGACATATTTGCTTTTAGATAATGTATCTCCATTGAAATTGTTTGGCAAAAACAAATATTGAGCTAGTTTATTTTATTGCAGCGATAAAGCATTATAAGAAACAAGCACCAAGTTTACTCAACGAAAAATGAACGAAAATATTTTCAAACGACTTCATTAGAAAACCAAGAAAACCAAACCACAAAAGAGAAAACCGAAAAGGAAACAATACCGTTCAACTCATAGAAAAATCGTCACGAAAAGTTCTCAATCCTATTTAAACGACAAGTTATAACGACGGACTCCCGGACTGTGCGAGAGTTTAAGAAAACTTACTAAACTGGAAAAGAAATATTCGAGAAAAGAAAAAAAACCTAAAAGTATTAGGAAAAGTACTTTTATCTAAAGTTAATGATAAGGTTCTATTGATTTGTATGAAATTATATGCATGATTAGTAATTCATTATGTAAAATTTTCTCATCTAAGCCAAAAATTTTACATTTTAATTAGTTCCACGAATTTCTAAAAATAAATAATTTTCATTTTAGTATGTCATAAGTATTTCTGAGAACTGAAACATTCAGGTTCCGAATAGAAGGCACATGATGATCAACAATTCTGATTTTTGTCTTTTATGATAAACAAATTTTATTAGGATTTTGTTTTCAATTTCAAAGCAAGCTGGGTAGAATGAGATGACAATATGAAGCCCGTGATTTGTTCATAGAAAAATCAGGACAAAATGAGTTAGATTCCGATCGTGACGAATGACTTTTTGAAGTTATGGTATTAATATTCATGGAATTAAAATCGGTTTGATTTAGTTTTGTTTAGTTTTGTATTTTTTCATCTTACTATGAGATAAATTAAAAATCGTAATAATTCATATATTTATTAATATTAAATATAAATATGCAAATAGAATAAAAATGATTTATATATAATATGCAATGAATCATATGACACATATGTCAAGTAGTAAGTAACGAGCAGGTACCCAAATGTAGTTAAATTTGCTCCTGGTGGTCGGCAAAAAAGTTTGACTGAGGCCGGTAGGCAATGCTCAAATTTGTTTCCCGATGGATCCCGTACTCGGAAAATTGGTAATAGAACAAGAGGGTGGATACATAACTCCGTGAAGCAAGTTTTGAAAGTGAATCCAATTAACGATCTGTTGAAGATAGAGTTGTAGAGGAGGAAGATGGAAACAAGCAAGAAGAAAGCATAATCTCAGTAAGAATTGATCAAAATAATAAATAAAACATTTATTAAATTCAAATAACATTTCAATCATTTTTACCTAAATAAATATTTGAGAATTAATGTACATTAAAAATAAATTGATTTTTGCTTTATTTTTTGAGTTACGATTTAGTAAAAAAACGCACCTAGCAGTAAAGATACATTTGAAACGAAAGCCATACCAAAGAATCCGAGAACCCTGAATTACATCCCTAACTCGGGAATGCTTTAAACAATGGTAATTTTTTTTATTTTGGTTTTAAAAGAGATATAAAATATTATAACATTTATTAATTTGTTTATAACTAATAATAATAAATTGGTTATACATATCACATTAAACTTTGAGTCAGGTAGATAGAACTCGTAGAAATATAGAGAAGTGTTGGGCTAGAACCGAAGAGTGAGAGTTTGTTTTAATGAATTGGAAATACATAGCATAAAAACCGCACCAAGTTGAATTAAAATTTATGATTATACACCAAATAATACAAAAATAAAGTACATAACACATTGAGAATAAATAAAACGCGTATAATAAAATCAAGAAATGCAAGAAGTTACAAGCACCAACACAGTTAAGAGAAATATCACATTCGAAAAACCTGCCAACTAAGAAAAATAAAATAATAATATATAAAATAATTGATAATAAATTAATTAATAATATGGAAATTTTAAGAAGGATTATTGGTGTTGAAATACGAAAGACCATAATCGAATTAATTAAGGATGTTATGGCTTGTATTTACATACGAAGGAGCTATGACAATAACTGCATAATTTAAGAAAAGGAACAAGAAAAATTTGTTTAAAAAATTGAATGAAATAAAATAAAAAAATAAATAAATTTAAAAATCGAAACTAAAAATTTTTTATAGATAAAAAATTAAATTTAAAATAAAATTAGGTAAAAATTATGTAAATTATGAAATTTATAGAATTAAATGGTTAAAATTCATGAAAATTAAAATGAATAAGCTAAAATTATTTAAAGTAAAAAATTTATAAAATTAAATTAATAAAAATTAAATAATTTTATTAATTAAATTAAATTAAAAAATTGAACATACGCATATATTTGTGCGTAACAAAATTCCACTTTACTGCATTCCGATTGGATAAAGTGGCAGAAAATGGCATGAATGCACAATCAAAATCAGTAAAATTACTGATTGACAATTCAGTTAAACAACTTGTTTTGATTTTGATATTGTAACCTGTTCTCAATTTTCGGTTTATGTTATCGTGATATTGGATTTGGTAATTTTATTTTAATGTGTAATTTTTATGTAATGTTTTAAGCTAATACATTTTTAAATTCAATCTAGTTTCAGTTATATTTCTTTTTATTTGTTTTTTTTTGTTGCTTGTTTCTACTTTTAATTTTTGTGTTTAGAATAGTAATGACCGTGGAGTTGAAATGCTGTATACCATGACTTGAGGGGCTTTCAGGTGCTTGGCTGGTGGGTATACGGCATCTTCAATCACGTAGCTGATTTCGAGTCGTAATGTGGAGGCTTCTCCACGGATCCGTTGCTGTAAGAGTTTTAGTGGAACATAGGTTAGAATTATAAATACAGGCAGATCACTTCTCAAACCTTTTGAAGGATAATTTGAATATTGTAGAAAGTATAGAACAACATTTATTAACTTGGAAATAAGGGCGGATCCCTGCATAAAATTTCGGAAGATAACATTAGAAAACATCTATTAATGAGGACCATGATTACATAAATCAATAACAACTATCAAAGAAAGAAATTGCTATTGAATAATGACGTAAAACCTTTTATCGGCAGTCCAGAACCCGATAATGAAAATCTCATCATGAGTAATTTTAGCAATAGAGTTTACCTCCTCATGGATCTTCAGCCATTGTGTACAGCACCAACATGGTCGTCGCCATGGGTAGACAGATTGTAAAATTAAAATTACACCCCTAAGACCCAACAAAAGTAAAACTTTAATAAGACTTCTATCACTCCATTTCAAGTCTTTTGTATCAATAAAAATAAATAAAAATGAGATAGGTAAGAATTGCTAGGATCAAGTAAATGAAGGGATCTATTGGTATAGATAAAAAATTGGTACCAGTAATAAATTAGTTTATTAATATTGTTATTATGTAACAACATTTTATATTGCTAAAATAAATGGTAATACTAATACCACTTGCGCTTCGATTTAATTTAAATGAAAATTAATTGCATTATGGATCCAGGACGTGGCGAGGTATACAGCTGAGGCGGCTCGTCAAGCCTAAGGGCCCGAATCTGTGGTCCAGAAATGCCGAAGGCTTGAGGCAACATGGTTTCGACCAGAGCATGTCAAAAATTACAACAACGAATCGAATCCATCTGGAAGTCTAGGGTCGAGGATCTGGGGACCATTCGAGATCTCAAGATCACAATTCGAGAGCAGGCCAGAAAAGCTCCGAACTGGAATACATGTTCATCCTGGAGTGGGTGGAGTACCCTCCTATTTAGAAACCAGATTGTTGCCCGCGATCGCGGCTCTCCTTTTCAGAATTCTACCAGCGGATACAGTTATCAAGAAACCATGCAAACCCAGTCCCGGAAAGTTCAAGAGGAGAAAAATTCGAGAAATAAAGATGGATCAAAAGAGCATCCCGAAAAAACAATGATATTAATATAAATATCCATGAAAATACTTATATACTCGCATGTAAGCCGACCCCCAAATTTGGTTTTTATTTATTCTGTGTATTAATTTAAAAAATATTAATTAACATTTAATATAAATTAATTATTGAACTATAATTATTTTATTTAAAAGTAAGTTCGCGTATAAACCGACCCATCAATTTGGGGGAAAAATTAATCCTAAATTATTCGGCCTATACGCGAGTATATCCTGCATTTAAATTTTTTCCCATATTATTTGCTCTATTTTGTAAATATACGTGTTTACTTTTTGCTATTATGCTTGGTTTTTTTTCTTGGCTTTAACTTAAGCATTTAATTAAATTTGGAAGATTTCTTCACTAAGAAGTAGTCATATTGAATTCAATACGTAATCAATTTATCAATTAAAAATGAGGTGCTTTTTCATCTGAGGCCAAAGAAAGAGTAGTCCTGAAGAAATTTGAAAGTCGGTGATGAATTTGACTTAATATTAAAATAGGCATCAAATAAATAAATATGTGATAAGAGTGACTACAGCATAATACTTTTGCAAAATAGTATCACAACCTCACACGTTCAAATTCTTGCAATATCGTTTTCCTTAAAAGTTCTAACATACGAGTTCCCGGTAGAAAGCATCAAGTAATGGATAGGATAAATCACAAAACGATGAAGGGACAGAAAAATTTTGGGAGCACCTTCTATCGTAGTCCATGAACTCGGAGGCTCGTCAGGATATTAGCAGTCCTTGTGATATGGTTCACATTTTGGTGACAGCCACCCACTAAAGCGCAATACCAACGTTGTTTGCGACGGTTTAGTGATCAAATAAAATAATTATGCGCTGTTGCTAGGGGGCACGAAGAGTGAAAGAGATGGTTAAATAAGTTTCATAAAGTAAAAGAATTTCCACATTCATAACCAACCAGAACTGATAATTTCAAAATTTAAGTTTTCGCTCAAAACATTTTAAATTAGCAAATATGGCAAAATTCGGATGAATTTTTTCTAATGAAGTTGCAGTAAAAAATATTCATTCAAAAAATCTGTACAAAACAAATCGAGTTATTGAAATATTTTATCATGGAGGTTTCACCCAACTTTATTTCTAAATTCTTTTATCATTATATTTTTATTGATTTCTGTTAAAGCTTTACACTGAGCAATTATAAATATATAACAAATAGTTGCACTTAAATAAACGTGCCAGGATAAATTTTAGTTTTATAAATTGTTTATGGTAAAAAGCCTTGTTTAAATATTTCATTTGAGAATTATAATTTTCTGTATAAATGTCAACACCTCAAGTAATTCCTTTTTTATTTATTATGTAATTGTTAAAATTTAATTTTTAGACATATAAATTTAATGTTGCCATGACATGTGAATCGTGTGCTAATGCAGCTAAGAAAGTACTTGGAAGACTGGGAGGTAAAATTTAATATTTTCGTTAAATTTTAATATAATTTAGATGGAGTTATTTCAGTGGAAACTGACGTTGCTTCTAAAACTGTGACAGTGGTTAGTACTTTGTCAAAATCAGAAATTCAAGCTGCATTGGAAAAAACTGGGAAAGAAGTTATTGCTATATAATATAAAATTAAGATAAACGACGCTTATGTCAAATTTGATTTAATTATTAGGAACAAACTAATAATTAATTGCTTTATTGGCTTTTGTGATAGTTGTTAATTTTGTGAGAACTTTTGTTAAAAATTTTACTGAGCAAATTTATTTTTGTAAATCATTTATTTATTTAAGTTTCTCTATATTAGATCTTGATGTGTGATTTACATTAACAAAGTTGTCCATAATTGTAGTTTTATGAGCTGCTATTTTATGGATTCGTTTCATGCTAAATGTCAAAATTATTTTAAATATTTCCATTAATGATTGTTTTAAAGCGAAAATTAGACAGTAGCAAGATCGCAAATGTTGGGTTAAAGGTAAACAAAATTATACTTTCCTACTACTGGACACTTGTAGAATAAACAACTTTGGTAATGTGTCGAATGGGCGAATCTTAATTCAAAAGGAGCCCGCTTTGGTTAACTGTAGTTAGATAACATTCACATGGGTTCACGGACTATCGATGTAAGAAATGTGTCCAATTTATTCCACAGTCCCAGCTGCTATTTACCGATCGGTGGAAAACATAAGGCATGTATGAAAATTAGACCTACATAATTCATTTAAATTTTATTATACACGAAAATAAATTATCTATCTAATTTCGGAACATAAAGTTTTGGCTGAACGTGCAATACGGTGCTTTTACCATTTTCTACTACTTATTTGTGTGAAACTGGATTTTCTTATCATACTTATACAAAAACGAAATATCGTAATAGATTGAATTGCTCAGCAGATAAGCACATCCAATTATCAACAATAAAACCAGATATAACAAGGATTTGCAAGGGAAAAAAACAACACTGTTCACAGTGCAGAATTTACGTATAGGCTACACATAGGTTAGGTTAAGTATAGCCTAGGGCCTCAAAATGTGTCCAAATGGAAATTGTTATGTGGACTTAAAGATACTGCAACATTATTTTTCCTACTGCCGCATGTCTGAAACGTCCCATACTCTTCATTCAATTCTTTTAGGACGACAATTCGAAGAACAAAGGCAAATCGCTATTGTGCCTAGGGTTTGTTTAGCCATAATTATGACAACCGAGATTACTGATAAATTTAGAACAACAATGACTCGAGATAAATTATGTTCCCTCAGTCTCATGTGTATAGAAAGTGACAAACTACACAGTTTATCATTCGATGATGTCCTTAGTGACTTTTCTCAGGCAAAGGCAAGAAAGAAAATATTTTAGTTTAATATAATTCCTTAATTCTCATAGCATGTTTCAAGAGATTAGATAATAAGTCTTTGTAAATTGTTTTTTTAAAGATCTTTTGCTTCTTTTTATCAGAGTTTGCATTTTTAAGTTTGTTATGAATAAAAATGATTTTATATTAAAGATTTATTGTTTACCATCTATACTTGTTAATTGTATTTCAGTTTATCCCTCTAGGTATCCGAAAATCATATTTGGCGCTGAGACATGATATCTAGTCTTATAAAGGGCCCCATATTTCAAAAAGCCTAGGGCCTTCTCAGATATAAATCCGCCACTGACTGTTCACACTAATAACATTCATAAGTTTAATTTTTTCATATATTATTAATCAAGAATCAAATGAATTTATTTTATTTTTTGCATGATTGTTATTTTTTTTAATAAATACTATAATTTTCTGTAATACTATAGCTCATATTAATGTTCCCGATATTAAAACCCAATCCAGCCCAGAGAGTGGTGTCGATAGATCGTCGTTGCGGGAACTATATTGAATTGTCGAATCGTTGTGATTTAATTTAATTATTGATGTGATTATCGTTGGCATTTGGATCTTATATTTGACCATTTAATTTTTGTAACTTATTTATTTTATTCCTTTATTTTATGTGTATTAAATTTGACTATTGATGTGATTATCGATAACATTTTGATCATTTAATTCTTGTAGCTTATTTATTTATTTTAGGTGTTTTAATGTATACAATTGTAATATAAAAATAGATATATGGGGAATTAATTAATTATTATGAAGTCATTATTTAAAATAATAATGAGCAAAATAACAATAATCGAAGAGTAGTAATTAAAATCTTTGAAACAGAACACATTTTTTCAACAGCGCCTGAATAGCTTCTCCAGTTCTCAGAGGTAATTACAAAAACACATGTTGGAAAAATAATAAGAAATTTTTCTCTAAAACACATTTTCCAAGTAATTTCAAAACAAATGTTTTAATAATAATGATTAATAAAAATAATTAAGGATTTTAAAAAAATGACACATTTTTTATTAGTAATTAACATATTTTAAAGTAACATATTTTGACACTTTAAACAGTAATTAACGTATTATTTTAAATAATTAACAGAACTCGAACACGATTAAGACATATATTCATTTAAATTTAATATTAAGAGAAAGCACAGAAACAGTATAAATAACGACGTAAAATCATTATTCTTCGCCCAAAAATAAAACCGAAGTTGCTTCAGTCTAAAAAAGTAAATCCTTATTATAAATTTAAAATTGAAACTAAAATATCCAGTAAACTTATAAAATAATAAAAAAGTAAAATAAAAGTAGTAAAATTATGTAAATTATAAAATTTATAAAACTAAATCGTAAAAATAAATAAAAATTAAAAATTTTTGATTAATTAAACTAATTAAATGAAAAAAAATAAATAATTACACACAATCATGCATGCATGCAAAAGTAAATCAAAAAATTATCGCATTCTGATTGGATCTAGTGGCTGAGAATGCATGAATGCACAGTCAAAATCAGTATATATACTGATTGAAAATTCAGTTAAACAACTAGTTTTAACTTGAAATCAACCTTGTTTTGTCACACATCGCTAGATGCTCTCAGTTTTAGGTTCATGTCATCGCGGTAAGTTAAATTGGATTTTGGTAATTTTATGTAAATTTATGTAATTTTATGTAAACTAATGTAATGTCATAATTTAATAAAACTTTTATGTTAATTTAGTTTAGTTATTTTTTATGTTTTGTTCCTTATCATGGTTTATTTTGTTTTTTTGAATAATACTTACAATCTACAGGAATGATATTGGATTCGATTTTCATGATTTTTAGGCTTTGATGCCTTCAGATTGAACAAATGTTCGTAGACCAAAAACAATGTTTCACCAGTTTGGCAAATCGTTTTATAGGGTATAGTTAGAGAGAGGGTCGATGGGAGAACGTAGAGTCATTTTGGAGTCTTGTAACTAAGATCGGCTGTAAGTAGATAAGGTTCAGTTTGGGCAATCTTATAGAATCTACGAATGGTTAGGATGCCGAATAAGACAGAATTAGAGATGCAGGCAGATTTCTCCTCAAGTTTTAAGTGAAGTATTAACTTGGAAATAAGA
The DNA here is from genome assembly GCA_959609185.1 of Schmidtea polychroa. NCBI lineage: Eukaryota > Metazoa > Platyhelminthes > Tricladida > Dugesiidae > Schmidtea > Schmidtea polychroa. The sequence goes on from CAUHTR010000045.1 coordinate 151,808, forward strand.
GCCGATCCCTGCTCAAATCTCAAAAAAAAAAGGCGTGCTTCGAGATTACGAGGTTTATTATTATGCCAATTATTATTTCTTGTATTTTTATTAATTAAAAAAAATTTTTAAATATAATTTCGATAATTTTATTAAGAAAGATAAAACCAAAAGAAGCTAATAAATCACAAAAATAATTTAAAAATATAATATCGTAATATTGATACAGTAAGAAATTGGGATCTTAATTAATAAAATAAATATGGAAATAAAATTTTTAATATGATTTAAGTAAATCCCTGTAAAAAAGCATCTTGTTTTATGAACTGAAACATTTGATTTGTAATTAGGTCCTCGAAACCTTTTATATCCGAAAAGACATGTATCAATCTAGGGTTAATTTCTATTAAAATTTAATTAAACTAATAAAATATTCTTTTGAATGAAACTTTGAATTTTATTTAGGAGTTTTAAATTTTTAACAATTAAAATATATTCTGACGAGTATAATAACAGCATTTATTATTTTTAATTACATTTTAATTAATTTTAATTTACTTATTTTCTTAGTTAGAAAAAGATTTAAGAAAAAAAATTCATTTCTAAATAGGTTTAAAAAATTTATTTTACGTAATTAAAATTTTACATTTTCACGTGTAACTTAAAAATTTAAAATGATATTTATAAAAAATTAAAATTCTTAATCTTATTTAAAATTATTATTTATATTTCAGTTACTGATAAAATATCAGTAAAATTCAATTAATCAAGATATTTCTATATAAATAATTTCTAGCTAATTTGACAAAAAGGCTTGATTCGAGATTAAGAGGTTTATTAATTATGCCAATTATTATTAAATCACAAAAATAATTAAAAAATATAATAATTATAAATACAATTCATAATAATAAATTAATTTTATTCAATAATTTTTATATTAATATTTCTAGAACTAAATATCAAAACAATATATAAGGCACTCAATATTTCGGTACAGCATTTATAGAGCCCGCATCACACTGAAAATTATAGAATTTAAAAAAGATTAAATGTGAAACCAAAAGATAAATATGATAATATTTTTAATATCGTTTTATCTTTATTTCTCTCTGAAATATTAAAATTCCAATCAAAATCTCGATAGTAAACTTTATCATTAATTCAAACTTTTGTTATTTTTATCATCTAACATTTAATTTTAATTAGTTTAATTAGATATTTTACAATTTATAAAATTCAAAATCAATAAATTATGATAAATTTAAGGGAGAACTTTAATATAATTTAACAAATTGTTTTTATAAATGAAATATTTTTTATATTTATATTTCATATTATATTTATATTTATGAAAAATAAAATTAAAGTTAACTAAATATACAACTGAAACTTATTTCATTAATTAAACTTTAAATGCAGTTAATTTGATATAATATAATATCCAAATTTATTTATCGTTACAATGAATATTGGACAAATCAACAAATTAAATTTATTTCACATATATAATTTATTTATTTATTCTTAATTAATGTATTTAATTTAAATATTACTTAAACCATGTTGTTTTAATTTTTGACCGATAATCCAAATCTTATTCAAATTTGATAATGTATTTCATTTTTATTAAAATCTCTACAATTTTAAAAAGTTTATAGAATACTTTTAATTTAAAATTAAAATCTATATTTAAAATTTAATTAATTTAGATTTACGAATTAGTAAAAAGTTAGTAAAAAGTTAATTTTATTAAAATTAGATTAAAATTAGATTAACATTAGATTAAAATTAAATTAAAATAAATATATATTAAAATAAAATATATATTTAAAAATATATATTTAAATTATTAAAAATGACAATTATAATAATTTAATTAAATTTGTTTAAATAAATCAATTATTAATATATATTTTATAATTAATAGAATGAACAATATGAACGATATAACCGATATAACATGCCAATTAGATAAATTACAACATTATGAAAGACTTAGAAACCGAAATAGAAATTTTCGAAAGTATAGAAGATTATTTGAAGGAAGAATTTAGAAATTTAAAAAATCAATATGGATATTTGAAAGAGGAAGTAAAAAGAATTCAGTCAACTCCCCTAGCTGTTGGGACATTTATCCAGGCCATTGACAATGATTCTGGAATTGTTAAAACTGAATGTGATAAAAATTATTATGTTCCAATATTGTCAACTTTGGACAAGGAATTGTTGACAAAAAATGCAACTGTTGCATTGAATAAAGGCAGCAAAGCTCTCGTTGACATAATGATTCCAGAATCAGATTCTTCAATAAAGGTTCTTCGTGATGATGAGAAACCTGATGTTACATTTGCAATGATTGGTGGATTAGACATACAGAAACAAGAAATGAAAGAAGCGATTGAACTGCCATTAACAAATCCCGACTTGTTTAAGCAGCTTGGAATCGACGCACCAAGGGGTGTCCTAATGTATGGACCACCGGGATGTGGCAAGACTATGTTAGCAAAAGCAGTGGCCAATGAAACCAATGCAACATTTATCAGAGCGAACGGTTCAGAATTCGTACAAAAATATCTTGGTGATGGACCGAAAATGGTGAGAGACATATTTAAGTTAGCGAAACTTAATGCGCCCTCAATTATTTTCATTGATGAGATTGATTCAATCGCAACTAGAAGATTTGACAGTAAAACTGGAGCTGATCGAGAAGTTCAAAGAATCTTGATAGAATTGTTGACACAGATGGATGGTTTTGATCAATCTGTTAATGTCAAAGTTATTATGGCTACAAATCGTGCAGATACTCTTGATCCAGCTCTTCTTCGGCCAGGTCGATTGGATAGGAAAATTGAATTTCCCCTTCTAGATAAACGACAAAAACGAATGGTCTTTTCAACAGTAACAAGCAAAATGAATTTGTCACTTGATATCGATCTCGATGAATTTGCATCAAGAAATGATCCAATCTCTGGAGCAGATATCAGTTCAATCTGCCAGGAGGCTGGCATGTTGGCAATCCGTGATAACAGATATCAAATAACCATCAAAGATTTTGAAGCTGCATATAAAACCGCTTTGAAAAAGGACGAAGAAATTCCAGAATTTTACAATTAGTTTTTAATTATTAATAAATATTAATAAAAATAATTCATATTTTCCATTTGTTTTTTCAAATTAATTTTTCATTAAATAAAAATTATTTTTGCTTTATCGACATTAAGTAGATACAAGTGTTCTCCATGACTCATCATATGCCTCCTCGCGATGACTTATCGCTAAGCAAATACATATGACTGATCGATGACTCATCCATAGCAACCATGATAACCAGGTCAAGGACATGTGACGTCATCAATGTCATTCTATTTTTAGTAACTAGGTCAAGGTCATCCTATTTTTAGTAACTAGGTCTTATGACTCATCGATGACTCATCTTTTTTTAGAACAAAGACAATGCATCATTTAATTTTAAAACAAAGAATCATCACACGACTCTATTTTTAAGAACAATGACTCATAACAAAAGACAGTCAGAGTAACCAACGGTTGATTTTGATATAATAAAACCCAACATTATTATTATTATTGGCATAAATATTATTAATTTTATTATTCACATAAAGACATGTCACGTGTGAATTTACCAAAGACACAAAGATGTAAGTAACAAAGACATTATTTGTTATATGTGAGTAATCGATGACTCATCAAAACATAGAGTAAGTGTGCGTAAATTTCTCTATCCTATCGGTATTCGGATTGGATAGACGTTACATATACTCGATGCTTTGTAATTCATTTTTTCAAAATGCTCGTTGATGGATAAGTAAATTGAAATTATTATGTTTTTAGGAATTATGAAACTAATTTATGAAATTTTGTAATGAATTATGAAACCAATTTATGAAGTTTTGTTATGAAACCAATTTTTTATGAAGAATATGAATATGTTTTTATGAAGAAAATTATGACACCTATATCAGAATTGGTAATGTTTTTTATGAAATTATTTGTTTTATGTAATTACTTTGAAAATGATAATAATAATAATTATAATAATTTTAATAAAATATTAATAATAATATTAATACTTTGAAAAATAATAATAATATAAAATTGAAAATAATAATAATAATTAAATAATAATAAAAATAATAATGACATCTTTGTTCTAGTGGAGTCCTGTCTTTATGAGTCATTGTTCTTAAAAATAGAGTCGTGTGATGATTCTTTGTTTTAAAATTAAATGATGCATTGTCTTTGTTCTAAAAAAAGATGAGTCATCGATGAGTCATAAGACCTAGTTACTAAAAATAGGATGACCTTGATGAGTCACATTACCTTGACCTGGTTACCATGGTTACCATGGTTGCTATGGATGAGTCATCGATCAGTCATATGTATTTGCTTAGCGATAAGTCATCGCGAGGAGGCATATGATGAGTCATGGAGAACACTTGTATCTACTTAATGTCGATAAGCAAATAATTTTTATTTAATGAAAAATTAATTTGAAAAAACAAATGGAAAATATGAATTATTTTTATTAATATTTATTAATAATTAAAAACTAATTGTAAAATTCTGGAATTTCTTCATCCTTTTTCAAAGCGGTTTTATATGCAGCTTCAAAATCTTTGATGGTTATTTGATATCTGTTATCACGGATTGCCAACATGCCAGCCTCCTGGCAGATTGAACTGATATCTGCTCCAGAGATTGGATCATTTCTTGATGCAAATTCATCGAGATCTATATCAAGTGACAAATTCATTTTGCTTGTTACTGTTGAAAAGACCATTCGTTTTTGTCGTTTATCTAGAAGGGGAAATTCAATTTTCCTATCCAATCGACCTGGCCGAAGAAGAGCTGGATCAAGAGTATCTGCACGATTTGTAGCCATAATAACTTTGACATTAACAGATTGATCAAAACCATCCATCTGTGTCAACAATTCTATCAAGATTCTTTGAACTTCTCGATCAGCTCCAGTTTTACTGTCAAATCTTTTAGTTGCGATTGAATCAATCTCATCAATGAAAATAATTGAGGGCGCATTAAGTTTTGCTAACTTAAATATGTCTCTCACCATTTTCGGTCCATCGCCAAGATATTTCTGTACGAATTCTGAACCGTTCGCTCTGATGAATGTTGCATTGGTTTCATTGGCCACTGCTTTTGCTAACATAGTCTTGCCACATCCCGGTGGTCCATACATTAGGACACCCCTTGGTGCGTCGATTCCAAGCTGCTTAAACAAGCCGGGATTTGTTAATGGCAGTTCAATTGCTTCTTTCATTTCTTGTTTCTGTATGTCTAATCCACCAATCATTGCAAATGTAACATCAGGTTTCTCATCATCACGAAGAACTTTTATTGAAGAATCTGATTCTGGAATCATTATGTCAACGAGAGCTTTGCTGCCTTTATTCAATGCAACAGTTGCATTTTTTGTCAACAATTCCTTGTCCAAAGTTGACAATATTGGAACATAATAATTTTTATCACATTCAGTTTTAACAATTCCAGAATCATTGTCAATGGCCTGAATAAATGTCCCAACAGCTAGCGGAGTTGACTGAATTCTTTTTACTTCCTCTTTCAAATATCCATATTGATTTTTTAAATTTCTAAATTCTTCCTTCAAATAATCTTCTCTACTTTCGAAAATTTCTATTTCGGTTTCTAAGTCTTTCATAATGTTGTAATTATCTAATTGACACGTTATATCGATTATATCGTTCATATTGTTCATTCTATTAATTATAAAATATATATTAATAATTGATTTATTCAAACAAATTTAATTAAATTATTATAATTGTCATTTTTAATAATTTAAATATATATTTTTAAATATATATTTTATTTTAATATATATTTATTTTAATTTAATTTTAATCTAATGTTATTTAAAATTAACTTTTTACTATTAAATAATTCGTAAATCTAAATTAATTAAATTTTAAATATAGATTTTAATTTTAAATTAAAAGTATTCTATAAACTTTGTAAAATTGTAGAGATTTTAATAAAAATGAAATACATTATCAAATTTGAATAAGATTTGGATTATCGGTCAAAAATTAAAACAACATGGTTTAAGTAATATTTAAATTAAATACATTAATTAAGAATAAATAAATAAATTATATATGTGAAATAAATTTAATTTGTTGATTTGTCCAATATTCATTGTAACGATAAATAAATTTGGATATTATATTATATCAAATTAACTGCATTTAAAGTTTAATTAATGAAATAAGTTTCAGTTGTATATTTAGTTAACTTTAATTTTATTTTTCATAAATATAAATATAATATTAAATATAAAATATAAAAAATATTTCATTTATAAAAACAATTTGTTAAATTATATTAAAGTTCTCCCTATATTTATAATAATTTATTGATTTTGAATTTTATAAATTGTAAAATATCTAATTAAAACTAATTAAACTAATTAAAATTAAATGTTAGATGATAAAAATAACAAAAGTTTGAATTAATGATAAAGTTTACTATCGAGATTTTGATTGGAATTTTAATATTTCAGAGAGAAATAAAGATAAAACGATATTAAAAATATTATCATATTTATCTTTTGGTTTCACATTTAATCTTTTTTTAAATTCTATAATTTTCAGTGTGATGCGGGCTCTATAAATGCTGTACCGAAATATTGAGTGCCTTATATATTGTTTTGATATTTAGTTCTAGAAATATTAATATAAAAATTATTGAATAAAATTAATTTATTATTATGAATTGTATTTATAATTATTATATTTTTTAATTATTTTTGTGATTTAATAATTATTGGCATAATTAATAAACCTCTTAATCTCGAATCAAGCCTTTTTGTCAAATTAGCTAGAAATTATTTATATAGAAATATCTTGATTAATTGAATTTTACTGATATTTTATCAGTAACTGAAATATAAATAATAATTTTAAATAAGATTAAGAATTTTAATTTTTTTAAGTTACACGTGAAAATGTAAAATTTTAATTACGTAAAATAGATTTTTTAAACCTATTTAGAAATGAAATTTTTTTCTTAAATCTTTTTCAAACTAAGAAAATAAGTAAATTAAAATTAATTAAATTGTAATTAAAAATAATAAATGCTGTTATTATACTCGTCAGAATATATATTAATTGTTAAAAATTTAAAACTCCTAAATAAAATTCAAAGTTTCATTCAAAAGAATATTTTATTAGTTTAATTAAATTTTAATAGAAATTAACCCTAGATTGATACATGTCTTTTCGGATATAAAAGGTTTCGAGGACCTAATTACAAATCAAATGTTAGTAAACGACTTTATCATGATCAGTACAACTCATACCCACCTCAAACCATCCTAATAGACTGTCATGATATATTCAAATTTATGATTATTGTTAATTTGATTATTATCATCATTATAAGATTCATATTATTATCTTCATTTTCATTATTATTATGGTTATTATTATTATTATGGTTATTATTATTATTATTATTATTATTATTATTATTATTATTATTATTATTATTATTATTATTATTATTATTATTATTATTATTATTATTATTATTATTATTATTATTATTATTATTATTATTATTATTATTATTATTATTATTATTATTATTATTATTACTATGGTTATTATGATTATCATTATTATGACTATTATAATTACTATTAATATCACCATTATTATTATTTTTGCTAATATCCTTAGTATTATTATTATTGTTACCACTATTATTATCCTTACTATTATTATTATTTGTACGACTATCATTATATTGCTGTTATGATTATTATTGTTATCAAATGGTTAGTGTTTGAATAGAGATGCCTTAATTCTAGGTGTCTAAAATACTAAACAATTCTCATCTTAAGGAACCACAGTTCTTTTGCAGATATCGCCAATCCAGCTAAAATGTTTTTGAAGATCCTCTGCTGTTGGTCACAAGGTCTAAACCAAAGCGATAATTTGAAGTTTGTGAATGTATCGATATCTACTATATCAATATTTCGAAAACTGTTTATATCTAAAATCGAGGAGTAATATGCTCCATTGCCAATATTGGTCGCTTAGGGGTATGTCAGTTTGTTTTTAAATGTGTTAGGGGTAATTATATATGTTAGATCGATTCTTTCCTAAACGCCTTCATTACTATAGTACTTTAGACCATCTGTGTACGCATGACGACGGCCATGTTGGTACTGTACACAATGGTTGAAAATCAATGAGCAGATGAGCTCTATTGCTAAAACTACTCCTCATTGTATTTTCCTTTCAAATTTTGGACTGCCATTAGAAGGTCTTACGTCATTATTCATTGTCTATTTCTCTTGTTGGATCATTGACATGTCTTCATTTAACTATGGTCCTTATTTCTGGATGTTTTCTATTGTTCTTTTTAAAAGTTTTGTTCAAGGATACGGCCTTATTTTTCTGTTTATAAATGTTACTATGTATTTTCCGTCCTGTTTATGAAGATTTAACGTATCTTCCAAAAGATTTGAGCAGGGATCAGCTCTTATTTCCAAGTTAATACTTCACTTAAAACTTGAGGAGAAATCTGCCTGCATCTCTAATTCTGTCTTATTCGGCATCCTAACCATTCGTAGATTCTATAAGATTGCCCAAACTGAACCTTATCTACTTACAGCTGATCTTAGTTACAAGACTCCAAAATGACTCTACGTTCTCCCATCGACCCTATCTCTAACTATACTCTATAAAACGATTTGCCAAACTGGTGAAACATTGTTTTTGGTCTACGAACATTTGTTCAATCTGAAGGCATCAAAGCCTAAAAATCATGAAAATCGAATCCAATATCATTCCTGTAGATTGTAAGTATTATTCAAAAAAACAAAATAAACCATGATAAGGAACAAAACATAAAAAATAACTAAACTAAATTAACATAAAAGTTTTATTAAATTATGACATTACATTAGTTTACATAAAATTCATAAATTTACATAAAATTACCAAAATCCAATTTAACTTACCGCGATGGCATGAACCGAAAACTGAGAGCATCTAGCAATGTGTGACAAAACAAGGTTGATTTCAAGTTAAAACTAGTTGTTTAACTGAATTTTCAATCAGTATATATACTGATTTTGACTGTGCATTCATGCATTCTCAGCCACTAGATCCAATTAGAATGCGATAATTTTTTGATTTACTTTTGCATGCATGCATGATTGTGTGTAATTATTTATTTTTTTCATTTAATTAGTTTAATTAATCAAAATTTTTTAATTTTTATTTATTTTTACGATTTAGTTTTATAAATTTTATAATTTAAATAATTTTAGTTAGTTTTATTTTAGTTTTCATTGATTTAAACAATTTAGTTTTACAAATTTTATAATTTACATAATTTTACTACTTTTATTTTACTTTTTTATTATTTTATAAGTTTACTGGATATTTTAGTTTCAATTTTAAATTTATGATAAGGATTTACTTTTTTAGACTGAAGCAACTTCGGTTTTATTTTTGGGCGAAGAATAATGATTTTACGTCGTTATTTATACTGTTTCTGTGCTTTCTCTTAATATTAAATTTAAATGAATATATGTCTTAATCGTGTTCGAGTTCTGTTAATTATTTAAAATAATACGTTAATTACTGTTTAAAGTGTCAAAATATGTTACTTAAAAATATGTTAATTACTAATAAAAAATGTGTCATTTTTTTTAAATCCTTAATTATTTTTATTAATCATTATAATTAAAACATTTGTTTTGAAATTACTTGGAAAATGTGTTTTAAAGAAAAATTTCTTATTATTTTTCCAACTTGTGTTTTTGTAATTACCTCTGAGTACTGGAGAAGCTATTCAGGCGCTGTTGAAAAAATGTGTTCTGTTTCAAAGATTTTAATTACTACTCTTCGATTATTGTTATTTTGCTCATTATTATTTTAATTAATGACTTCATAATAATTAATTAATTTCCCATATATCTATTTTTATATTACAATTGTATACATTAATACACCTAAAATAAATAAATAAGCTACAAGAATTAAATGATCAAAATGTTATCGATAATCACATCAATAGTCAAATTTAATACACATAAAATAAAGGAATAAAATAAATAAGTTACAAAAATTAAATGGTCAAATATAAGATCCAAATGCCAACGATAATCACATCAATAATTAAATTAAATCACAACGATTCGACAATTCAATATAGTTCCCGCAACGACGATCTATCGACACCACTCTCTGGGCTGGATTGGGTTTTAATATCGGGAACATTAATATGAGCTATAGTATTACAGAAAATTATAGTATTTATTAAAAAAAATAACAATCATGCAAAAAATAAAATAAATTCATTCGATTCTTGATTAATAATATATGAAAAAATTAAACTTATGAATGTTAATTGTGTGAACAGTCAGTGGCGGATTTATATCTGAGAAGGCCCTAGGCTTTTTGAAATATGGGGCCCTTTATAAGACTAGATATCATGTCTTAGCGACAAATATGATTTTCGGATACCTAGAGGGATAAACTGAAATACAATTAAAAAGTATAGATAGTGAAAAAATAAATCTTTAATTTAAAATCATTTTTATTCATAACAAACTTAAAAATGCAAACTCTGATAAAAAGAAGCAAAAGATCTTTAAAAAAACAATTTACAAAGGCTTATTATCTAATCTCTTGAAACATGCTATGAGAATTAAGGAATTATATTAAACTAAAATATTTTCTTTCTTGCCTTTGCCTGAGAAAAGTCACTGAGGACATCATCGAATGATAAACTGCGTAGTTTGTCACTTTCTATACACACGAGACTGAGGGAACATAATTTATCTCGAGTCATTGTTGTTCTAAATTTATCAGTAGTCTCGGTTGTCATAATTATGGCTAAACAAACCCTAGGCACAATAGCGCTTTGCCTTTGTTCTTCGAATTGTCCTTACGACTAATACCATTAAGACCAATACTCATACGACTAATATCCTTAGGGGGTCAAAACAACTTGTCAGATAAACTCAGAGTATATATTAAAACGAATCAACAATAACTATTTATTTAATGCAATTTTTACATTGCAATAAGTAAGTAGTAATCAATTAAAAGAAGAATGTTTTGTAAATTAGAATTCATCAGTCTTTCATTGTAATTTTATTTAAATTATTTTGAATTCCATGGGGTGTTGTAGTTGAGTTGACAATTATTTATTGTATTGTCTGAAATATACATATATAATTTTATTAAATTTGATTTGAAATGTAAATACAAATGCGTTATGAAAAATATTTCAAATTTGTTTTATATCATTAACATCACATATTTTCCACTGCACAATTTAAACAAAATAATTTTGATTTATTTTTAAATTTGTTTGTAAGTATAAATATTGAAAAACGAAAATCTTATGTAGAATTATTTCTCAAGATAAAGTTGTTTAAATATTAAATTGTAGAAATTTGTAATTGTGTAAATAAAGATTTGCAATAAATGGATGTTCTAATGACGTTATTAAAGCATATGAAATTTGTCACAGAATTCTGCACTTGTAATTTGATATTTGTGGAGAACAAGTAGAAAAATCTTAATAATGTCGATAAGCAAATAATTTTTATTTAATGAAAAATTTATTTGAAAAAACAAATGGAAAATATGAATTATTTTTATTAATATTTATTAATAATTAAAAACTAATTGTAAAATTCTGGAATTTCTTCGTCCTTTTTCAAAGCGGTTTTATATGCAGCTTCAAAATCTTTGATGGTTATTTGATATCTGTTATCACGGATTGCCAACATGCCAGCCTCCTGGCAGATTGAACTGATATCTGCTCCAGAGATTGGATCATTTCTTGATGCAAATTCATCGAGATCTATATCAAGTGACAAATTCATTTTGCTTGTTACTGTTGAAAAGACCATTCGTTTTTGTCGTTTATCTAGAAGGGGAAATTCAATTTTTCTATCCAATCGACCTGGCCGAAGAAGAGCTGGATCAAGAGTATCTGCACGATTTGTAGCCATAATAACTTTGACATTAACAGATTGATCAAAACCATCCATCTGTGTCAACAATTCTATCAAGATTCTTTGAACTTCTCGATCAGCTCCAGTTTTACTGTCAAATCTTTTAGTTGCGATTGAATCAATCTCATCAATGAAAATAATTGAGGGCGCATTAAGTCTTGCTAACTTAAATATGTCTCTCACCATTTTCGGTCCATCACCAAGATATTTCTGTACGAATTCTGAACCGTTCGCTCTGATGAATGTTGCATTGGTTTCGCTGGCCACTGCTTTTGCTAACATAGTCTTGCCACATCCTGGTGGTCCATACATTAGGACACCCCTTGGTGCGTCGATTCCAAGCTGCTTAAACAAACCGGGATTTGTTAATGGCAGTTCAATTGCTTCTTTCATTTCTTGTTTCTGGATGTCTAATCCACCAATCATTGCAAATGTAACATCAGGTTTCTCATCATCACGAAGAACCTTTATTGAAGAATCTGATTCTGGAATCATTATGTCAACGAGAGCTTTGCTGCCTTTATTCAATGCAACAGTTGCATTTTTAGTCAACAATTCCTTGTCCAAAGTTGACAATATTGGAACATAATAATTTTTATCACATTCAGTTTTAACAATTCCAGAATCATTGTCAATGGCCTGAATAAATGTCCCAACAGCTAGGGGAGTTGACTGAATTCTTTTTACTTCCTCTTTCAAATATCCATATTGATTTTTTAAATTTCTAAATTCTTCCTTCAAATAATCTTCTCTACTTTCGAAAATTTCTATTTCGGTTTCTAAGTCTTTCATAATGTTGTAATTATCTAATTGGCATGTTATATCGGTTATATCGTTCATATTGTTCATTCTATTCATTATAAAATATATAATAAAGATTGATTTATTTAAACAAATTTAATTTTTTTAATTAAAATTAATCATTATTAATAAATTCATAAGAATTTTATAAAAATTAATAAACATTTTAATTATTTTTGATAATATAAGTCAATTAAAATTACCATTATTGCTAATATTCCATAAATATAAGAATGTAAATTTAAAATATTTCATTATTAAAATATTTAATTAAAAAAATTTAATAACTCTAATTTAATTTTTTTAAATAAGTTCACCACAATTTGATAAAAATTATTAAAATAAATTATTAAAAAACTTATATTCCATGAACTAAGAATTAAAGTTAAATTGCTATTTAATAAAATTATTACAACTATGAAATATATTAATAAAATACTTAATCAATATAATTAAATAAATTTAATTTAAAAAAATTTTAATGAATTATTTTAATGAATTTAATGAATTTTAATAAAAATTAACATAATTAATTAAAAACAATAATTAATATTGATAAAAATAAAATGAATTTAAATTAATAAATAAATAATTAAATAAAAATAATTAATATTAATACAGTTGTTCAAGGAATAGGACTTTCACTCTATTTTGAATTAATCAAAATGTGAATGCTTTGACTTTAAATATCTTTCATGTGACCTTATATGTATTTCATCATTTTATTTTTTGATTCTATATATAGTGATTGCTTTAATTATTATTAAAATTACACTGCTTATATATTTATTATTAATTTATTTTTAATTTCTAAAAGAACCGTTGTTTTGTAATTATTATTTGTTGGAATAGGGGACAATAATGACTCAATACAATAAATTTTTATTATAACTAAAAATCACAATCGTTCAAATTTAACTGATAAAGTTTACCACCAAATTATAATATTTATCCAAGAAGAACCAGGAAATCTATGATAAATTTTTAATTATTTTTGTTTTGGTTGGCAGGGTTACATCTCGTCGGTCAAGCTCAGGGCTTTGTTCCTCATGTTGGGCAAAAACTAACTCTAGGTCCATGCATAAGTAATGTGACGAAATGCATCTGAACATAACACTCAAACATAGCAGTAAGTCGAGTTAAATTAGCAACAAGTTAAAACACCAAATAAACATAACTAATAGAATCCACTTAACATAAAAGTAATAAACCCAATTTTTAAGAAAAATTAAACATAAGCAAAAAGTAATACACGAAACAAACTCAACACAACTTAGATTAGTAGGAGATTAAGGGGGGCTATTCGGGCTAAAGCCAGGGCCCCAAAAATTTTAAATTAAAAATAAAATTAGAGTAGCATATTATGCTTTTACAAAAAATTCAAGCTTAAAACTTCTACTATGTTGATTACTGTGCTATTATAGTAGGTGTTAAAAACGATGGACTCTTAGCTGAATTATAAACATCCATCTTAGAACAAACTATTGGATAACTAAGAATAATTGACGTAAATAAGCCTTCATCTAAATATGTCCTTAAAAGTAAAATTATAGTACAGTTACAGTATATTAGTATATAAATTTATCATCCAAATTTTTAAAATTATTTATATATATTATATATATTATATATATTAAAAATATATCGTTGTCTAGAATTTGTTTTTATTCCAGAAAATAATTATAGTCGTGCAACGTTCATATTCCAGTGGCGCACAAAAGTATGCAGCTTCATTAAAAAAGAAAAAAAGAGAAAAAGAGTTAGCTGAAAAAACTCATAAAATTACATTCTTCTGTAAGCCAACTACGATTCCGACTACGTGTACGACGAATGTGAGAGACATTGGTGAGGACCAGCCCTCTGTTGCGCGAAAAATAGATTATGAAGAGAATTCAGTGAACACTGAAGTCATGACTGCTGAGCCTGCTTCTCCACAGTCTGTTATGGATTTCGATTATGTTGCCATTGATGATCTTCATCATTGGCCAGACAAAATCTCTAAGAACATGCGAAATCCCTGGATTCAGCGTGGTGCATCATTATGTTAACATAAGGATGACGGTTTTAAAGAATCATGTATACATTCGGATAAGGAGGCACAAAGCCGTTATTGTACTTTAACATTTAACTGAAAGTCGGTTATAGACCTTCTATTGGCAGTATATCGACCCGCTCGAGTGCATACAGACTATAGTATACAAAGGTACGTACACTTTTAATTCTAGTGCCTCCGCTTTCCATCATCAATTTGTTCAAATAAATTTTGGCTTGTATTAATTGTTATGGTTTATCTTTTTTTTTTTTAATTAATAAAATAAATAGTTTGTATTTTCTAAATAAATTTGCCTAGAAACTCCTCTTTATCATCACATTTTGTATCAAAAGATTTGCAGGGGGATTTTAATCAATTCTTTTTTCTCTCAAAAAAGCTATAAATTTTGAAACGTTATAGTTTACATTACTCAAAAATTTTTCTTTTTTGTAAGTTGAGGAGTAAATTTTTTTAAAGTAAATTCTTTTAAAACCCAGATTTAATATTTCACTTTAATTTATTCGATAAATTAAATTATCTGAATTCAAGTGGCAAATATGAAATTGATGCTATGGAAGAGTTCCATCATGCGAGATGTTGCATAATTTGTTGATTTTTAGAAAATGAGCTTTATGAATGGGTTTTGGAGAGGCGGCAAAATGGATTTATAGTCACAAGACAAGTAACAAATACCAAAATCAACCATTTATTTAAACATTTAAAGCATCAACTGGATGGTGTACTAGGTTTATGAATCGGAACTTCTTAACACTTTGACAGAGGACGAAAATTGCACAGAATCTAACCTGTTGTTTTAGAAGACAAAGTATTTTCATTTCATTCCTATGTCCTTAATCTGTGAAAAAAACAGGTAGATCTCTCGTAAATTGGATATATGGATGAGATCCCAATGATATTTGATTTGCCAGGAAACCAAACTGTGGACTCAGTTAGTGCAAAAACTATTATGATCAAAACAACTGGATATGAACCAACTCATTTCACTAAAAGATGGATAGATGAACAAGGCACACAGTTCTGAATGCACACTGTCCAGAACAAAACACCCAGAAGCAATGATTAGCAAGAGATCATTGTTGGTCACCTTACTGATGATTGTAAAAAAACAGCAAATGATCTCAAAGCTGACCTTCATTCCTGAAATGCGCCATCAGTAATCCTATGAATGAATCAGAAAATGATGCTTTATTCGTAGATAATGCAGGTGATCTGGCAGATGATGAGAGTCAATCTGAGGATAATGATTGCATAGAGGACCATATTGGAGATGTTTCAGATATGTTCCACAGTGAAATTTTTGATGATTGATCTGAACTTTTTGAAGTTGCCAATATTTTTGGTAATAAATATCTTAAATTATTTTTACTTTTATTTATACGCGGGTTTCCAATTTATGACAAAAAAATACTCAAAAATGTCACTTCAACTTACGAGTATATACGGTATACATTACCATGTTGACTGTCTCATACAGGTGAATACTAAATTTGTACTTGAAAAAACATCTAGTGCGCCACCAGGGTAGAACATGGCAGTAAACGTGTCAAACCCCATTTACGAAATTCTAACCCTAAGCCCATAGCAGCATCCACTTACTACATTTTCATTTCAATCAGACATTGATTTTCCATAAAGTTCTTTTCAGTTATTAAAATTATAAAATATTTTAAAGGATCATTTATATACATAAATTTTATTTGAACAACATACGAATATTAAAACTTTAAACGGCAGTGAAGTTTATTATAAAAGTCAAAAAACATTTATTGATGTAATTAAATGGCAAAAAATCGAATTAAAAAATAACAACGAAATACCTTCAAAGAATTTTGTCCGTTTTAGTTTGTTTCGACAGGATGTTATAAAACTATGACCTGGGCAAAAGTTCGATGACGATAAATAACATTATTACGAAGTAACATATATTGCAATATGCCCTCTGTATACAAATAACTCCAAGCCACCAAAAATAACGATAATATTTCATGACAAAATTGTTGAAATTAATGACATAATTATATATATTAATTAAAATTAAAATCATTATTATTGAACGAATTTAAATTTAAATGAAACTCTGTAAGGAGACTAACCGACGGAAATTAAATAACTATAACAAATTTGTGAAATCTAAACGTAAATTGTACTGTGGCAATTTTGTACAATTCAGCAAAAAACTTTCTAACATGTGGAGAAATATGAATCAAAAAGACAAATTAAAATACGGAAAACCAAAGAAAATTAAATCTGGGAAAAATGATTTCGTTACTTTTACATCAAGAGAATATCAAAAATTGAGAGTTAAACATCCAAAGATGCCTGCAAGAAAAATTAAAAACAAAACCTATGAAATGTTTAAGAAAAAATGTAAATCATCAAAATAGATTTAATCATAATAAAATTCATATTGCATATTATTTCTGATCATGAATGATTTGATTATCGACTGTTTGTGATTCCATATTTGGATTTGAAGGGGTTGGTACAATAGGTTCACCTTTCATTTTCCTGTACATTGCCATTTCGTGAGGTATAATTTCAGACATTTCGCTAATGAGTAAATGTCTGAATCTATTCAGGCTATCTAATTGACCTTTCACCTGCTCGTTTTTAGCTAATGCTTTTTCAACACATTCCCTAGTGTACAATTGGGGATTGCAACCGGCATCGATTTTGGTAAAAACTTCTTCAGGGACAATGACATTGTGAAATTGATCTTTAATACTGTCAAGTTCTTGTAATTTAGTGACAAGCTCTCTCATTTTTTGAGGATAATTTACATGACCTTGAAAATCACATACAATAACTCCAGCTTCACGTACATGTTCAATAAAGCCATCTAATAATTCTTCTAGATTATCAAATTTATCTTTATCCATAAGAAATTATTTAGTTAAAAATATCAATGTATCTCAATTAAATAGCAAATTCAAATTCCAAATAATATTAAAACAAAGTTTACTTAATACTTTTTCATAGAAACTTTTAATAACTTGAGATAATTAATTTTAAATAATTTGAGAGTTTATGATTATTTCCATTTGAAAGAAAAAGAATATATTTTCAAAGTAAAATGTGTTAATTTTTAATTTTAAACATTAAGAATTTATAATTTGAAATGACTCATCTCGTTATTGGAATAAGATACCCAACAACTGCTTACTGTAAAGGTGGGTAATATGATTTATTTCAAAGATATAACTTTTAG
The DNA here is from genome assembly GCA_959609185.1 of Schmidtea polychroa. Taxonomy (NCBI): domain Eukaryota; kingdom Metazoa; phylum Platyhelminthes; order Tricladida; family Dugesiidae; genus Schmidtea; species Schmidtea polychroa. The sequence goes on from CAUHTR010000045.1 coordinate 169,898, forward strand.
GCAAATCACTAAGATGTAAGAAATAGTAAAGAAAAATTGTAAGACAGCATAAATAATCAAAGTTAAATATTACAACAAAAGTAAGAAAAGTGACAAGTTAGCAGGAGTTATAGAAATTCTAAAGAACTATTCCAATAAAACATTTATTAATAAGAGTATCATTTACAACTAAAAAATATTTTAGATAAATAAATCTAATTAATGCATAGTAAAAAGATTAGGAAAACTATAAAAAAAGCTACTCTCTATGTAATCGAACAGGGATATGATTCCCGGCACAATGTTTGCATACTTTAGTATTTATATTTATAGTATTTATCTATATAGATCATTTTTCAATATACGAAATACTCATTGCTTTTAAGACAGATAATTACTGGTAATTAAAAGTGGACAGTGTATAGTAACTTCGTTTGAAAGATATCTTATTATTTAAAAGATGGAAAGGGTAGTTGAACAAAACGGTCAATATGTTTGTGAATAAAGTTTCTCAAAAAACACAAAAATATGAGAAAAAATGCGTATCACTTTTCGGAAAACCCAATAAAATCTTCAATACCATTTGGTCCAGTAGCCGATATTTAAATTAAAAGTCATATTCATAAAATTTTCCAACAACTCGATAATTTTCTAACTTTAATATCACATTAGAAAAATATAATGGAGACAAAACTTTCTTTACAATCTAAATTTTCATAGAAAATAATGTTCGATTATATTAAACAATTCTTCCTTCTTTTGTATCTTTTCGTTCCATTTTGTTGAAAATATTTTATTTTTATCAAGATTATAATATTGTGTCTTGTAAAAATAAATAATCAAAATAAAATGATAGGCTCGATGGATTATTAAGAGAAACTCACTACCCATACAATTTCTGTTGAAGTGTGAAACAAATATAATCCTTATCATTTTATTATGTTGTGGTGTTGAAAAAAATACAATAAATAAAAACAAATGAAATATAAATTTAATCAATTAAAATTCTTCCTCATTTAGTTGTTATTTTAGGGGAACTGAAACCAGGAAATCGATCTTAATATAATACCAAGTTTCCTGTGTTTTATTTTTAGTGGGTGCTCACTTGGTTATCGTGAGCACATGATCAGTTTTATCGTTCAATTTGTTGAGGTCTCAATTTTTTGTGAAGCTCAACTTCCACTGGTGGTTTTTATATAAAATAGAAAAGATTAAAGTAAGACTGTGTATATTAAATTTTTATTAAATATAAAAATTACATATTACAATGTATCGCAATATTCGAAAAATTCAATTGAATTTATGCAATATATTGTTAAATGTTGTATAGTTAATGCTATTTTTATTAATGTTAAGATGAAAATAATGTGGAACTTTTCTGTCTGTATCGAGTTTTAGAGCCAAATATTAGATTTACTATAAGTGTCAATGATCACTTATGTTTTTGACTGAAGACACAAAAATTTTGCGGGTATTTATAGTTATTTTTGCTAATAATAAAAGAAATATTTTTATTTTTTTCAACTGTGTTGGGTTGAGCCAAAACATTGAGAGCTTGTTTTAATGAGTCGGAAATACAGCATAAAAACCGCACCAAGTTGAATTAAAATCTATAGCTATACACCAAATAGTACAATGTAAACTACACAACCTATTGAAAATAAATAAAACACGTATAAGATGATGTATAAAAGCAAGAAGTTGCAATCACCAACATAGTTAAGAGAGAAATAACGCATTTGAAAAATCTGGCAACTCGAAAATAAAGGAATAATAAATAAAATAAATAATTAATAATATAAAAAATTAAGAATGATTATTGTTCGTATTTACATACGAAAGAGATATGGTAAAGAGTGCATAATTTAAGAAAAGAACAGAAAATTTTTATAAATAAATAAAAAATTTTCCATTAAAATTGATAAAGAAATAAAATTAATAAAAAAAAATAAAATCATTTAAATAATTCGATTGTTTATAACAATCAATTAAATAAATTGGGTAGATGGGCAGCAAATGCTTAGGCGGACATTTACAATCAAAATAAATACCGATTGAAAATTCATTTTTTCCACTTAACTTAACTTGTTAACTTGCTCTCACTTTACAGTTTGATGCATGCGAAGTAAGTTTGTTTTATGTGCAATGTAATTTTCAAGTAAATAAATTTGAGTGTGAGACAGTTCAAAATATAACAGCCAACTGGCAGGTAAATGAACTTGCGGGAGCCTTGGTGGTTCCTCGTTCGGGTTCCGAAGCTTGTCAAGTGTGGCATAATAAATAATCATTTGGAAGAGTAATATACTTGAAGTCTAGTGGCGTACGCAGGCGGCCCTTGTACCATGCTAAAGAGATAGCTTCGAGTGGATAAAGTCACTAAATAATGATAACCATTTGGACGAACAATTCATCCGGAGTCTAGTGGCGTACGCAGGCGGCCCCTTGTGCCATGCTACGAGATAGTTTCTGGCGAATGAAGTCGCCAAATGATGATAAGATCAGGGTCTTGAAGTTTTTAAATGGATTGACCCGTGCGGGTAGAAAACCTGGTTGACCAATTAAATAAAAAATTCATAGTGGGAACAGATCGCAAGGTATTGATATTTTCCAATACTAGAAAGAAAGCAATAAGTTCACAATTTCAAACCTTGATGGCAAATTTATAAGAATACGATTTTGAATTAAAATACCATAAAGGTGAAGATTAGTTAAATGGTGATGGATTATCTAGGATCAGTGGAATGTTGTGTTTATAGTGTCAAAGAAAACATGAAAATGTTAGGGAAGCTGAAGCCAGAGTAAAATATATTTGTCGGATTCAATATACAGAAGTAAGGCACCAAGTTTTTTGAAACTCAAGAAATCAATAAGCAACTTTAAAAGATGAAGAAATGTCTAAATAATGGAAATTTTGACTAGAAAAATTTCGATAAAAAGGTCTTCATTTTAAGAAAAGGGATTATTTGAATTTTGATTGTAAATAGAGAGGAGATTGATTTATTATTGTTCGCCATCGAATTGACTCAACAACTTATTACAAAAATTCACGAAGAAATGTGCTATGTAGGAGTAAAGAAACTAGTGAATTATATAAATAATATATCCTATTGGCCAAATATACAATCTACGACTAAAGAATGCTTACAAAAATGTCAAGAATGTGCAAAGTGGAAAGTTAACCAAGAAAAATCAAAAGAAATCCTAATACCTCGAAAAAGCTCAGAAACTTTGGATCAAATTGTAATAGACATTGCATTTACGAAACCAACAGCGACAAAGTAATAAGACTGCCATGAACTTTTTGTAAAAATCCGGGAAATTTTCAAAAAAAACCGGGACACAAAAACAAATTAATTTAATTATGAAAAAATATATTTATTAACAATGAATTCTTAATTTTGATACTTTTCTTGTGAGTGAATCTTTTTTAGCCACTGAAAGTTTGATTTATTTTTCTTGTAAAACTGACTACAACTAATTTTTGAGTTATATTGTAAAGTGATGATCGCATTTACAGTGCTCAAATCGAAACTTCCCTTCTGATCGGTTCATGCTTGAATAATCAACCAAAATAAACTTTCAACTTCCATTGATGTTCCTGGGATGCATAAAGAAAATTCAACTAATCTTTCCATATTAGTTAGATACATTGAATTTTCACGAAAATGAGAGAAACTTTCAGCCCAAAGTTTTGCGGCACTTGGTTTTTCGTCGGCCCATGTGGATTTCTTTTCGTTCGTAAAAATTAGCATTTGATTATACTCATCGAAAAGTAAATCTTGATTTAGTATTGCAAAACTTGCACCGTGTTGTTCGATGATAAAATCAACAGACTTTTCAATTTGCGGTCATTCCGGAGTTTTGTACATACTCATCCATTCAAGATTTTGAGCACCATCAAACGATTCCTGTCACTTGACGAGATATGCAATCAGCTTTTCATAAAAGTCTTTAACATTTTGCAAAACAGCGCTTTGAGTGTCAACATGCAAGTGAGATAATTCTAGACGGGCTTCACCAATTGAAGACGATGTTTGACTCTTTCCTTGAATAAACTCAACCCAAAAGAAATTTCAAATGCAGCAATTTCCGATCTCTCAAAACGAAGCATGGCTTCGTTTATCATTTGTATTTGGTTACTCAGAAAAAGGAGCCAAAATTTATTGCTTTCAAGTGATAAAAAGTTTTTGATGACCGGTGGACATTTTGTCTTGAGTTCTTTGAAATATTGTTTTAATGGATCAAAAATTTCAATAATTCGTTGAATTCCCGGTGCGAGGGAAAGGAATCTTGTTGTTGAGTGAGATTTCAATGGCTTGGCTCCATTTCTTCGAAATTCTTCTTAAATGATTTGGTTCGCACTGTGTAGATTTTAAAATGCTTGTGTAAAGAATAAATCAAACTTTATATGTCAACATCCAATACTTGACATCACGCACTAGTTGCATTATGAAGGATATGAGCAGAGCATCCGAGGACAATAATATCACAATTTAATTATTTTTGAAGCTTACACCAAACATTATTGCTTCCTTCTCTATTAACGCCACCAAAATTCAGATTTGTATTGTCTGCACCAAAACATATCAATTTCTTTTCCAGCTCATGCTCTCGAACTTTTCCAATGATTTCATTAGAAATTGTATCTGATTTTTCATTTTCAATTGATTTCAATGAGATTTTCTTGTGAGACACACCTTTTATTGGATGAAACATTCGAACGACAAGCGGGAGTAACTTTGTGTTTTCATGGTTAGAAGTATCAGTAATTAATGAAAAGTAATTTGCAATTTTCAACTTTTAATCCGTTCCTCATTGACTAAAGGACTCAAGAGATGCTTCACAATTACGTTCGTCTTGGTTCGAGCCAGACTGAACTTAGGTTCAAAATGTTGCCTGATAAGATTCGATGTGCAGTTAGTAGAGAGAAATGAAAAGCTATGTTTGGAACGCAAAAACAGCTTCCATTGCCACAATTTCGAGTTCAGTAGATGACATTTCGAGCTTTTTGAAGAAGTTTGTCACTTTTGAGTTTGAAGATCCTGCATTTACCGACTATTGATGGTTTTGCCGCGATCCACAATGTCAGCACGATCTCCGTAAGCAATAGAGAATGTAGATGAGCAGATGTTACAGAATCTTCTTTGGTATTATCCAGGAAGCTAAACTCTTCTTTGTATTTATTACTCCATGTGGTTTTGCGTTTTTATAGAATATAATTTAAGTAATTATATTCTTCTATCAGCATGAATTCAAAAAAAGTAACTTATCCATTTAACATGTCTTATTAAGTAATTTAACGATATATTTTTTGATTTTTCTTGCAAAATATTGAAAATTATACTCTTTGCACAACTTTTTTTGATAACACTGGAAAACTGAAGGCAGAGAGTGAAATTATTTAAAATTAAACGTTATTTTTATTTAAAATTTTTTTCATACGTTAAAACATTTTTAACATTTTGTAATAAAAAATAATCTGCGAAATATAGTAAAATATTTTTGCATAATTTTCAAAATCCCGGATAAATTGTCTAAAACGCAGGACAGAGGGACAAATCTCAAAAATCCAGGACAGTCCCGGCCAAAAGGCAGCAGATGGTAAAACTACAAAGTAATATACTGTAGTCATAATTAATAGATTTGCAAAATTAGTCAGTTTAACAGCTACTTCCAAACAAGAGAGGAAAAGTCTTGTAATATCAATGGGTTCATAAATTTGGAAAGCCAAAGAGTATACTTTCAGATAAAGGGGAATGCTTTGAAAGTGTGTTTCTGAAAGAAAAATTAGGTGTACTTATGATTTGCCAAGTTTACGTTATTAACATCAGTCATATGGCCTATTTGAGCGCACAAAGAGACCAACGAGGTTTGTCAAAATGACATTCATTGCTGGATATAGTGAAGAGAAAAAATGGATAGAAATACTAACGAAGAAATACTAAATACTAAATCTGTTGGGGATATACGAATTCTACAATAGCAATTTTCAACACACCTCAAATGTTTAGAATGCTGATTACAACCCTCCGGAGGGAATAACACAACAATAACAATCCTCTAAGACCGCTGGACTACTGCCGGTAATCGGTAATTCGCAAAATTGAACTGGTTGCTTTTAATTTAATTCGAATTTCTCAACTACTTCTGATTCACTAATTCAATACGCAAGTTTCTTCCAACTATTTCCTGATTCTCAACACTTTATTTTACTCTCTTCGTAAATTCAAATTTCTCACAAATTTCTTTCTAATCCATTTTTCTCTTTCTGTTAATTTTTGTTGGCTATTGTTGATAATTCTTTCTTTTTTTTCTCTTTTTCCTTTTGGCATTCTGTAATCTCTGATAGCTTTAGAGATGTATTTTTTTAAATTCAGTTTTTCAGATTTCCCATTCCCTTTCCCGTCTCTATATAGACTAGACAATATAGATAACAAGCCAATCCAAATTTTGTTTTGCCTTCTGTTTGAAGAACATTGAAGAAGGATATTGAAGAATCAGTCAAAGAAAACGAACAAAAAGCTGCAGAAGATATGAAGAACAAAAAAATAAACAAATTTCATTAAATTTCATTTTAAATTCATAAAATAAAGATGATAACAAAATAAACATTGAATTTACATTCTTAATACACTCGTTTGCAGTGAAGAAACGCATCTATAATGTATATAATCTATAAACATACAAACTTACCTGTGTGTTGATTTTTTAGCATTGCAGTGAATTAACGCATTTAATATAGGAAGTGGTAGAAAACAAAAAACTGACACGCACAAACAAAAGACATAGTAAAAAGTGTATGCAAAATTTCGATATTTAGAATCGTTGTAATGAATAAACGTACTACAATAAAAAATTTAGACATTTTTAGGGAAAAATGGCAGAAAAAATTTTGATGGAAATTACGCACTCAACTTTGATTTATATAGATAATGAAGTCATTAGCTAGTATGATTTATCTTCAGTTTTTAATAGAACATGACAAAATTCGATTAATGCCTTTTATAAATGTTGAAAATTACGAAGGATTTGGTATCGATTGCAACAATAATTTACAGATATAAAATGTGGCTAAATTTGCACAGTAGAGGTAGCATGGATATAATTTTTTGGATTTCGTAGAATAAAATTTTATGCATCTTCAGATGCAATCAGAATTGTGTTTAGCAATTACTTCATTTATTTATAGTTAAAAATATATCTGACTTACATTATATCTTAATAATTCCAAACAACTTCATAAAATTATCATCACTCGCATATCAAATGTTTTTAAAAACCAACCAATCAAATTAATTACAATTACCAAAAAATTCAAAAAAACCAATAATAAGCGAAAAAAGACAACAGTAAAATTTTATTATGGAAAATCCGAATCTGGTTCCCTGCTTTTTTGTGGCATCCATGATCAATTCGAATTCCCCTAAAATTTTCTTTGTTTAAATGATTGCTTACCATTTTCTTTAAAAAAATTTGAAAATCAATAAATTATAAAAAAAAAGAAAAAATAATCTGAAAGACCGGTAGCGATGATTTCACAGTGGGAATTTAGGAACTGTTTCAGTGATTGTTACCGCCGATTCGCTGCGATTGTAAAAGAGAAAGGGAACCGCTAGTGAATGGAAATATTACGATATTATTATTTACAAACATTTACAAACCTTTTGGTACCAAAAACAATTTATCAGCTTCAAATAAAAACTTATATTGATTGATTATGATGTAGACATTTTGATTGGAGCAATGAAACATTGAATCGGTGTGTATGTTCATTCTAGTTCTGGTAAATGTTTTCAGCTCGATTTTCTTTTCTTTCACTTTTACTTTCCCTTCAAAACAAATTTCTTTGGAAAAGAAAACAACTTCTGGAAATAATCGAAACGGATAAATGAAGGGTGAAAAAAGAGAGGTAAAACTTGTTTTTATCGACCTATCTGTTGAGATATATATTTCTTCGATTGGATTCAAATATTCATCAAGTTTTTTATCGGTTTCTGAAATACATGAATAATACATAAAAAAAAATTTTTTTTAAAAATAAAGAAAAAAAATTAAAAATTTTTTTTTAAATATTAATAATAATAAATAAAAAAAATAACAATAAATAAAAAAAAATTTAAATAATAAAAAATAAATAAATAAAATAATAAAAATTAATTAAAAAATATCAATAATAAATAAGAAAAAAATTTTTCTTTAAATAAAAAAATAAATAAAATAATAACAATAGAAAAAATATAATAAATAAGAAAAAAATTTTCTTTAAATAAAAAAAAATTAAAGAAAAATTTTTTTTTTAAATATTAATAATAAAAAAATAAATAAAAATTAATTTAAGATAAGCAAAGCTAGAAAAAAATAATTAAATAAAATAATAACAATAAATAAAAAAAAATTTAAATAATAATAAAGATAAATAATAAATAACTAAACAAAGAAAATAATAAAAATAAATAAAAAATAATATAATAAATTAAAAAAAATATTAATAATAATAATTTTAAAATAATCAATAATAAAAAAATTAATTAAAGAAAAGTAGCAATAAATAAAAAAAATAATAATTAATAATAACAATAATAATCAGAAAGATAAGCAAAGAAAGAAAAATTAATTTTCTAGCTCCAATAACCCTGGAAAAAAAATAAATTTCACACAAGGTAGACAAAGCGATTTTAGACTGATGCTGGAAAAGAAAAGTTAGCTTGTTAATGAAAATAGATTCCAGGAAGCGAGGGAGAGTGAGGAAGACTTTATTTCTAATGCTTATGCTGATAACTATGAAATTGATACTGTAAAATAATGCCAAATCCTAATAATAATTGCAGAAGAAGCAAAACAGATAATTATGCAAATATTATTATCTGTGAGCATTACTTTGAAAGTTTATAATCTTCCTCCTTCTAGCCACGATTTCTCGTGTAGGTTTCATCATTCTAGTTACTTCACCGTTTTTAATGACAATTATCTCATTTTGATGAGTTATTGGCTTTATCACCTTCCTCTTGCCGGGTCCCCTATCAACTGGAATGCCAATCAAGTTCACTGACAACAAAGTACAACATTGACACTTACACACTCCTGGATCTAAGACAATTGGATCATTTACACTGTGGAAACTCCGTGAATCCTTCACGGAAGGCCCCAATGACAGAGACATATCAATAAAATTACAAGGATTTTCTGGAACTCTTTTGATTGGAGAAATATCATTTAAATCGATTTTATAGGTTCGATGTTTTTTAATTGATTCTACTTCATTAATTCGATGGGAAATATTTACAACTGTATTATCGAATTCTTTCATTTCACGATTCTGCCTAAATCAATAATAACGCGTTTTTTATAGATCTAACAATGCTTTTGAATATACTGACATTTTTTTGTAATAAATCAATCTTTATATCGAAAAAAAATCATATCTTATAATATTAAAATGTTTATTAATATAAATATTATCATTATCGATTATCATTAACGATTTCTTTAATTAATATTATATAATCTACTGACAAATTATAAGTAAGATAAATTTTAATATTTAATTTTATTGAATATCGTTTTTATTAAATAAATCAATTTCATTTAAATTTAATATAATTTAAATCGATTTTATAGTTTCCAGGTTTTTTATCAATTGAATGAATTGATTTGTCAATGTCAATAATATTAATATTTTTATTAATTTATTATTATTATCGATTATCATTAACGATTTCTATAATTAATATTATAATATTTTTAATTATATATAAATTTGATTTATTTAATATTATATAATCTACTGACAAATTATTAGTAAGATATTAATTTAAAATATAATATTTAATTTTATTGAATATCGTTTTTTATTAAATAAATCATTTTCATTTAAATTTAATATCATTTAAATCGATTTTATAGTTTCGAGGTTTTTTATCAACGGAATGATTTGATTCTTTATAATGTCAATAATATTAATATTTTTATTAATTTAAATATTATCATTATCGATTATCATAAACGATTTCTATAATTAATATTATAATATTTTTAATTGCATATAAATTTGATTTATTTAACATTATATAATCTACTGACAAATTATAAGTAAGATAAATTATAATATTAAATTTTATTGAATATCGTTTTTTATTAAATAAATCAATTTCATTTAAATTTAATATTATTTACCGTATATACTTGCGTATAAGTCGAGAAATTTACGTCAAATTTACAAGTCAAAATAACCACTTCGATTTATACGCGAGTCAAAAAACGTACAAATTAATTTTTAATGAAATCATTAAATCTTTTTTTTATTTTTGTTACTTCGACTTATACGCGGGTTTCCAATTTAGGACTTAAAAACCTCTTAAAATTTACTCGGCTTATACGGTAAATCGATTCTTTATAATGTCAATAATATTAAGATTTTTATTAATTTAAATATTATCATTATCGATTTCTATAATTAATATTTGCAATTACATATTTGATTTATTTAATATTATATAATCTACTGACAAATTATAAGTAAGATATTATGCTAAATTACAATATTTAATTTTATATCAAAAAAATCAATTATATATTTCAATTTAGAAAAATTATATTTTATTGATTTAAACATAATCGATCTATTGAATTTCTAAAAATATAATTTTACGCATTTCGCCATTTAATTTTCGTTCGTTTTAAACAACCATTTTATGTCTTCATATTGATTTAAAATTTGTCATTATCGATTTTCCTTTATTAAATAATATAATATTTTCATTCATAGAATATTTATCTACTGACCAATTATAAGTAAAATATTATGTTAAATAAAAAATTAATATCATTTTATATTCAATAAATCAATTTCATTTTATATTAATTATTTTTATTGATTTTGAATTTTTAAAAAAATAACTTTATTTAAACAAAATTAAAAACTTACTCGTCTTCTTCTGGGATAACAGAATGTTTATACTTAACATCTGGAAATAAATCCATATTTTTATTTGCAGAATCACTTAACGATTCATATTCGGAAGAGCTTTCATTGGTAGGATCATCTAGAATTCAAATTCAAAAATATGTAATATCTATTCCAGGAAGTCCTCTGGAAGAATGGGTAGCTGAAATAATTTAGCCTCTGCTCCATAATGATGCGATTTTCATTCAACCATTGATTAGTTAGGATGTTCAATGAAATGCGAGTAAATCATTCAGAATTCATGTAAATAGATAAAAAGATAAAGCAAAGGCTAAATTATTTCCTCACTCCTCTTCCAAACTCGGAATTAATTCCAGATCAATTACGAAATTAGAAAATAGTTAGAAATTTCTAAAAATCTACCTATTTGTCCCATTGCTAAATCATTGATTGATGAAATAATCAATTGCAATTTTTGGTTATTTTCATTTCGATTCTGATTTTCAATATTGGAATTATAATCCAATCCAATTTCTTCGGGAATCGTTTGCTTCGTTATTGACATGTTTCTATTCTGAATTTCTTTATCTTTTCCCATTGTAGATTCTTGAATTTCGGGATCAATCTTTGATAAATTGACGATCTCTTCGCATTCCAGTTGGACTTTGGTTTCTTTCGGCATTATTTCATCGTTCGATAACACTTCATCTTCAATATAACCATCATTATTTATACTATCCACATTCTTATTTGATTTTATTTCCTTGCTTTCGCAATTCATATCTTTGCGAATCCAAAATGTTTTTGAATCAAGGTCGGTTTCTTCATATTCAGATAATTCACATTGAATTTTTACCGATCTCTTTTTAATTATTCGATCTGTTTGAGTTCCATTATTTTTACTTTTTTCATTATTGATAATCGTAGAGAAAATTTCACTCAGTTTTTCTTCGACTAAATGAATATACGATGAAGGCTGGATATCAGTTTCTAATTTAATTATTCTCAGCAAGCTTTGAACTGTTACATTTTTCAGAAATTTCACATCGATTGAAGAGTTTATATTATCGAAAATATTTTCTGTCTTTTCGGAATTCTCAACCGAACTGTCAAATAAAATTGGTAAAGTTGTTTTTTGATTTGACAAATTTTCTAGATTTTCGTGAATGTTGAATTTATTAAAATTTTTATCTTCTGAATTAGAAAGAAATGCTCTATTTGAAGATCGTGGTGAGATATTTAAAATTTCCTTTCTTTGAGACTTATTTTTGCTAGTATGAGACAAATTTGATGATATTTTCTGATTTTCAAGAAAAATCGATTTATTGATAACATTTTGATCCTCTTCAGAATTGTTTAAAAATGTTTTATTATATCCCAAAGGTTGTGATACGATATCCAATTTATTGATTGTTATTGAATCAATAATTTTCGATTGATTTCGATCTTTAATAAATTCATCTTTTAGTGATTTATTTGATGAATTGCTAATCACTGATAGGTTTGAATCCTGAATATCTTTGCTAGGTGACAAATTTGATGACATTTCTATATTTTCAAGAATCGATTTATTGACATTTGGATCTTCTGAATTAGACAAAAGAAATGTTCTATTTGATCCCAGAGAACGTGATTGATTTTGATTTTCAATAAATTTTATAGAAATCTCTCTTTCAGACTTATTTATCGGGGACAAACTTGATGATATTTCTGGATTTTCAGCATTCGATTTATCAGCATCTATATTGATTAGTAGCTGTGAATTATTTATTAAATGATTTATCGAATTCTCGTTCAAAATCGTGGACTGAATTTCTTCAAGAAATGGATTTCTCATGGACAAATTGGACAACATTTCTGGATTTTCGTGAATAATGGATTTATTGAAATTTTGATCTTCTGAATTAAACAAAAGAAATGTTCTATTTGATCCCAGAGAACGCGATTGATTCTGATTTTCAATATTATTATTTAGATTTTCCTCGCTTACAGACTTATTTATTGAGGACAAATTTGATGATATTTCTGGATTTTCAAGAATCGATTTATTGAAATTTTGATCTTCTGAATTAGACAAAAGAAATGTTCTATTTGTTCCCAGAGATCGTGATGAGATATCCAATTCATTGATACCGAATGAATCAATAATATTCGATTGAGATGGATTTCCAATGAATTCATTCCTTTGAGTTTTTTTGGATAAATTGCGAATCATTGGTAGGTTGGAGTCAAGGATTTCTTTACTAGGTGAATTTATCGGGGACAAATTTGATGATATTTCTGGATTTTCAGCATTCGATTTATCAGCATCTATATTGATTAGTGAATTATTTATTAAATGATTTATCGAATTCTCGTTCAAAATCGTGGACTGAATTTCTTCAAGAAATGGATTTCTCATGGACAAATTGGACAACATTTCTGGATTTTCGTGAATAATGGATTTATTGAAATTTTGATCTTCTGAATTAAACAAAAGAAATGTTCTATTTGATCCCAGAGAACGCGATTGATTCTGATTTTCAATATTATTATTTAGATTTTCCTCGCTTACAGACTTATTTATTGAGGACAAATTTGATGATATTTCTTGATTTTCAAGAATCGATTTATTGAAATTTTGATCTTCTGAATTAGACAAAAGAAATGTTCTATTTGATCCCAGAGATCGTGATGAGATATCCAATTCATTGATACCGAATGAATCAATAATATTCGATTGAGATGGATTTCCAATGAATTCATTCCTTTGAGTTTTTTTGGATAAATTGCGAATCATTGGTAGGTTGGAGTCAAGGATTTCTTTACTAGGTGAATTTATCGGGGACAAATTTGATGATATTTCTGGATTTTCAGCATTCGATTTATCAGCATCTATATTGATTAGTGAATTATTTATTAAATGATTTATCGAATTCTCGTTCAAAATCGTGGACTGAATTTCTTCAAGAAATGGATTTCTCATGGACAAATTGGACAACATTTCTGGATTTTCGTGAATAATGGATTTATTGAAATTTTGATCTTCTGAATTAAACAAAAGAAATGTTCTATTTGATCCCAGAGAACGCGATTGATTCTGATTTTCAATATTATTATTTAGATTTTCCTCGCTTACAGACTTATTTATTGAGGACAAATTTGATGATATTTCTGGATTTTCAAGAATCGATTTATTGACATTTTGATCTTCTGAATTAGACAAAAGAAACGTTGTATCTGATTCCAGAGAACCTGATTGATTCTGATTTTCAATATTATTACTTAAATTTTCCTCGCTTACAGACTTATTTATTGAGGACAAATTTGATGATATTTCTTGATTTTCAAGAATCGATTTATTGACATTTTGATCTTCTGAATTAGACAAAAGAAATGTTCTATTTGATCCCAGAGATCGTGATGAGATATCCAATTCATTGATACCCAGTGAATCAATAATATTCGATTGAGATGGATTTTCTATGAATTCATTCCTTTGAGATTTTTTGGATGAATTGCCAATCATTGGTAGGTTGGAGTCAAGGATTTCTTTACTAGGTGAATTTATCGGGAACAAATTTGATAATATTTCATGATTTTCAACATTCGATTTATCAGCATCTATATTGATTAGTAGCTGTGAATTATTTATTAAATGATTTATCGTTATCAAATTTTCATCCAAAATCGCGGACTGAATTTCTTCAAGAAATGGATTTCTCATGGACAAATTTGACCCCATTTCTGGATTTTCGTGAATAATGGATTTATTGACATTTTGATCTTCTGAATTAAACAAAAGAAATGTTGTATCTGATTCCAGAGAACCTGATTGATTCTGATTTTCAATATTATTATTTAAATTTTCCTCGCTTTGAGACTTATTTATTGGGGACAAATTTGATGATATTTCTGGATTTTCAAGAATCGATTTATTGACATTTTGATCTTCTGAATTAGACAAAAGAAATGTTCTATTTGATCCCAGAGATCGTGATGAGATATCCAATTCATTGATACCCAGTGAATCAATAATATTCGATTGAGATGGATTTTCTATGAATTCATTCCTTTGAGATTTTTTGGATGAATTGCCAATCATTGGTAGGTTGGAGTCAAGGATTTCTTTACTAGGTGAATTTATCGGGAACAAATTTGATAATATTTCATGATTTTCAACATTCGATTTATAAGCATCTATATTGATTAGTAGCTGTGAATTATTTATTAAATGATTTATCGTTATCGAATTTTCATCCAAAATCGCGGACTGAATTTCTTCAAGAAATGGATTTCTCATGGACAAATTTGACCCCATTTCTGGATTTTCGTGAATAATGGATTTATTGACATTTTGATCTTCTGAATTAAACAAAAGAAATGTTCTATTTGATCCCAGAGAACGTGATTGATCTTGATTTTCAATAAATTTTATAAAAATCTCTCTTTCAGATTTATTTAATGGGGACAAATTTGATGATATTTCAGGATTTTCAACATTCGATTTATCAGCATTCGATGTTCTATTTGATCCCAGAGATCGTGATGAGATATCCAATTCATTGATACCCAATGAATCAATAATATTCGATTGAGATGGATTTTCTATGAATTCATTCCTTTGAGATTTTTTTGATGAATTGTCAATCATTGATAGGTTGGAATCAAGGATTTCTTTACTAGGTGAATTTATCGGGGACAAATTTGATGATATTTCTGGATTTTCAGCATTCGATTTATCAGCATCTATATTGATTAGTGAATTATTTATTAAATGATTTATCGAATTCTCATTCAAAATCGTGGACTGAATTTCTTCAAGAAATGGATTTCTCATGGACAAATTTGACCCCATTTCTGGATTTTCGTGAATAATGGATTTATTGACATTTTGATCTTCGGAATTAGACAAAGGAAATGTTCTATCTGATCCCAAAGATCGTGATGAGATATCCATTTCATTGATACCTATTGAATCAATAATATTCAGTTGATTTCGATCTTCAATATTATTATTTAAAATTTCCTTTCTTTGAGACTTTTTTTTGCTAGTATGAGACAAATTTGATGATATTTCTTGATTTTCAAGAAAAATCGATTTATTGATAACATTTTGATCCTCTTCTGAATTGTTTAAAAATGTTTTATTATATCCCAAAGGTTGTGATACGATATCCAATTTATTGATTGTTATCGAATCAATAATTTTCGATTGATTTCCATCTTTAATAAATTCATCTTTTAGTGATTTATTTGATGAATTGCTAATCACTGATAGGTTTGAATCCTGAATGTCTTTACTAGGTGACAAATTTGATGACATTTCTATAGTTTTTTCAGAAATAATCGATTTTTTGTCATTTATATTAAAAACAGGTAGATGTAAATCAAAACCGCAATTATTTATAATAGATTTATCGACCACCGTATTTACAATATTTTGTGTAGCAATATTCTTTTTCAAAACAAATTTCCTTTTTTTCCTGAAAGATGCAAATTTCAATTTTAAATTTCTGTTAATGAGTGTTTAAAGCTTGTATAAAGGTAATAAAGATAACCAAAATTGATTTTAATTGTGAGAAACATTGATTAGAGGAATTTGTATCGATTTTTAATTGTGGAAATTAAAAATAAAAAAAATGATTTTACACAATTTTATTGATTTTATAAAATTTATAAAATTTGATTTATGAAAATTTTAAAAATCTAATTTTGATTTAAATTAAAAATAAAAAAATCAGTATGATAAAAATAATAGATACAAATATTTTCCATACTATACAAATTAGAATTTTGACAATAAAAAATATTCAATATTTATAAGAATTTTATTTATTGATTTTTATAAAAATTTATTGGTTATATAAAAAATAATCATTATATTTTATTAAAAAAAAATCTAATTTTTGCTAGTAATTATTGATTTTAAAGAAAATATAGTCAATGAAAATAATTTAGATCGAATTTATTGATTTTTATAAAAATTATAATTTATGGTTATAAAATATTTTTATTTTATTGCGAAAATGTAAATTGTCAATAAAAACAATTTATCGTAATTTTTTTTACTCCTTTAGGATGTAGATCGATATAGAAAACAACACATTGATATTCTGAATATATAGAATTACAAAAATTAATAATTAATTATGATCAATCGATACCAAATTCGATTTTCAAATAACATCAAAATAAAATGTCGATTAAAATTATATTTATTGATTTTAATAAATAAAAAAATAGTGTTATAAAAACGAAGGTAATAAATAAATATATCTCACTTTTTAGAACCTTCAGTTATTCTATTTGACAATTTATCTCCTCCTACAAACAAAAATATATAAAAGAATAATAAAAAAATCCTATGAAAAAATATGAGCAGGTCTATTCGGTTTGCAATTACCGATTGCTAACATTGGACTAAACAGAGAAATTCATCTAGAGATTTACATTCAGAATTACATCTAGAGATGCTATCAGCAAAAAAGAACATAGGAAGCCAAGTTTAACTATAAAAGCATTATGAAGAAATATTGAAGAAGTTTAGAAAACTGCAATTTGTAAATAGATTCAAGATATAAATAGGTATCACCAGCACAATTGATTATTTGTGTTATTATGGCAAATCTAGAGCTGTTGTAATCCCTTCTCAATACAAATGCTATCAAATGACTAGATGGTTTGTGCACTAGGTGATTGTTTGCTTCATCTTATTGTCTGCGCTGGCTCTCGTAAGGAAAAGTACTAATTGGCCCCCTTCACTCCCCATTTCCAAATATTGGTTTCCTTGCTTTATTTTAGCAAAACTGTCAATAACATTTCCTATATACCGATCTATTGGCAGTTACTGTCTCCATATCATAGCAAGTTATGAGTGAACCAAATAACTCCTCGCCACCCCCTTACTCAAATAATGAAGATCCCGCGTATAAGAGGATGAGGATTCCCTGTGGATTGACAGGAATGTAAAGTCTGTGTGTTCAAAAAGCAGATATTTTTATATGTTGATAGCAATGCGCATTGAGTTATAACAAAATCGCTAAAGGAGAAATGAAGCTGCGCGATATCTGGTGGTGAGTTATAAAGAGAATAAGAAAGATGAACCGATTGCTAATTATAACAGCAACAACTAATTGAAGTTCATAAAGTCGTAGATGAGGTCAGCGAAGAACGGCCTATCATTGATATTTGTTCACAGAAAAGTAATTGAGAAGTTATTGACAAATTATCGATGAATTTTCCGTCAAGATTTCGACGGATTCTGTTGCATAGGAAACGATCAAAATATCAATTCCTGACTCCTGATGCGCATTTTATATAAGCATTATACAATCTGGAGTATTTGCTGCAATAATGAATGCTGAAAGCAATATATGAATAACGCTAGATGGTCATATGGAGGGATGGATCGGTGGATGGGAACGGAGGGGGTAGTCAATATACATTGAAATGTTACAAACTCCTTGCTAAGGAAATCATATATATTGAGATATTTGGCATTATACAATTGAATGCATTAAGAAAACCTCACGGGATAATTCAGGGATGGCGCTAGATGGTCAAATTGGGCGCGGATGGGAACGGAGGGGTCATGAACTTATTTTACAATGTTACAAACTCCTTACCAAGCAAATCATATATATTGAGATATTTGGCCTTCAGCTGCTATGAAATTATAAATAATTTCAATGAAATAAACAATAAAACTTGATTTTAAAATATCATCCAATGAAATTATAGATCGAATGACCAATTACTTATAACCAATCGGTTGAAGTTTTCAGCAAAATATTATCAAGATTTGCTATCATTCGAGATATTAGACGTTATTAATATAATAATTTTGGACTTCAATCAATGAGTTTAAGTTGATTCCGTTGCCTGGGAAACGATCGGATGATTACCTTTTCTGACTTGTTATGCGCATTTTATATAAGCATTATACAATCTGGAGTAAAATATACAATCTGCAATAATAAATGCTGACAGCAATATATGCTAGATGGCCATATTGGAGGAATGGATCGGTGGATGGGAACGGAGGGGACAGTCAATATATATCGAATTGTTACAAAGTCCTTGCTAAAGAAATCATATATAATGAGATATTTTGCATTATAAAATAAGAAAGCGTCACGGGATAATTCAGGGACGGTGCTAGATGGTCATGTTGGGCTGGGTGGAACGAGTGGGGGTTCGTGTGCAATTTTTGAAATATTAAAAAAATCGTATGGAAAACTATTTATTGAGATATTTTGTATTAAGTTACAATCAGATACTCAAATATTCCATTAAAATAACCAATAGAATTTGCTGGAAAAAATCAACCAATGAAATGACAGAAAAAAATAAACAATTGTTAAATTAAGTTTTCAGCGAATATTTGCTATCATACTGAATGTTAGACATAATCAATATTAAATCAAACGCAACATAATCGATTTATTATGGGAATTAATTTCACTGTTTTATAATTAGAAATAAAAACGTAACAAATTTAATTGAGCAAAATCGATGATAAATTACCATTGGAAAAATCCTTGGAAAATAAATCCTGAAAACTGCCTGATTGGTTGTTTTGACTTTTGCGTTTCTAAATATAAAAATTCATTAAACAATATTCGGAAATTTAAAACCGACCCGTGGGGGTTTTACCTCACGAGTTGCATGCTCAATAATGGATAAATCAATGTTCGGATTGCTACTGGATGAACAGCTAATAACACTCGTATTACTTGATCTCAATCTATTCTTAATGGACTAATGGGATAATTTAAAATCATTTCTAATACTATTCTGTAATATTAGCTTACATCTTCGTTATATTTGATTATATTGAGTTTCCTCTGGCATTTCTTTTTGCCATCTATCTATGAGTAGCTAATATTTTTTAACTATTATAAATTATAGCTATCAACCTGTGGTTTAATCTGTTTCTTTGTAATTTCTTTATGGATGGATTTTGAACTAACATTAATTAATATAATATATTAATTTCAATTATAAATTACAATTTCTTTTTATCAAATTTAGGAGATCTAAATTGAAATTTATAAGTTAATTATTTAAAAATTAATATCACTTACTTAAAAGAGAAATGTGAGACATTTTCTATAAACAACAAAAAGTTTTAAATATCTGTTATAAATATCCAAAAATTACTTATAGAAACAGTTTTGTCATTCGTATTATTGAAAGTTAAATCATTATTGGCTAAAATAATAATTATTTTTGTAAATTATAATGTAAATAATCTATTAACTTGATCGAGAACTCCAATCGAATCCATCTACATCAACAGATGAGGCAAGTGACAATTCACATTTATTCTGTATCGTCTTCTACAAGTGAAAATTATTCGAAATTATAATAAGTTTTCTAATTTACTTTTGTACCAGTTATAATTGTTTCATTTGCCATCGAATTAAATTTGTCTTTAATTATGTTAGTTTATAAATTTAGAAAATTAAATTTATTTACTTGATTGCTCAATAAAATTTAGGTCCTCTTGATTTGCAGATGAATTTTTCATTATAAAATTATAAAATAATATTTTGAAAAAAATTCTTGTAACGAGTTATTAAAACAATTTTTTAATATTTAAGGTAACAATATCAAATCTTTTTAAAAATAATAAACATAAATTTATTCATTTGAAATTTTAAATAAATGAAAATGAAAAATTATAAAATATAACAAAAGCAACCTAATTTACTAAATCAAGAAATTAGGTTCAAAGTTATTACAGTAAAATATTTTTTTGATATTCATTTTTTTTAAATTTCAAATGAATGAATTAATGTTTATTATTTTTATTATTTCTTAAAGAAACTAGAAAATTATTGTCAACTGAGGGCAGAAAATTTCATAATTAAATTTGTGTTGGGCAAAAACTGTAAGAATAAATAATTTGTTTAATCGATACAAAGAAAAAAGAAAAATTCGAAGAATTCAAACCACGTATAGAAAATTAGGAAAAAGATACGTGAAATAAAAAATTAGACGAGAATAAATTAAAATAGAAAAAATCTAGAGGGAAAACAAAAAACGGAAAAACAGACATTATAATAATTATTAGCTAAAATCCGTCAAAATTGACGAAATCATGTTATCAATCCAAATACATAATTCTCCATAGATTTGTATGTCCAAAAAATAGATTCAATGTGTGGTTTAATTAATATTTATTTTAGTTTAATAAAATAAGTGTTGAGGTCTCACTAACTGAGATTCTCGACTTACTGGTTCTTATATTAATAATCGAATAACAATAAGACCTAGTTACTAAAATTTATTCAAAAATAAAATTCATCTTTTAAAATTTACAGTTCGAATTTTGCTTCTAAAATTTTTATACTCAATTTATTTAAAATAAGTGCTGGTTATGTTTCTGTTATGTTTCGGTTATGTTTCTGTTGTATGCTTGTCAAAGATTGCAAAATTCGGCACAACATGAAAAAAAGAAAAACTGGCCTCATCTTGATATCTGTCAGAGATAAGGCTGACGCAGAGGAAAATGTAAAACAAAATCTGTCGCCAGTGTCACAAATGAAACAGGCTATATTAAGTGGAACAGTTGACCGAAAAATCAGAACAAACTTAGAAACGAAAGTAGAACAAAACCGAGACAACGAGAGAAGAAAACGAGAGTTAAAAGGAGAATTAAATTTTGAAAGTTAAAAAAGAGAATCAAAGTGAGAATTTTAAAGAACATTTAAAAGGAGAATTAAACAGAGTTCAGAACAGAGTGAAACTAGAAGTGACGAGAATCTTTTGTAAAATTTAATATAAAGTGGAAGTGGAGTAAATAAATTTGGTGATCAAAGCAAAAAGAACAATCAATCAACGTACTCTGTACTTGAGTAGTGACGGCTAGTGATTATTGTTGTGGTTACAGAAAGGACTTAGTGTCGAAATAAGCTCTGTGTAATAAATTGGTTTTAGTTAATTGGTTGTAATTGACATTTGTACAATCCAGTGTGAATATTAATAAAGTTTATCGCGTTTGAGAGTGTTGAATTGTGAATTAATAAACACGCTTTGGAGTCCGAATAAAAGTTTGAATTTACAAATATTGTCACCAAATCATTAATCGAACAATGCTATATAGGTTTACGCATATTTTTTTATTAAATAATGTTTCTGACGTTTCTAACTTAGTACTTGTCTGGCCCTGTTCTGTAATATTGTCCAAGATGAATGTAGTGATGAGTCTACCCTCATCATTTAACATAAGTTTGGTCATCTCTAAGTGTTATACCATAATCACTCATTCGCTCACTTACATACTTATACATAGAGAATTATTATATAGTATATAAAAGTTTAAAAAATTTATGGTCCAAATTGGACAATATATGCATCATTTGATAGAGGATAGTCGATTTTCAGATATATAAAATGCCACGTTGTAAATTAAAATTAAAAGTTATAATAAAATTAGCCATTTGGTGATTTTAATTAGACATTATTCTGCTGAGGTCTCAATATTTGAGATTCCCAACGTTGCACTTGTAACTATATAGGTCTATCAAAATATAAAAACAAAGTCGGTTTAGCAAATATTTATTTTGAAATATAAAATATTACCAATACAGAATTCTTCTAAAAATGATTCCACTGGAAAATGGTGCGTGTTATATAGATGTTATATGTCAGGGGTGGCAAACCTTTTTTAGATTGCGTGCCAATATTTTAAAATTTAAAAATAAAAACACGCTGGCGTGCCAAGTACATTTTTTAGAATTTTAATTGATTCTGTTACATACAATATGTTGACATTAAATGTTTCAAGTCTAGTTTTTTTTCAAAAAGAATAGTTAAAACTACAATTACTATAATAGTATAACTTTACTATAAGAATATATTTAACGTGATTTAGTGACTTAGTAAAATCAATGTGACTTTTGCTGTTGTATGGTGGATGATAGAAGTTTTATATCTGGAGAATATTTTGTATTCTTCAAAGCTACACAAGCTGCACTCAAGTCAAACTGTTTCTGGTGTCTGATTTTATAAGGTTCATCGATGAAAACAATGATTCGCACGAATAACTAAATGAGAAAATTAACAAAATCGCAATCGCTACTTTTTTCAGAGAGTTGAAAGTTTCAGGAAGACAATTCCAGACACTGAGCACCTCGTTTTCAGCTGGTAGCTGCGGTTCTGATCCATTACAGCGCTCAAGTTCAATTCTTTCTAGTAGCACTCGTAAGTCAACAAACTTTTGTTTCCAAATTGAGCTGGACTGTAGCTCAACTAACTGCATTTCAAAAACTTGTAACTCCATCGAGTCGAACATTGTTAAATCCAAAATTTCAAACTCGACTGTATCTGGATATTTTATAAATTTTGTTGTGTCTTCAAACTTTCTAAACTGAACAAAACGCACTGAAAATTGTTCGAGGGTTGCGTCAATTGTCTCTAAAAATAACAAAATCTGAGCTTCTTTGACAACGGTTTCATGGATTTCTATTTCAGAATAAAATCTTTTAAGTCTTTGAAAATATTGAAATTCTTTTTTTTCCAAATCACGTTTAAAAATTTTCAACTTCTTTTCAAATGCTTTTATAACGTCAAAAGCCTCGTCAATGGTTTTTCCAAAACCTTGCAACTTAGTGTTAAGTTCATTTAGATGTAAAGTAAAATCTGTAAAGAACATTAGCCTGCTGAGCCAGTCAACATCTGAATACTTCTGTTTGTTGTCTTCTATAAACATTCGAGTTACATCAAGGAATTCCACGAAACGTTCCAGCACATGACCTCTGCTAAGCAAGCGAATATTATTGTACATTAGTAACCCAGAGTAAACGGACTGGACTTTATTTAACAGCAGTTCAAATTTTCTCTTATTCAATGCACGAGCAATAATGAAATTTACAATTTTTGTTACAATTTTCAAGTTCCTTCAAACCGGATTTTGCAAACAAGGCTTCTTGGTGCACAATACAGTGAAACGCAACCAGTGGGTGTCCAACATGTTCACGAACTCACGAAACCCGCATCTTTTCCAGTCATATTTGGTGCACCGTCAGTCGTTACAGAGACTATTTTATTTACGTCTTAATCTGCATTTTTAAGTTCATCCAGGACTTTTTGGCATATTTCTGCACCCGTTGTTGTTCCAGATAATTTGGTTGTTTTATTAGTTCTTCACGCATTTCGTTTTCTTTCGGATATCTAGCAATGATGGCTAATCGAGCATTCGATGTTACATCAGTACTCTCGTCCAGTCAAATAGAGAAGGCCTGACATAACTTGATGTCTTCTTTTAATTGATTCTCAATATTTGAATTCAAGTTAATTATTCTCTCTTTTACTGTATTTCGATTAATTGGCAGATCTTTTATTCACTGAAAAATTTTGTCTTTATTTGTAAAATCTTCAAACAAATATGGCGCACATTCTAGCCAAGTTTCTTTGATGTAATCACCATCACTGAAAGGCTTGCCATGCTTAGCTATTATTTTGGAAACTTCAAAACTGGCAGACACTAAGTTAGATGTACTTTTAACAAACTTTACAAACAAACAGGATTGTAAATTTGCATTTTTTAACTGGTGCAATATATATTCATTTTGTTCATCTTCGCTTTTGCCAAGAAGCCACTTGTGATTACTTTTATAGTGACGTTTAACTGAAGATGTTCGACAAACAACGTGGTAAATTATTAGTTTGTCGCGTCTGTGTGCGCTCTCTGTCTGCGTTTTTATCTGGGTTGTGCGCGCACACAGACGCGTAAAATTGTCAAATTATTAGTTTATCTCGCGTCTGTGTGCGCTTTTTACTTGGTTGATTGGAATTGTGTGCGCACACAGACGCGGAATATTATGATTATAATTGTTAAGTTTTTTGAGTGAGGTCAGAGTTGTTGGATTATGAAATTTTTTGTGTGTTTGTTTTTTACGGATCGATTGGATTCTTGAGTTTTCGAATTTTTTTTGAAATTACTGTACTTTTGCCAAATATATGATTTCAAATCAAGTTTTTGAGATTTCTTCAGTGGATTTAATTATTTCAGTGGATTTAATTATCAAATCAAATGATCATGCTATTCAACGCGACAGGGGCGTTCACATATCTCAGAATGGTAAATGTGTGACGTGCAAGGATGGATTTATTGAAAGACTTGAATCTGATAACTCAATGGAAATTGGAAATACTACAAACTGATGGTTACTTTTTTATGACTCCAAGAGATCCTGATAACTTTAATGGTGTTTTTGGCCAACTAATATCAAATTTATTTGGTGGATTGCTGCAGCAGAATTTTAGATCCGATTCGTCAGATTACATGCTTCAACAGATTTCGACAAGTGATTGCACAATGACTCAAAATGTTTCGCCAACATCCTCAGAAAATACAGCACCAAAATCGACATCTCTACCAAAATCCTCATCCGTGAAAGCTATTCGTTCGAGAAGTTCCTCCATCGTGTTCATTGAACTAAATTCTTTGCCATTTGCAAATGAAAATTGCGGGATAATTAAACACAACGCTTTCAGAACACAAGACACGCAAGGCCTTACTTTGTTTGTTGATTACTCCATATCGTTCAGTCCACCAATCTTGGAATTCCCTGCCACTTCCGTCTTCTGGAAGTTTTATTTTTTTTTGCTTTGAACACGACATTTTATTTAGCAAAATTTCTATTTATAAATTATTAAATATTTACAAAAAAAATTGTTTATTTTTACTTGTTAAAACAAATGCGGAATATACAAAAAATGATAGAAAATAATTTATAGATTTAATCATAAGAAATATATATTATGCCATCTGAAAATGACATATTGTTCGATTCCTAGTTAACGGTTTCTAAAATATTTGCACAATAAAATCATGCTGAAGTGTTAAATTGCGATTTCAATGATTTTATACTACTAAAATTTACACAAATTTGTTTTATCTCAAAGGTTTGGCGTGCCACACGAAATCGTCTCGCATGCTTCACACTGTCAATATGCAGACCTCCATAAGTACTGTTCTGCGTTTGTGCGATTTTTTTTACATTACCGAGCAAATTTTTTGGCCTGCTTTGATTTTTTATACTTAAATATTGAAAATAGACGAATACAAAAAATTTTAGAAAAATGTAATAAATATCAATAAAGTTATCAGTAATTTGAATTCAATAGAGACTGACAGGCTTTGTTGTGCTTTTTAGGGTTAAAGAAACAGATAAAATCTGAAATTTTAATATAAAAATTTAACATTCACAAATGTCGGGGCGATATTTTTTAATGGAACTGAGGGGAGAACGATAACAAAAACAAACAATATAATATTGAGTGAGTTAGAATAAATAAATAAATAATGAATAATGGGGAAATAAGTAATTAATAATAATGGTGATAAAAATTAAAGAGATTGAATATAACGTAAAATAGACATACAGTCAGTAATATGATTAGTCTTATTTTGTCTTCTAGGCATTACCCCAGCAACAGAATATCACCTCTAACGATAATACCATCCGAAAGTTTAGCTTCTTCTCTGAATTATGATAGGTAACTCCCTCTAGAACGCCAACAGTTCTATATTAATTATTTTTACTTAATTAATTTAGTTGTTAATTAATGTCTTTATGGTCCAAAACAAAGTACCCTAACCCTAACAGGTGAAATGTCAGCCAGACATGCTAAAACCAAAATAAATTGAATTAGGAAAGTTTCTTGGTCGCTGTGGATCAATAATTGAGTTCAATTTGAAATTGACGAAAGGAAAGCCTTATAAAAGTACCAAAAACATAACACTATATCCTATTTTAAAATCATTTAAATTGACAAAGTTATATTTAATTTTCAATGCTATCTGAAAATCGACTTCATTGAGTGATAATGAAATAATTTTACTTATAGAAAGGAAAATCTATAATTATATCTATCATACTTGACCTAATTAATTTACATGTGACTTACTTTATTTAAATTTTATATTTGACCTACTTAATTGTAAATTCAACATTATTGTTCGGGTAGTGTATAAAAAAACAAAGTAAAACGGAAGTAGAATAAAAAATCAATAAAAACGCCAAAATAACAAAAATGCAAAAAAAATTAATTAAAAATTTATAAAATGTAATAATTAATATCAATCGTGGGAAATGGGTATGGTTGAACGGGAAATCGTGAGACAGGTCCAGAAACAATAATAAAAATTTATTAATGAATTCATAGAAAAGGTTATAATAATAAAACAAACTAATTAAAAATTAATTAATCTCTAACGGAAAGTCCGAGACAATGAGAAACCCGAACAATAAGGAAAACCGGGTTAAAAAACCTGACTAATTAGAAAGTCGACCGAGTGCCCGTTTAGGAAGGAAATTGGTAGGATAACAAATAACCCCCCCCCCAAGAAGATTAAAATAACGAGTGACCAATGCGTTGGTGGAATGTTGGTAATCTCCACATGGATTAAAATAACGACTGATTAAATGTCGATAATCCCCAAATGAATTAATGTTATATTGATAATACCTTTAGAAAAGTATAAAAGGAAAAGCTTAAAGAGACGCGTGACCGCTTGATCGAAGAAATAAAAAAATATTAGGGAGGACTTACGAAATCAAAGAGAATATAATTCAAGTAATTTTTGGGAACATTATAACGTATCATACTAGAAAGGTGATTATTTATACCTTGGGCAACCTACCTTACGATAACGATTGTCAACGAAAAAAGGTGCAAATAGAGTGACTAGTTGTAAATTTTTCAATTTTACCTACTTAATCTTGACCTGGCGGATACCTAAATATGACCTTAACCAACTTTTCAACACTAAAACGACCTTAAACGAAACTTAAAATGACTTATTTTAAAGATTGTCATAGTAATAAGATTTATGTGGTAATTACGAGGTAACCGGTAACCTAATTTAAAAAATTTTGCTCTATTTTCCTTTGAGGAATACCTTTCTAGAACACCAATGTCAGAATTCAGTAGAGAGGCAGAAGTCATAGATATCTTTTTGGTTTACAATTGTTTAAAAATTAAAAGTTCTAGTGTTTTCATTTCCACCTTAAGCTTATTAAATGCGCTGCGCAAATATTATTCTCCGTTGACTTTGATTTTTCGTATTTGATTTAGGTAGACCTGAGATAAATGAAAAATCATTGAATTTCTTGTCGAAGAGATTCCGTTCAACATTGGTTTTATTTCTTTAGATTTTCAATGTGAAAACTTTACGAAGTCAGTATTTGTTAATTTTTATATATTTCTCAAATAATGTGCCTGAAAATTTGTTTTACAATTTCAAATGTATTATATAAAATAAAAAATCTTCAACAAAACAAAAAATGGCTTGACTTTGTACAATAATTTCCTCATTTAGTCAACGAGGCAAACTTAAAGCTTTTCGTAAAGTCGCCGAACAAGCAGCCAACTTATCAATAACCATATCAACCGGCAAGTAGATGGACTCATCCTGTTGGTCTTCAACTGATATTAACATCAAACTGCAATGATTAAAATCGTCCAAATTCTGACAAGATTTTAAACAATTCTGAACTCTGTGCCTTTGAATTTGCCAATTATATTTGGAAAAAATCGGTAAAACAGCTAACATTTTGTAGACAGTTAGCAATGATGGGAATGAAGTGAATTCAGTAACCAATTTCAAGGGTGTGAGGAATGGATCCAAATGTGTTTGAGTGGATTTCGGATTGGTTGTATAATGACCAGGAAATACGACAGTATTGGTGGATGCTGCAAAATCCAATACTGCAGCTTTGTGTTCTTTATATATAGGCTGGAAGTCAACCATTTCCCTCAAAACAGATCTTGGATCTACTTTTGCCAATTGACAAACCGTAGATATTGATTGTTCATTTATAGCCGAAGAATTATATGAACAGTCATCAAGACTACTCCCTGAAAAATGAATTATTTCCGAAAGGAGTTGTAAATGCATGTCTGAGTAACTGTCAGAAACTATTCGACAAATGTTTTTCATAAATGAGCGATATTCCTCTTTTGATTTACAAGCTCTACCATTATTAATATCAGGACGAAATATTTTGGATGGTGGAGATCCATTATTCTAAATATATATATTATATATTTATATTTATAACGACTTATTTTATTATTATTTCAATTATCTATATTGTTGGCAGGGCCTAGGAGAGAGTGCGGGGCCCAAGGCCAAATTTTTTTTGGGTCCCTTTTCAATAATTAAAAAAAAATATATAGTTAGCGACAACACAATATAAAAACAAATTTTATTATATTAATGATTTACGGGCTTTTGAAATTGCGAATTTATCAATTATTTCACTAAAATTTAGGTTTCTTTCAATATCGTTATAAATATGCAGCATTGCTAATCCATTTAGCCGCTCTTGTGCCATTGTAGATCTCAAGAAATTCTTAATACGTTTTGTCAAAAATATTCTTAATACAACTAAAAGATTTGGAAAAATTGACTCCAAATTTTCGAAATATTTCAAGCCGTTTCATTTCATTTTTTTAGTAGAGAAATTTTAATGAAATTTAAAATATTCTTTCGAATTCCACGCTAGTTGGGTTTAAATTAGGGGCCCCAATATCATATCATTAATAAACGGATATTTTTAAAAATATTTTTAAAAATCTCTTATTCGTGGATTTTAATAACGATCAAGCAATTTTAAATGACGAATTCCTAATCTTAGATCAATCTGATTTATTTAAAAACATTAGATTGATAAGAGCAAAGAAGTTATATCATTAGTCCATTTTCAAATTGTTGAATTTTTAAAAATTAATTTTTGTTTCCAAAAAAATTTCTTCAAATAAAATTTTGAAGATTTGGGGCCCGGGGTCAGTGGCCCCTCTGGCCCCGCCTCTCCTAGTGCCTGATTGTCGGTATTACATAAACATATGCAAATAAATGTTATATATGTGCAAAGCATTTAAAATTCTGGAAAATAAATTGACTGCAAAAAATTAATTAAAAATCGAACATATTTCCATATGGGAAAGGGTATGAACGAGTAGCAAATAAAAACTTAAAGACGAATATTATAATTAGAAATTGTTGGGGTCCTTAGGTAACGGTATTACAAAAATACAAACTAATTAATTGATTAAAAATATCATTAATAATTCTGCATGAAAAATAAAATCACCGAATTTGATACCAGACTTTCAGATTACAGCTCAGTGAAAAAACGAAACGCATTTGATTTACTGGAAATGGAGATGGTCAGGTTGTATAAAAAGTAAACTGTGCTGTAAAAAACCAATATTCGAACAGAGTTATCAATAAAAACCTTATAAATTGATAGTTTTTTGTGAATCTGAACCAATTTTGCAAATAGGAAGTTGCCAATAAGGTTGTCTAACATAAAAAGCGCGAGGAGTCAGAATGTCTACCGACAACTTACGAATAAACCAAGTTCTCAGGTTATATAACTAGAAATTTTGGGCTTTTTTGAGTAAAACCTCGATATGGAGTATAATTTAAATTGTAAAAATAACAAAAACTACAAGAATTGAGAAAACGGTTATTTATGTTTAAATTATTACAGAAATCTTTTTAATAAGTTCCATATATAGTAACAAAACATTAGCCTTGTATATGTCATAGAATTAAATAGATATAAAATATAAATATGTAACATTAGTACAATGTTATTAGATTGTTGTTTTTATGAAAAGCTTTTCGTGATATATCCAGGGCCACAGGGGTCCCGAATACCAGAGGACCTAGACGCATTGTTTTCATTTGCTAACCGATTTTTGAGCCAAGTGGAAAAGTTATAAATTACTGATGATCGTGAAAATAAAACTCAAAATACAAAATTAACCACTTGCGCTATTTTGACGTGCTTGATGATTTTTTTCAGAACTGCAAGTGACGTGTATACCACGTCGATAGTATTTGTCGCAATTAATTTGTCGTATTCGAACTGCAATTATAAAATTAGTTCACATCGCGTAGAATTATCGATATAAGGAATATTTCTAAATCGATAAGGTATGTTGTACTGATTTTTTACAAGGAAATGCTTGTGGTTTGCAGTTAGCAGTTTTTATTTTATTATAATGCTAAAAACCATACTTGATATAGTAGAGCGCGGCTCAGCTACCGAAAATTAAATCATAGCGCAAGTGGTTAATAAAATTTCATTATTTAATTTGAAAGAAATTATAAAATTAATAACTGAATATTAATTTGCAATTGCGGTAATTAAATTTCGGGCGGTAATTGATATTGTTTATGCGAGAGTATCGAGAACCGAATACAAATAATGGTAAATTCGTTGAAATATTTCAATGATCTTGCATATTTAAATCACATTGACAACACAAATTTGATATTTTGACATTTTGTTGATCCATTCGTTAATAAATGAAAATTATTCATTTCAATGTTTTCATAATGATAGGAAGGAATGATTTATGTTCAATGTCTGTTGAAGCAGATCGAATAGTCAAGAATCAAGCGAAATAATGAAACTGACTTTATGCAAATAAATAATTGTTTTATAATTAATGAAATTATAATTAATGAAATAAACTGTTGAATTTTTTAAACATTTTGAGGAAAAAATTGCCATTGAGTAGCTAAAATTATTTTTTATAAATTAAACTTTTATATTTAACTAACTATAGCATTTCCATAATCAATTCAACTATTTTCATAATTAATTTTAACTATTATTATGAATTTATTATCAAAATACTTTATGATTTTTTTATCTCAAAGTTATTTATCCATCTTTAAATTTCGCAGAAAAAATCTTGAAACCAACAATATATATTTAATCAAAGAATTTATAAATAACGAGTTTTAATTTTTAAAACCGCCAACTCCAAATTATTTAAACGAAAAGATATCTAACTTATTTCAAAATCAATTTTTTTTATCAAATGTTGAATAGTTTTTTCAAGTTTATATTATAACTGCTATCTATTTTTGACAATCGAATATTTAAAAATACATGTTTTGATTATTTAGTTTTTAATTTGATAAGTTATAAAATATGTGTATAAAAATATGTAATTTGAGAATATTTCTAGCACTTTCACATTCAACCTTTCCATATTAAAATATTTTTATCTCAATAGCTTTTACTAAGCCTTTTATCAGATAAAAATATTTTAAAACTCTTCTAAGCTAGTGGTTTATAAAGAGAAAAAAGGGTAAGTTGAGTGGATTGACTAATAACTTCGATGGTTCCGAAGATAATATAATTTGATTAGGGAGCATTTTTATAATGAAAGATTTATATAAAGGTACTCAAAGAGAAAATGAAACCGATAATTTGTTGGATTTAAAAAATATTAACGAAGGGTATGAAGATAATAGAGAGGTATGAATTTGAATAAAAAGTTATTTTATTTTAATTGGGCGTTCATTTATTTGAGGAAATATTTTAAAAATTTGGTAAATTACTCAGAAAAGAACTTTATTAAAGAGTTTACAGTATTGAAGTATTCAAAAATTGATAAAAAGGATTGATCAAAATCACGGAACGAAGAGAAAATTACTACAAACGCATAAAAAGAAATTTTCCGAAATTATTAAAGGACAAAATCATTTTAGAATGCCTTGAAATTCATAATTAATATGACATTTTCATTTCATTAAAAATATTATTTAACATTAAAAATATTTAAACTTTTAAATGTAAATATAAATCATTATGTGTGCATTTCTTTCGATTTTCACCTCTGATTTCTTTTCAATTGACATTGTATTTATTAGTATTGCATTTATTGTATTCAGTAGAGATATCGAAAAAACATCGATATTTGATTCATAGTCAATTTTTTAATAAATACTATATATATAGTAATGAGGCTAATTACTAAGAAATTATATTTATAAAGTAATTACTTGATTTAATATTATGGTTTCAAATTGTTCTGATTCTGCATGCATTCGAACTCGCATCTGATGTAAAAAATGCACTTTTCCCAATTGCTGACAAGACAACGCAGGTCTTAACAATCCGACAGCTTTTCTCAACAATTGTATTCCTTCTTCTGTCTCAGCAGCTTTTAAACTTCTCCACAAACTATCTGCTGTCCAAGCTTCAAGAGGTGATAATGTTGTTGTTGCACGTAACTCAGCTAAAGCATCTATCATTTCCGCATATCTATCGACAAGAAGATCCAACATCTCATCTAATTTTGTTGATGTTAAACAACCTGGTTGTCTTTCAAGAAATTCACACAAAAATTTATCTCGTGAACTTGAACCTGACCAAAATAAAGTAAGTTGTTGTACAAGACCGAGACAAGAACTCAGACGAGTGCACCCTGCACACCCAGCTTCTAACAAGAAAGCTAAAATATCATCATTATGAGGCCAACCACGAACAGTTCCCAGTTGACTGAGATATATTTCAGAGCCTGGAGAATGACAACAAAAAGTAACCATGTTGGCTGGATCAAGTCCCACTTTTCGTAAAATTCGCATTATTTTTTCTTCTAAGGCGTCGTTTCCGTTTAATGATAAAACTTCTAACAAACTTTGAGTAACTTTTGTTTCACTTGCATTATCTCCCGTTAAGTATCTGAAATTTGAAATAATAAAATTATAATTTTGAATTAGAATTAAAATAAATTCTAACAACAATAAATAATTAAGACTTCTTAATATAACATTTTTTGAAAGTATTAATTTAGAATAATAAATTCTGCTTATATTTTCAACTTATAATAATAATAATAATAATATTAATAGTTTTGTAGAAAGGAATTAAGTCTCGATGTGGCTCCTAGTATTCAATGAGTAAGTAAAAATGACTTGAATCCCAACAAAGTAACTATATTTCAAACAAAACCGAATACACTTGACAATTGATCTTAATGGGGTAGACATCCAATGAATATCACACGTTACTATCACTACACAATCTGATTTAGATAACAATTTGGTTTCATCTCGTCTATAGTTTCTCTTTTAATAAAATTCAATTTTTAACTTTTGCTTGAGTCGACAAACTGGCGCTTTGTTTTGTTTGACTGCAATTTTATTAATTTCCCCCATTAATTTCACTCCTAATCTTGAGTTGGAACAGGGCGAACAATTTATTGCTACCATTACCGATGCCTTGGCAATTAATTAAAAATTCAGCTGGATACTCCCTGATTTATGGATTTGCGTTAGAAGTTCAATTAATTAATTAATTTATTTTTTGGGTCTTGGCACTTCTATGAACCTCTAATCAGTTTAAAATTATTCTATATGTTTTCAAAAATTTTATTTGTTGTGGGTTACCACCCCTTCCCGAAAATATTGATTTTTGCTTTGTTGACTTTTTAATTAATTTTTATTTGTTTTGATAATTTGTAATTTTTTTATTTAATATATTTTGTATAACTCCAACAATAATATATATTTAAGTTAAAGTATAAAAGATGAAAATATTATAACTGTTGGGTATTTATGAAAGTTGGTATCAATATCTGACTACTCAGTGTCATTAGTTAAGTAAATCGAACAACCCAACACATTAACGTTTATTCGAAATCAGCACAATTACACTTTTTATATATTCGCACAATTTATTATAACAATTTCACTTTCAATAACACGTTTTAGTCTGGTGAAGAGGTAGGTCTTACAATGGGAGATTTCCCTTTCTGTTACGCTAAGACTCAACTTGATTTAGCCATTACAAAATTTAAAATCGCTTGCAATTACTTTTTAACTTACCAAGCTTCTTTCTTCGACCAACTGGCAATTCTGTTGACTTGACTACTCTCTTTAGACTCATCATAAAATTAAATTCTTTCTCAATCAAATTGATTTTGT
The DNA here is from genome assembly GCA_959609185.1 of Schmidtea polychroa. Classification (NCBI taxonomy): domain Eukaryota; kingdom Metazoa; phylum Platyhelminthes; order Tricladida; family Dugesiidae; genus Schmidtea; species Schmidtea polychroa. The sequence continues at coordinate 204,517 of CAUHTR010000045.1, forward strand.
CATTATGGGCATCTCTTATTACAGGCGTCCCCATGCTCACCTAATTTGTTTTCCATTTGGAGCTTTTAGGTCTTTGGACAATTTATTTATTTTTATGATAATTTTACCCCTCTTTCTTTCTTCCGGAATTTGTTGCGACTTATTTAAATAATATTTTTTGATTATTCGGATTTTCTCACACTGTTCGGGGTTACCATTAGATAATTAATTTTAGTTTTTTGTAAATATTTCTTTCTGGGGACCCAACTCTGATTTTATTTTATTATATTTGAACTTGTGTCATTGTTTGGTATCCGTCCATACCAGTTTCCCCAGAGAAATATTTAATTTTAATTTTTTTTATTTTTAATAAATATTTTTGTACTTAAATTAATATTGTGAATTTGATGTTTTTATTGATTTTCACTTTATTTTGTGCCTATCACATCGAACCCCAACATAACTAAACTTTATTTACATATACAATAATGTTATAAAATATATATCATGATAATCCAAAAATTATTACATAACTTCTGATCCTGTAAATATGTAGAGTATATCTTCGTAAACATTAGATCTATTGTTAATAACTGCTATTTCATTTTTTAGGACTAATCACTTTTATATGGAAAAATGGCAACTCAAAATTATCCTTCATTCTAGTATTATTTATGTAGAAAACATTTCAACCTTTCAAAAGAAATTAAACTCAACAAATGATTTTCTTTTTTAAAATTTGTAATAAAATATGAAATTCGATTAGAAATATTTATAAAAATGCGTCATGAGAAAATATATTGTTCTCCATTGAATACTAAAAAATCTATTTTAAGATTTGCAAGTATAAATAATTAAAATTTTAAGAAATGAAGAATATGAATGACTCCCGAAAAGATGTAACTTATAATATTATATAAAATAAGTTAATAATACAATTTAAAAATACCTATAAAATGTATTAAAAACAAGTTCTTATAGTTTTCATTTCTTCTCCCCATATTATATTTATTGTCCATTTCATCAATAAAACAAAGTTAACCGTTTACTCTCATCAAAATAAATTTTATTACCAATTAAGTTGAAAAACTATTATTTTAGTATATTATTTTAATTGAGATTTTTTTTAATAAATCAATTTTCTTAAACTTTGAATTTTTGGATCAATTTTATAAAATAAAAATAACAATGGCACTATTAAAAATATTAAACATCTTGATCAGGATCTTTTGGATACTGGAAATCAATTCAATGTTTTTATCTGTTTTATTTTGTTTAGGATTCTCATTCAAAAATTGTATTTAATTGTTTTTTTCTTAGTCAAATGAATTGGTAGAAAATAACAAAATATCAAGCTATTATAGTGTTAGAGAAATAGTATGATGTTTCCTGTCTGTTCAATTATCCATAAATCCTTACTACTCACTAAAAGTAAAAACCTATTATATTTTTTCTCCAGTTACCGCGCGGATGATTGATGATACGGGTTTGAAAAGATACTTGGTTTAAATGAAAATTTACGGGAAATTAGAAGAAATGTTGTTTTATTATGTGGATTTAGAATGATTTCGTCTCGGACAATTCGTCGCGGACAATTAATTTCAAAGACAACATAAAAATTGGAAAAATATATCGTTCTATTGATTTTTTATAAATTAATTGAATATTAAAATATTTAAATTTATTTTTCTTAGATTTTTCTTATGTAATGGAGTTGTGTTCAAATCGATAACAAATTGCACAATTTACTGACTTATTCTTATGGTATTATGGTATAAATTATAATTGTTAAATCTAAACTTAAAGCATAACATTTATAATAGCATAGGTTTGCTTGCTTATCTAATATATAAAGATGAAAGTTTGTTTTTTGTTTTCAATAGAATTCCCCGCCGTTAAACCTAGGGTGCTGAAATTTACCATGTGGCCCTCATTTGACTTGGGACAGGTTATAGGGTACGTTTCAACCCCAGTTGACAACCCCTAGGGTACCCTTAGTCGGTTTTTTTGTCAGTCCGGTCAGCAATTTACCAAATAAATAATAATTTATTATATGCTTGCTACTTGCAGTTGAAAGTAATAATTAATCAAAAGTTTTCAAAGCAGAATTCAAACATGGAGAATTTGAATTTTATTTGATTAGTGAACCAGTTTGCAATTGGAAAAATATTGCCAGTTATTTTTCAATTTAAATTGGAGTGCGTTTTCAATTTTACAAATTGAAATTTATTTTGAAAGTTTTTCTTATTGTGAATTAAACATGGAATTGAAGCTGTTATAAAATTAATACTGGAACGTAATAACATCATTAAATAAAAAATTAATTTAAATGAATTATTATAATAAATGTAAACTCGGGCAAAGCCGGGTACAACAACTAGTGTCCATATAATATTAATAACACAATAAATGATTTATTTTATTATTTTCATATGTATTACAAATTTCTGCTCCGAATTGTCCGTTTTCTGCGCCAAATTGTCCGCGACGAATTGTTCGGTTACCGTAAGTGAGTTGATGAGGAAGATCATGACGAGAACGGATTTATCAGATTATGTTAAGAAAGAGTTGAAATGCAAGAAAACGTACGAAAACAGAAAATCGCTAATTAATTAATTAATTAAGGAAAACCCAAGCTAAGGAAACAGAGGCAAAGTTGGAAAACCGTTATCATGACAGCATGAGTAATGGGAAACCGGAAAAAGATTATCATAAGGGAGACACGCGTTGAATAATTATTCATTTTGAGAAAATGAAAAAGCCCGCGACACAGAGTGTGAAATAGAGAAACGTCATTAATCAATGCGATTATTTTAACTATATAAAGGAACTCTTATTTAGAAACAATCGGCATTTTGCCTCAGGTAGGGACGAACAAAACGACAGTAGTTAAAGGGAAAATTGTTAAAATTAGAAAATAGAATTAACTGGAAGAAAAGGATTAAGTTAAGTCAAAGGATTAAAGCAACAAGTGATTGTTGTTGTATAAAGTACAGAATCAAAGTGGTTACATCGAAACTTATTGAATAGTTGGAATATGCATTTTATAGCGATATTCGGAGTTTTATAAATTGTAGATTTGAATACAAATATACGTTGAGTATTGTTTGTCTATTTGTTTTTACAGAAAACGTGGAGTCAGAAACACCGACTTTAATATTTATTTATTTGAAAACTCAAGAAAAAAGTAAAACGGACTGTAAAGTAGCAATACTTGCCCAGACTTAATATCGATAAGTAATACGTACAGTGAAGTCAAAAGAGCGAATTATTTAATTAATAACTAAAAGTACGTACTGTGGAATTGTAATAGAGAATCATTTATAACTATTCTAAAGTATCATTTGGAAAAAAACGTTTATCCTCGGTAGACTTGTTTAAACATTTTTGGAAATGAAATTGATAATAAATTTGCGCTTTGTCATAAAGAAATAAACTTTGTTATTTGTTGGGTTGTGTATAGATTTTAAGGAATGCGCGGAGTCAAAGTAAAGTTAAGTCCTATCAATATTATTTTTATACTCAAAAATATTTTTATATTTTATCACAACACAAGAAATAGTTTATTTGTTTTAAAACAAAATGTTGTGTCAGTTATTGTATTTTAAAGGATTAACAATTATTAACCCTACACTGCATATTGTATCACTGGTGATACACAATTATCTTATTAGAATAAAAACTGTCTCGCTCTTGTTCTCGGTAAATGTTCTCTCATATTACATTGTATTGGCTATATTTGCAATATAATACAAAAAAACCGTAATGTAATTCTCAATAGTTTTGTATTACCAAATCAATTTTTAAAACGTCTTACAGTTTAAGTGAAAGTGTACAAAGTATCAAATATAAAAAGTCATGCAGTGTAGGGTTAACAATTATGTTATTTAATATAAATCAGATAAGTTTTCTTAAATTCCTCAAATTATGATACTTAATTTCATCTTGTTGTTTTGCCCATTTAATTACAAGTGTAAATGCTTTAATTGCTTCCTAATGAGTTGGTATTAATATGTTTGGTTTTTCATTAAAATCTCCATCTTCTTCCTCGTTGGATTCTTTTAAAACATTGGCGGTGACTGGAAACGATATCATTATTTAATATTTCAAAACCTGGATCATAACTTTCACTTTCAAGTGACTGGCTTGTTTCATATTCTGAATGTATGTTGGTTTCAATTTGTTTGAAAAGATTATTAATCTCATTTGTTCTGTTATTGAATAATCGTTATTGTGCTCCAATATTTCGCTCGTTTTACTTTTTTCTTATAGTTTTATCCAGCTACGTCTAATTTGTACTTTTCACCATTTCCAACGCGTTAGCAGTCATGTAAACGCAATTTTTTTAAATAATAGATTTTATAACTTCTATAAAATCTACATGGTTTTTCTTCTTCAATAATTAATAGACGTAGCAAAGCCTTCCTATAACTTTTCTTCAACCTCTCGATTACCCATTGATTTCTAGAAGGCATAAAAATCGGTATTAATATATCTTTTCACTGTATCTGAAATTCTTCACTCTTTATAATATGTTGTGATGAGTGGGATGGAGCATTGTTCAAAAGAAGTGCTTTTACAGGAAAATTCTTAGATTTATTATACGCATACATTTGGTATGAAAGTATCAAAAAACCACGTTTTATTAGTGTGATTAGGAAGTGTAATAAATTTGGCGTAATTAATTTTCCTATGTCCCTTTTCGCTAAAGCTCTTGCGGTTATAGATTATAGATAGTTGTGGTTATCTATTGGAACTCTCGCAGTTCACACAAACTAGTATGGTACCGCGTTCTTTACTGATCTAATACACTTTCGCATCAGTTTCGTTTTTTAATGCCAATGATTTTCCAGCTTCGACAGATTTCATTGGCATTGTAAATAAAAACTGAATCGATACTGAAAAATTTCTTTCTTTCTGAGAACTCTATTTGAAAACAAATCACCGATTCCTTATCGGATGATGGAACTTCACTTTGAATAGAAATTGGTCATATGCTATTTGAATTTTTAAAATTGGTTAAAAATTGGTGAGTTAACGATTGAATGCAGAAAAATTTTTAATTCTATTTATTTTTGAATTTTTTTAATTAACCAATGGACCAGAAATTGACTGACTGGTACTTCTTTTTTGGTTAAACTAAATCAAAAGTCAACAATCAAGTTCTTCGTATTTTGCTTTCTTCATAGTTTTCCTAGTTGTTTCAGTATTATTTGCTTCACTACTAAACAAAAATCGTTCTATATCATTTCAGTTTGTTCAAATTATCGAGAGTTCGGATAATCGAAGTTTTACTATATCTCTAAATCAATAAACATAAATTTTTACTATTCTACCGCAGCTTACTCGGCCATTATCATGCCTGTCTAACTCAGCTATTTAGTTTTCCAAAAGAAACAATAAATATCAAGAATTTAATTAATTAATTAATTAGTTTTTGTTTTTGCAATTAGACCTTCTTGACTCCCAGTTCCATTTAAAAATATTGGATTCATGTTTACTTTTCAATACCTTTTCAACCGAAAAATATTGATTTTTAGAGTTTTCACTTTTTAGATTAATTTTAGCACTCACATTTTTGATTTTGAATCATTTGAATTCCACCTCTGCACTGCTTATAATAATTTATAGGATCACTGATGATACATATTTATGTAATTAACAGTTTACAAACGTCTTTCTTCACGGTTTAATGTTTTCTGTCACAATTTCATTTATCTCCATTTAGAATTTGACAATAAATCCAGTATAATTGCTTGTCCTGATTTTTAAATTTTGTTGTTCTTGTATGAAATAAGATTGGACCAGATTATATTCCAGGAAGAACGATTATATGTATCACGGAATTGACTTTCATTGGTAAAAAGGTATTAACTTATAGTTGTAAAAATGACTCTGTTGAAATTTTATTCTATCACTTTAAATTAAAAGAAAAATTGTACCTAACCCAAACCGCTAGCCTGTGGCTGCTTTTGTCATCGTTTCCTCGTGATTGAACCACGTCTAATATTAGAGTATAGCTGCGTCGCTTTTTTGCAAGCAAAACTAATCTCTCGGCTATTGTTTCACTAATCGCTGTTGCCAATCGGCGCTGATTGGGAATCGATACAAAATTAAGTTCCTGATCAGACATTGATCTCAGCTTATCAATTGCTAGTCCAAGACTACCATCATATTGACCAACTAATTGAACAATTTTTGTAAAACTATTCGACAACTGCTCACCCTCTATTTGCAAACTGGCGGAAAGTTTTATAAAATCTATTACGGCTTTTACCATTTTTCGATTTTCAATAACTTCTGAATTCGCACTGACCTAAAATTAATATTATATTTAGGTTAGTTGAAGAATTAAGATTCATATTAAAATTCTGCTGCTTGATTATTATCAATTGACCAATCAAAATATTAGGATCGATTTTAATATCTTTTGTAATAACTTCCAGTTCGCTTTAATCCAAAGTTTCTATATCAAATAGCCAATCAAATAACAACTAGCATCTGTTTCGCGCACCTCGTGAAATGATAATAAAATTTTTTACTGTCAAAAAATAACAAAAATTCTTTGTTGTTTATAGATAAATGTATTATTTATTGAAATTAAAATTAATTATTAAAATTTTTGAGACTGGAAATTTTAATGTGATGATCGCATGTCTAGAATCAGTGAAATTTAAAACCACAAATTTGCAATAAAATTAAATTTAAATAAAAAATACATTTAATTTCTTTTTATTTTCATTACGACTATAAATCAAAAAATTTTATTTTCCTATAAAACACAAATTCTTGCAGTTGTAATGGAAATAAATGAAATATTTGAAGACCCAAAAACGTAAAAAATTACTAAAATTAATACTTCGCTTATTCCTGAAAACTTTTGTTACCAGTTGAGAGTCACAATCAATCATGGAATTGTCATCTGATAAGTTTATAGTGCAAGATATAGGTAAGTTTTGACTATCCTGTTGAAATGAATACTGCGTGAATTTGAGCGTCTTACCTATATGAAAAGACACCGTCTATGACATGAATCGTTTCATGTCACTAAAACAACTTGTTTTTGTGTATTTCTAATGTGGAGCCGCTTACGGTAAAACTTCAAAAGAAAAACAAACTTATCCTATACACTAAACAAATAGAATTTCGGACTGTAGTTTGAAAGTAAATGTGTTTTTAACAACAATTCGTTTTTATCAGAAAATTTTTACATATTTTTATTTCGTAACCATCTTCATGTGACACCCCGACCCAGTTTGAGATATCGCTGGTTTAAAAACAGATAAAAGGTGGAATATCAGTAAAATATTTTACTAATATAATTTTTAATTACTTCATATAATTATAGTTTCATTGAAGAGAAGATCAAAAAGTATTTGAAAATAGAAGGAACTAAATTACCGAAAATTGAAAAGGATTATCTTAGTATTATATATTTTTCATTTGTATTAAATATGTTATTCGCTGCAAAAGGCTTAAATTATCATTTAATTGTTTAAAATGTAATTAATACTGCTACCAAGAAATCATCAATTTATAATTATAATAATAATAATAATAATAATAATAATAATAATAATAATAATAATAATAATAATAATAATAATAATAATAATAATAATAATAATAATAAAAACTTGATAAAGGCTGTATCAAAATTTTGTGCTCCATAGTAAAATTATTTTTTTTATTTAAAGTCATAATGAAAATAAAAAGTATCAAAAGTCAACAAATCAATGGTGAACAAAAAATAAAGGATATTAAAAAATAATTAATATGTTTTTTTACTTAACAATTAAATACTAATTCCATCCAAAAAATCCGGGATTTATAAAAATACGTATAAATCAATTAAAAATGCAATTTGGTGGTTTTGATTCATTATTTTCTTTATTTAACAACGAGTAAGCACTTGATTTGTGACGAAAAAACTTTACTTCTTTTGAATTGTGAACTTTTGCTTATGAAAATGGTATGATAGAATTAGAATATGATTGCGTTTAAGCACTTGAAAGTACATTAGAAGTATGCAAGAATGATGGATACAGTAGTGGTATGGTTCTTTCCCGAAATGGAATTGGATGTCATTTTGTTGACAAAGAGAATGGAGTTGGTTATGGAAAATTTAAAGTAAAATATGAATCTAGTGTCAGAAGCACGGCTGCTACTAAAATCCTTCTTAAATGAAAGTGGATTTACTTTTGAACGATCAAATTGATAACGGACTAAAGTTTATTCGAGAACAAAGATGCAACAACTGTAATGAATAGTTTTATGTTGATAAAATGTTTTGAATTGAATAACAACACGAAAAGAAAAACATCATGCAACACAATATCAGAGGGCCTGTACTATAACCTCATGACCACCGAAGTAATCCTAGCAATTAGAAATAAAATAAGATTTACTGAAAACACTGACACATTCAACAAGGTAACACTAAATCACGGGTTGATAAAACCAATGTTTGGCAAATTGACAAATGTAGTAATATCAGTAATATCAGTCATTAACTAACAAACACAATCACAAAATACATTTTTTATTTTCTTTCTTGCTGAATCGAAAAGTCGACAAAGAAAAATGTTTAAAAAAAATCTGGCGAATAATTCAAGCTGTTTAATGGGAAACAACCCCGGATGTTTTGACAACCTTATTGGTAAAAAATCTGTTATTTAGACAATAATTCACCCTATCAACTCAGTAAACAATATCAACTTAACAATACAATTTGATAAAGTAAGCAATCTCACAAAAGCACTTTAAACATTATTATACTCGTGTCTGCCAAAGTTAAGGATTTTGTTTATACGCTCGCGATAATTAATGGAGTAAACAATTTAATTAAATTGTTTATATTTGAAACGTATACCTAAAGAATCCACCATCAATATGAAGTTATTATATTCAATATCTTTTGATTAGTCACGTCTTTCCTCTTTTCAGATTTCATAATTCATTATTTTATTACTTGGTAAAAATTATTAAAACCCCTTTTTCACTATTAATAAAAACGAACTAAATTAATGTATATAAAATAACGAAACGTCATAGAATTCTATTCCGAGGAATTTTTTATTTCATTTTATCCTTATCTAATAATAATAATCGCCCATTAAGAAGAACATAGCCGATAACCATTGACGGAATTAACTATATACCAGCAGTATTGGCTACCCCTCACGCCTCTACAGCCCACTCCAAGATAATGACATATTATAGCTCTTCTTGACAGATACATCTTCTGTAGCTTCAGAATACATGATAACATATAAGTTAGAGAGATCGTATGAATATTAGATTACAGCGTCAAGTATTTAGAGTGTGTATCATTACAGTGTTCCCTCTTCAGAATCTTCTCGTCCCCATACAACAAAATCTAAATCATGTCGTCCTCGACTGCCGATAACACAACATTTTTAAATAAGTTAATGATTATTTGTTTTTTCTTTAGTCATTATTATTCTTTTGCGCAAAGATACTATAATTTTTACCACTAAGAAAATATTTTGGGCTCATAAAATATTTCTCGCACTTTGGCTTTCTTAAAGAGAAGACCAGCCCAAGAACACTTATTAATTAAAATATAAACAAAAAGAAAATGATTTTTTTGAAAAACCAGTAGAGAAAATCATTTAGCACGCCATGATTCGTTCCGGATTACAATTAAAAATAACTAGGTAAATTTATATTTTCATAATATTTTAAAGAAATTTGTTTAATATGTTAATTATGCCATTATGAAATTCTTGTATTATGGGAGCGTAATTTATTTAAAGTATAAAGTGATAATTTCTTGGTAGCAGCATTAATTACATTTTAAACAATTAAATGATAATTTAAGCCTTTTGCTGCGAATAATCGACTATATTTAATAACTCTTGGAAATTGACAATTTTTTCATTTGTATTAAATATATTATTTGCAGCAAAGGCTTAAATTATCATTTAAGTATTTATTAAATTAATAATTTATTATTAAAATTATTGTCAAATGAAATTGCAAGATGTGAGATATGGATTGATAGACCAAATAAGTTATTTGAGGCACCTCGCCAAAAAGATGTTTAATGTTGGTTATAGTTAGTAATCTTACCAATATTAAAAGATATCTTTGTAGTGCCTTTGACTTTCAAATTAATAAATATATTAATTTAATAATTAAATTTTAAATACATTATTAAATTAATTAAATTAAAATACATTGTTTTAATATTAATATAAATACACTTTCTTTAAAACATCACTATCTCTTTAATCAATAAAAATGTGCTCAAACTTCTCGAATTGAAACAATTTGTGGATCAAAGGAATGCTTCACTTATATATGAAATGCCCGTTGCAAATGAAAAATATCTGATTGCAGTACCCAAATATTTCCCTGATGCAAAATCTCAAAATATTAAAGTGAAATATATATATTTATTTATATACGCTGACCAGGTCACAACATTTTATCATCCAAATGGAAGATTTAATAATTTTCCAGCTTTTGTGAATTCACATTTTTTGTCTCATAAAGAAATGTCCAGAGGTTGTAACAATTTTATTAGAATATGTCATTTATTCTCTCATGCATAAGCTTTCAAATTTAGATAATAAGGAATAACTGATAGATTCTTTAAAACTTGTCGATAGCAGAATCATTTATCAAAATATAATTAAAAATAAATAAATAAGTTAACTTAACTTTCAACTTCTAAAATTGACTTTTTGTTCTTGTTTTCACTCAATATGTTTCAAAAAAATATAAAAATCCAAACTATTTTAAAATACTTAAAATTTCAACTTTTAAAGAATTTAGTTTTTTAATATTACAATCGAAATAAATTTATACATTTTTGAGTATTTTTACCTTTATTACTATTAATTATGATTGTATAATATTTACCTGGAATAAACTGTTATGTTGACTATGAAATCCAGACATGGCTTTCACTTTGGCCAATTCTGCAGCTCTGTGTTGAGGAGATTCTTCGTGTCGTTTAATATCACGACTACCATTGTTCCAAGTATCCCATCCAGTTTTGGTCCATGACTCGGAAACTTTGGCACTGTTTCCGAATAAAATGCAATATATACAGAATGCTTTGTTAAGGCATTTACTATAGGATAACCAGGGACGAGGCTGGCTTGATCCATCAGCCAATTTTCTTTCAAACCATGTTGGATTGAAACAAAGTAAACTATCACTTGTGGGTCTATGTGTTTTTGGGTATTGATATTCCGCTGGAGAGGGCTGCATTGGTCCAAGTTTAAGCTGAAGACTAATAACCGAAGGTGTTATTTTCTGTTGAGTTAGTTGATATGGATCGTTTGGTTCGATGTGATGCAATAATTCAGATTTTAAAGGCTGCCCAAGTAAAGATTTGACAATATTATTTGTGGAAGAACTAAATCAACAAATAAAAATATATAGTTGTTTTTATAAAAACGGTATAATATTATATTTAGTTTTAACCCATTTAGCTTTAATGTATTTCACACATCAAAAATTGTTTAGCTTAGTTTTTAAAAGTTTTTTTATGTGTTTATATAGAAGTTTAAATGATTTATATTCATGACATGTTTATTTCTTATATATTCATTAGGGAAGAGGCTTCAAAGGCATTTATGAAGATATGTATATGCTGGAATATTATATATATATATATATATATATATATATATATATATATATATATATATATATATATATATATATATATATATATATATAAACTCTGAATCTGACTCTTTGTGTTCAAAAGGAAACTGAAAATAGAATTCATTTATTTATCATAAGAAAATACTCATTTCACAATGATTTACAATTATATTTCGTTCAAAGAGCGAAGGTTTCCTCATAAATTTGTAATGACAGCCTAAATAAAATTAATTGTGATGAATAAAGAATGAATTTTAATCTATCCCTGGCGGAGTTTGGTAATAGTATAATAATATAATAAAATGTTATATGTATTTTATTCTAATATTTATTAAATTGGTAAATATACCAAATAAATTGAATTTCGGTTAAGACCATATAAAATGATATCAAGCTATTATTCTTGGAATTTGGCAAATTTACTTGAGACTGGGTAGTTTTATTGAATATTTTGAATAGGAGATACTTGAATATATGTTATAAATACTTGGGTAAATGTATGTTTTATATATATATTTTATTAAACCTTGCTTTATCATTAAAATTATTTATCACCATTAATCTTTTTTAATTTCCTTTATCTTCCTTTCCTTTAGAGTTAAAATGAAAATGAAAAACTTCACCGACAGTATAACAGGTGTATTGAATGATTTAAATCATATATTTGATTGTTTTCGGTCGATTGAAAACACCTTTTCAATAATTAGAGATCCATATTCGGTGAACATAGATAATGTACAAAGTGAAATTCAACTAGAACTGATAGATTTACAGTGAGATAAAAATTTACAACAAATATTTAGAGAAGAAAAGAATATATGCAAATTTTATGGCAGCTTGGATAAAAAAAAATTTTAAACTCCCAATGAAAATGTTGGTACTATTTGGATCAACATATATATGCAAGCAAACATTTTCACCCATGAACAATAATAAATCCCCAGTAGCGTCCAGATTAACAATTTCACTTGTCCCATTAAAAATTAAAAACATGTTCTCTTTTACTTTTTTTACTTAAAAATATTGTATTATAATTATTATTTTAGTTAGTTAATTTAAAATTTAAAGTTTTTTTACATTATAAGATTATTACATTTTTTGTATATTTTTAATATATCTATAGCAATATTTATTCCATTACAATGATTGTTCTTATTTCATATTTTCATTAAATATATTCAACATTTGGCCTGCGAGGGGTTTATTAATAATAATAGCCCATCTTCGAAAAAGTTTGGACATGTTTGTTTTAGACTATTGATTGATATTTTGAATTAAATTTAGCACAAATTTTTATAATTATTTACAAACACTTGAAAAGAGCATTGGCAAAAGTTTATAAAACAAAATATAAAACAAAATATTGATCGAAAGTCTAAAAATAAATAATAACTTTTTTTGTTTAGAATTTCAATGGTTATTTTAATTGCAATAAAAGCTTAAAATTAATTCAAATGAATCTGAGATCAAAAATATAGTTCTAATGAATCTTGCAATAAAGTGAACAATGAAAACAATGAAATCTACATAAATCAAATATGCCCATGTCAAATTATTTTTTCTTTCATTTTCTTTCATTTTTGAAGCAAAATAATTAGTTCAATATAGAAATAGGGGAAATATCAAATCATAAGATTGAATAAGAAACAAATAATAAAATATTATATAAGCGTTTATATCATTTCGATGCATATATCTTGAGCAGTTTATTCTATTTTATTATAAATTATAATGTACTATTTATATTTATCGAGTATATTAGGATAAGAGGAAATAAAGTTGACAAACGAATAATGAAAATTTAAAACTCCAAAATTATTTTTAACTAGAAAATAAATACCTTAAATTTAAATTTAACATTAGGAAATAAACCAAATTGTCAAAATTCTAGTCACCTATATTTTACCAGCGGCACTTACTTTAAAACCAAAGTTTTTATAAATCATAAAGTTATTTTTCGCATTATTTATTTTGCCGCGTATTTTAACGTATTATTTTAAAAATTTCTTAAAAACTAGTTATAATTTAATTGTCATTAGAACTTTTAGAATAATAAATTTTATCTTAGAAGGACCAGAAGGCCGAATTTCGTTCATTAATAATTCGAAGTTATGTCACAGTTAGTTCCACAATTTATCAAAATGAGATAATTAAAGAGAAAAAAGTCACAATTTCATAATGTATCAGAATTTGTTATTGTCAATAAAAATGCTACAAATGTGGAATATTTATAGCCTGGCGGGCCCCCAAATTTTATATTATTATTATAAAATTTTATTACATCTTTTAATTATTGGCAGATTATTATATTTATGTAATATAAGTATTTAATTATATTACATATTATATTTAATATAATACCTTTTTAAAGTTACTGTTGAAGATTTTTTGCAGAGAAAAATCTAGAAGAGAATGTTTCTAAATTAATGTTTTTTTATTTATGAATTGTACTTCATGTTTATATCTTTTATATATGAATAAATGTAATATTATTTTGGAAATTAAACTATTATTTTAACTATACAACAGGAAACAAATTAACCTTTTTGTATAAAAAAAATTATAAAACTTTTTAGCCTTGTGCCCACTCAAGATTAGTAAATCCGGCTTTGATTATTGTATTGAAAATATATTTCTTTAAATATTCAATTAGGGCTAATTTTCATTCTGAAAAAAAATAAAAATTTGTATTACAAGGATTTAATTTTTATCTTTTTTCAGAATGAAAATAAATGAAATATCCTCAACAACAGAAAACAGATCAAAGGTGCATTAAAAAATATTTTACTGAAATGAAGACTCTCAAAAAGAACCATCAATATATTTTAAAAATATATTGCTCGTCATAAAAATTCTAAATATATAAGTAAATATGAAATCACTTGATAAACTACTTCCGCATTTAAAAACATGCGGTGACAGTGACTTTTATATTTGTTTGTTTTTATTTTTGTTTTTGTCTTGGGTTCCACTCAAATTTTGTTTTGTGAATTATAAAAATGTAACAGTCCAAATGACAATATTCCAAGCAAAAACATTACACAAATCCAGGGCCCGAATCCAAACAACAACATTACAAACAGACTTTCCTAAGGATATCCAAAAAACAGCCATAATTTCCAAGTAACACCAACAACTCTTAAAATAATCCAATTAACAGTCCAAACAACAATCCAAACAAACTTTCCTAAAAATCCAGAGCTAAAATCGAAAATAATACTTCAAACAAAATTCCAAAAAATGAATAAGACAAAAATAAAAAAAGACCAACATATATTATCAAACCTAGTCCTAAAACAGTACGTTTCTAAGAAGAACGAATTATACAAATAAAGTTGATTCAGTTTTGGCCGCTGGTCGAAGCTCCTCTCGTTAAAAGGACCTACATGTCTCTTCAGGGAAAATTTTATTGAAATAAAATTTATTTAAATTATTTTGACTCTCTTTTAAGTGCGGGTTATAGGTGAAGAATTTAACCTTTTATGGAAATTATTGAAATTCATAAGTTGCGGGTTTCACAGTGGTGCGGGTTTTACGCAAGAAATTAGGGTAATTTAAATTTCACGTAACGCGTACAAAGTCGTTATTAGAACTTAAATGACTCCTACTGGAGGCGTTGCAATAATTAATGATAAAAATGTAATTATAATTATAATTTTAATTATAAAAATGTATTGAGAATCTGTAACAAGTTGTTTAGGTACAAAAAAATCTAAAGTAGTTACCGATAAAAATGTTAAAAGAGATTAATTTTAAGATCGATGTCTGAATTAAACAATAATAATTATAATAATAATAAAATAATAAAAATAATAATAATAATAATTAAAATCATAATAATAATTAATAAATCTAAAATACGAAATTAGGTAACTGTGAAGATAAGATTTCAATTTCTATGAGCTTCACAGTTTCCCAAAATTATTTAAAATTCGATAAATTACTTTATTTCTATTTTGGATATTTCTGAAAACATTGTTTCATTTTTGGAGTTGGAAACATTTTCACAACTCACTTGGGAGCTCTCTCCATCGCCATTGAAGTCTCCCAGAAACACGCTGCGATTATATGATCCTTCTTGGTCATTTCTCGGAGAGGATTCATCATTTGTGTTGCTTTCGTGATCTCCGTTTTCCGACTGGTCGATATTCGTTACTAGAAAACTATTATTCCACAATTCTGTGCCCAAAGGCATCATTTGCCAAGGTGCGCTAGTTCCGATTCTATATTCAACTTTGACATATTTTACATCATTAGGATCGGATTGCGAATGGGCTTTTTGTAAATGCTGCGGCCATTTGGAATCAATCAGAGTTATGTTTGAGCATAAAGGATCGAGGCACCTGTATTTGTAAGATCGCTGCATCGCATTTTTAGACATAAGATCTAGCATCAAGTAAGACTGTTAATATGTTGATATCAATCATCATATATTAATTAATAATTCAAACAAATTCAATTCAATGAATATTTCTCAAACATTCAAGTTTATGCATAAAAATGTGCATCAACACATACAATGGAGCCATCAAATTGTGCTTCAGACATTGTCTGACTGCATGCATGTTCATAAACGTAGCACACTATTGATTTATTTTTTTTTAATTAGAATTTAATCATTAAATTTTAAATTATTATGGACATAAGGATTAAAAAAAATCATTCCAAACATTAATCAATAACACTAACCCTGTTTATTCCCAAATTCTGAGTAACATCTAATAGTCAACAATCATAATTCTACACCAATGATAAAATATTTTCTGACTAACGATTGAAATATAATCGCCGGAGTTATTTTCCTTCTTTCTTCTTACAATCCTGAATGCACAAAATTCCTGCCAATCTTATTTAGAAACTACACATGGATTTTCATAAGAGACTTCACTCAAATCGTGGAAGGAGAGAGGAAGCAGGATCGATTGACTTCCTCAGTTTTCCTTTCCCCGGCTGACAACACACAATGTCGCAGTCTCTGTCCTTCCATTGATACGAAGTGTACATTATCAATGAATCATCAAGCACACCCACTACATCGACAATTCTGATTCAGTCATTTTCAACCAGCGGATTTCAGTTGCATCCAATAACCATAAGCTATACAGTCAACAACCTCCTTGATTGACCGTCAAATGATTCCATTGCTCTCTCACTGTCATTACGTATTGCAATTCCAGTATACAAAACACGTGAATGCGAGAGAGCACAAACAGACACACAAACAAACACACACCGACAGAGATTGAGTCGAGAGTGGCTGGAATTGCTGGCAAATCGATTCAACTATACACACACCTAGAAATAATGATACAATAATGGCCATTGTGGAAAAACAATTTACCAACTCCTAATAGAATAAGCCTTTGTTGATAAACCGAATCTATGACAGGCCTACAATTCCAAATGGGATGGATGAATGGATGATTTGCCTCACAACGTGATATAATAGATTTCCATCCGATTATATTCCCCGAGAAGCCAGTAAACAGCAATCAGTGAAACACATCAATGTAGCGACTTCAATCAATGATGACACACCCTGTAATTTGGCTGGATTTCACTCAATTATTATCATCCCATTCATGAAATGGTTGATGGGAATTTCCCAGGAACAATGAAAAGAACTTGTCAAATAAAATTAGATCAACTTTATAGATATTTATTCAATTAAATTCATACATGATTAATGAAGGAAATGAAAAAATATAATCGATTTGTCTTAAAATATGGAATGTTGATTGATTGGTGCTAAATTGGATCGATAATTCTTTCAAAAATCGATAAGCAAAAATGTGGGATTAAAATAAAATCTGGAACATTGAAATATTGTATCAATAACATGAAGGAATGATCAAGAAATCAAATGATATAATTATGTTGTCAGTCAGATCAATCGGCTGGGTCTTTGGTATACATGTGCGCTGCTAGCTTTCATTTTATAAATAATACAATACAAAATTTTTGAAATTTTAATTGACACATTAAAACAAACTTTCGTTCTAAAAAATTCATTTATATAAATAAGTCTAAAACAAGATAATAAAATAACTCTTGCAAAACAGAATAAGATTTTTAAATTAAACCTCTCATTTATTTTTGTCATTTTCTAAAAATAAAAATTGTAATCTTTACGGTTTCTCTGGAAACTTTGATATGGAAGCGTTCACAAATTCTTCATTGCAATCAATTCTCTTTTTATATAAGCTGATCACGCATTTACCTGACAATCGTTCTTCTGACATGCTTGACCTGGTCCATGTTTTTAATTTTCGTTATGTTGAATTTTATACAGTACAATACTACTATAGGTCAGTAGACTGCCGTCTATATTGGAAAATTTCCACGAAACTAGACAATTAGTTATTATTTGGGTTTCATAGAGTTTCGATTTTCTCAAAATTATGTTGAAGGAACTAAAAAGATTTGTTTTATTCTGCACTACCTTTCAAAAAATCCTGCCGACGCCCTTGTTGATATATCTTTTATATAAGCCATAAACTAAACATATTATGCATGTAACCACCAAGAATCTAGGTCCAAGTGATATTGCCAACACTGCGATCATCAGGAGATTAACAATTAGTATAATGTATAATTTTTAGAAAATAATGTATAATGAATTTTTATTTTTTCTGATTTACTTACAAATAGTAAGTTACAAGGAATTGAATATATTGTTTAAGTGTAATTAGATATGGCTTTTATTAACTCCTCCTTTCTAAAACAACAAATTTCTTTTTCTCTGGGTCAACATTGACGCAATGTAGGTAACCCAAACTTTATAAAAAGTTATTTAAATATTTTAACTAATAATTCAGTCAGTTTTTCATTATATTTTTAGAATTGTTTTCATAAATTCATTAGAATTGTAGTAATTAGTAACCTTCAGTCAAAGCTTTTATTGTTTTCTTGTGACAAATTTGTGGCGAAAATATAAAATATAAAATATATTAATTATTATAAAAATTTGGATTTCTATTGCAATATAGTTTATAGTGTGAAATACACACTTGATAAAGGCTATGCAGAGAAATTTGTTTTAATTTATAGCCCTACAAACATTAATATTTAAGTTATTGAAATAAAAAAAGATCAAAGATGAAATCAAAAGATTATTATGATATTAAAAATAAATATTTTTCAAAATTTTAGGCCTTTTTCATTTCTTTTGTAACTGAGTTGAAAGGGAATTTAAAAGTTTATATTATTTCAGTGAAACGAAGAACTTTTTTAAATATTATATAAATTTTCTAAAAGGAAAGAGAAAGCGAATTGTAAATTTCCATATTAAAAAATTTTAGCAAGCATTTTAAGAGATTTTTAAAATTTTATCAAATAAATTCATTAAAATTTGTAAATATCAAATTCGCAGAATCTGTTTATCTCACATGTAATTGGGAAAAATTATAATCAAATAGAAACAGTTCTGGTATCGCAAATGCCACAAATGTGAATACAGTGAGAAAAAAGAGTTAAATTTTGAGAAAAAAACAAGAATAATTAATTCAATTAATCTCTTCAAATATTCTTACAACAGAAATTTCTAAATTTTACTATTTTTTTGCAATATTGAAATTCCTATAATTTCTATTACTTCATTTTTAATTTGTTTTAATGTTGTGAATTAATTTCACAGAAAATCCCCAATCCACATTTTAATGGAAATTTAACTTTCTCCCAATTCAAATATTCATAATTGCGTATTTCCTTAAAAACAATATAAAATATTTTAAACTTTTCTTGCGTATCTTTCAGAAAACTGCCAATTCAGTTTATTTTCTGTGGTTAAAAATTAATTCTTTCTTATTTCTAATTTTGGTGTTTTGCAAACTTTTTTACCATTACAATTCAATTGACTAGCAGAAATTATTTCATAGTAATAACTTTTTTTGCAACTTATTCAAGCATGTAGTAAAACAAAATAAATAAATTAATAATTAAATATATAAATGGAATTTGAGTTGATGTTGGAAGTCTCATAATGTCTGATTATCTCATCGACCATAATCAACCATTTTACAATCAGGTTATCTGGAGAAAAGGATGTGAAATGTAAAAAGCATCATGTTGCACGTGATGTCCGAAGCACCGCTGATAACCCTTGAAAATCTGAGGGAGCAGTTATAAATTTGTCATTATCAGTCACTTCCTAGATTTAGATGACGGACTATCTATCAACTATTGAATCTGCTTTAATAAGTGTCAAAAAATGTTAACGAATATGTGTTTCCCACTGTGGTGCATCACGTCTGAGAGGTGGGACACGTCAGCAATTATCAACTATTCCACATATATTTTTTTAATATAATATACTCATTCACGACTAAATATAACAACGTGCATACAACAATTTCAAAGGGGCCGGTGGGGCATGGTATAAAGAATGTCGGGAAACACTGCTATAGATGCATCAAATTAGAGAAAATTACTAAAAATATAATTAAAATAATTTATAATTTAAAAATACTAACACTACTTACTTCAGAAAGTAGCTAATGTTGATCATATTAAAATATTAAAATTAGTAAATTTAGGATAATATTTTATAATTTTAATTACTTAAAAAATTTCAACACTTCATAAATTACTTAAATTTTTAATTATTTTTATATTAATATTTATATTGCAATTTAATTTAAATTATTCAATTTTTTTGAAGGTTTTGTTTATGGACCCCTATAACTTTTTAAAATTTGTGAGGGCCACAAAATCTAAAATTATTTTACGCGAGATATTTTTGTCTATAACTAATTATTGAAATATTTTATTTCAAATTATTTTTTCTTTTAAATTCTAATTTTGATTGAGAAATATAATTATAATTTAAATATTTATTTAAAAAATGTAAAGATTTTATTAATAAAAATCGCCATTCGTATATCTTTTTCACTATATATTTCGATAGCATCACTATCATCATCAGGTTACCTTCAAGAACGCCACTCACGTTTATCTTCGTAATATTACGGATTCAGGTCTCAAACCGAGATATTCGGGTCCTTACAAATTGATTGACATTAGGGATAACAATGCCCACATCGTTATCAACGGTGTTACCCAAAATATAAATTTGTGCCGACTTAAACCGACTTTCATGATTTCTGATGACGTGGATGAAGACAAACCTCACTCTGATTTAGAGAAAGTTCCATTCGAACCCATTTCAACTACGTCGAACGAAAACCTTCCAGTAGAATCTGTTACGGACTCAAACGAAATCGCACGTACATTGATCACAAACTACAAACTCGATGAAAATTTAGCTACAGAGAATACACATTCAGCAACAACAACTCCACCAAATCTTCGCTCAATTGTTTCGAAACCCGACAGGCAGCGACTCGCGAAAAACGTGAAACATAGGGACAAGATTTGGGTGCGCCAAATTGGTGAAGACACTTCCAAACCTCCAAGACTTGCCAAAGTCTATTCTAATGAAAACTTGACACATCTGATGCTGAAATTCACTTAGCTTTATTTCATTTAATCATTAATTCATTAATCGCCGATTTACCTTTGACAAACTGTCACCACACTTCGATTTACATCTTGTTCCTAGTAGACCTTTCATCAACCTCTACTCTTGGGTCCCTGTGCGCTCCGCGACTTCCGTGGGACTGATGTAGTGAGCCGTTACACGGCCTTAACAAAATCTATATAAATATTATATTATATTATATTACATTATATATAAATGGGTGATCATTAGCGAATAAGGATCAATTGAAACACAATTATGGCCAATCAAATATCACCTATAATTGCACATTAGCTGGAACATCGCAGTCTACTCTATCTCATTCCAAGAGTCAATCAAAATTCATGCAATCAGCTAATACTTCTTATCAATCAGGCTCTATTAATCAATCTCAGACGAGTAAACCAAATTCGATGCCATGTTATTATTATCAAGATTAACTGTATTTGGCTCCTAATAGTTTTAGTGTTGGCTCTCATAGACCAATATCTTCATCCATTATCGCAATAACCACAATTTTATATGGGAAAGACACAGTCAAATTTAGTTCTGCAAAGTAAATCTATTTCAGAAGTAATTCAGACAAGTAGTGTAGAATCTGGCATTGGAATTCATGAACATGTAAATTCCCAAAATATCTCCAATTGAAACAAGCTATTAAAATGGTTCCGTATTTTCAAAGATATTCCATATTGAGATATCTGAATTAATTGGAAGATTGATAATTAATTGTTATTTTTAATTATTAGTATTGAACAATAAAATTCATTTATTTTGATTTATAATTATAATTTGTAATTATAATTTATAAGTAAATCAGTTTGTTTAACTTGTTACCTAAAAAATTGTAGATTCAAATATACATTAATTTCTTGCTAGTTATTATTAGTATTTTATTAATTCAAAATATGCATTTGTAAAGGATGCTTGGAAATTCTGTTATTTGACTCATTTAGTTTCATTTATGTATGAAATGTACTTAAGAATGGTAGCGAAATCTATATGATATCCAGATGAAAATAAAAAGCCATTCAGTCCCATTCTATTTTTAAGTGATTTAGTTAAGAATTATGCTCAACCACCACTGTATGCTGCAAGTCATGTTTCCTTAATGTCATTTTCGGTTCCGCATGATGTTATTAAACCAGATATTTTATTTGAATTTCTCCAGCGGCATTTTGAGGATTACAATTTTTCAATATATAATAACTCAGCAAACGAATCAGTGAATAGTGCAAGCACTTCATTTTTATATAATAAAATTGATGAAAGATGTTCTCCGAAAAATATGAGTTTCAAAAAAGTTAGTCCTTCAGCATCATCCCCTTTAGAAATGATAAAATATAACACCACCACATTAACTTTATAAGTTATGTATCTGAATTAGAGTAACTTGTTACTTAATTATTTTACATTCAGTGGCGTAACTAGGGGGGGGGGGCAAGGGTGACATTTGTCCCCGGGCGCCAAAATTAGGGAAGCCAATTTGAAACAAAAATTAAGTAATAAATTATTCTTAAGATCTAAGAGATTAATATATTTTTTATTACTTCATTAGTTTCTTAGAATATCAATTGCCAGTTGCGAAAGATCTTTCAGTAAATTAAAATTAATTTTATCGTATTTAAGAGCAGCTATGACTCAAACACGGCTGAACGATTTAGCTCTTCTTAGCATAGAAAGAGAAATGTTTAAAAAAATTGATTTTAATGAGATTATAGATATTTTTGCCACGACAAAAGCCAGAAGAATTAATATTTAATGTTAAACTGTATTTTGTCTAAGTCAATAAATATTATTTATACGCTTATTAAAATCTGTTAAACCTGTTTCGTTATTCGTCATTAATATTCTTTAAAAAAATTAAATATATATATAAGGGGGCGCTAATTTCTCAGTTGCCCCCAGGCGCAAGAATCTCACGGTACGCCACTGTTTACATTAATCAGGGTAAAACGAAAATGAAAACCAAATTAGACAAATTACTGTAAGGTATGAAGGCAGCAGGTGATAAGGCTAAGAGGGCATTTTAAGCCATTTTTGGTGTATTCAAATAAGAGCTTAGAGCAGGGGTAGGGAACCTTTTTATTTCCGTGGGCCACATTGAAATTTGTCGCCTCCAAATGAGGCCGCAGTCAAAAAGTATTTTAACATTAATTAATTTCATTTTAAATCTTTTATTTATATACAGTTAGTAATTAAAACAATATTTATAATTAGTCTCCAGATTTAAAAAAAATGCAGCTGTACGAAATTTTCTGGAAAATTTTTATTATTTTTGAATCGAAAAATTGATGCAAATAATTCATCATTTCACAAATGAGAGCTCAATAAACTTATTTAT
The DNA here is from genome assembly GCA_959609185.1 of Schmidtea polychroa. NCBI lineage: Eukaryota > Metazoa > Platyhelminthes > Tricladida > Dugesiidae > Schmidtea > Schmidtea polychroa. The sequence goes on from CAUHTR010000045.1 coordinate 227,964, forward strand.
TCGTCTATAAAAGTTTTGTATTTATGGGTGTGGATGATTGACTTTTATATTTAGTTCTTTGTACTCGGCGGGATGCTTGTACAGTAAAGTATATATACAGTTCGGAAGTTACAAGTATTTTTATTTGTAAATTCTCAAAATTTATGGTTTTTTATTTAAATTAAGATTTATTTCGATAAGGCTCCGGAGGCCGCACATGAAGCTCCGGGAGGCCGCAGGTTCCCCACCCCTGGCTTAGAGGTAAAAAGCCGACCGGTGATAAAAGTAGAAATTACAGATGTATCCACTTTTTGGGTTTCTTTTATAATTAACATTTTGGTTTGTTGAGATTGTTAAAGTAAATTATTAAATTATGTCAAATTGAATAGTTCCGAATAAAAAGAAAACCGAAATTGAACGAAAAAGAATGGCCGTCAAGCAGAGAAGTAATGGCAAAGAAATATATGACGAAAATAGAACTATAAAATGGTACAATCGTTTAGCCAAAATTTCACAGCAAGTGCCTAATGTGGTGTGCTTTATTTGAAAATGTCAGATTTTCCAAGTGTTAGGGATTATTAGCAATCATTGATAACTCGTTTACTATAAAATAAATTCGGCGTGCATTGTCTTCCTCACCGAGGAATTGTACAATGTATATTCGGTAAGGGTATCATTTTGCACTTTTTCAGTACCTTCTGACCGATTCTCTACTTATTCCAAGGGAAACCTAATCAAACCATGTTGACAAATGAGAATCCTCATAAAGTGGTCCGTTATTTTTTCAACCATTTCAGTTGATGTTGATAGTTTTTGTCTTTCTCTTACAACATCCAAAATACTACCAGTTGCCAATAGTTTGGTGTGCCATTTTTTAATACTCTTGTCACTAGGCGAATCTGTCTTTTCCATATTCAGTTTTAAATTTTCTCATCATTTTAAACCATGCTGCACATTTCGGTCTTTGTTGAACAAGTGAACAAATGAATAACAAGTGAAATGATACATACTGTTACACTTATATATATGAGAACTCAGTGCTTTTTGTCTGGGAAAAAAGGTGCCGGAACGTATCTGTACCATCTGAAATTAGCTAACAAATAAAATAATTATGCAGGACACAAAATATACACTTATTAGTTATTAGTAACTTATTACCGATAAATTTTATAATGTAGAAATTACTAATAACACATAGGAAGCACGGAGTTATAATTCACTCGCTTTGGCGTACGACTACTACTTTTAATTTGATTGTAATTGACTATATGAAATGTCAGAAATAGAAATATGACAAAAAACCAAAACACATGTCAGTTTTTTAAAATCATTCTGCAAAAAAAGGTGCCGGAGCGTTCCGTCAGAAAAAAGCACCGTGATTACTGATTAATGGGGGCAGGTAAAAAAGGGTTATCGTGATTAAAGCGCATAGTAAAGCAATTAAATATTTTATTTTCCAAACAATATGCAAGGAATCTTCAAAAAAAAGATGTTCTTAAAACTCTCAAAGAAGTGTAATTTGGTTCAAAATCCTAAATTAATCTGATTATTTTGCTAAATGAAGGAGGTGAGAATTATCAACAATCGCCACTTGACATCGGATGGAAAAAAAGAAAATTAAATTATGAATAAAAGAATACTAAATACTAAAAGGATAATTAATTCCGTAAAAACCAAACTATCGGTTACTGCTTTGTTGTTTAAAAATTTAAATTATACCAATTTTTTAAACAATTTAAAGCACAACAAGTGACTACATGAATAGTTTACATGAATTGAAATAAACATTTATTTTGCTTCACATTTTACCAGTGGCGTTGCTAGGGGGTGCGGGGGTGGCGATCGCACCGGGTGACACCATCACAAGGGGTGACACCAAAATGCAAAATATCGCTGTCCATGATTTTATGTTACTCCATGAAATTATTCTTATGTATTGTGTCATCCCAGTCGGCCCAGCGCCCAGCGACAGAAATGTATTATATTATTGAAATATAAAAATATCTCTGTTCTGTTAGTTATAAACATAAAAACGTGTTATAGTTTTACGTGTTTAATACTTTTTATAGAATATAACATTAGGTTTCTTCGTTTCTTTGTGCTAACTTTTGATAAGTTGTACCGAAATAGTACCGAAGTTGCGGTGGATGACAACACCGCGCTGTGTAACTAAGGATTCTATATGTTTCCGTTATTTGGTACTGGTTGACTTGGAGGAGGTCTATGAGTGTCATGATGGGGGTGACACCATGAGTTACCGCACTGGGTGACACCAACACTGCATTTTTCTTAACTTTACATAGTTTACTATTCTACTAATTATTAGAAAAATTCAAATTTATAAAATATTATTACTACAAAAACATTATAATGAGATAGGAAAACGCATAACTTGCTACATATTAGGAGAAACATTTAAATTTATAAAATATTATTACACTGTGGTAAACATGACAATTTTCACTGATACTGGATACGGTTAGGGGCATAAATAACCGCGGATACTGGATACCGATATATCCATTTGGGAAATCCTAATTAGGAGAGTTATCAATTTTTTTATTCATCTATCAAAGAACACAAGTAGTCAGAAGAACCAACAAATTATTAATTAAAACCCAACAAATGGTTCATTCTAAATAAGTTGTTTTGACAAATGAGAAAGCAGCTATTAACAATAATTTTAATGTTTTATAAAACTTCGAAGACATTGACATGTTTACACGGTCAGAAATTAACTGTGATTGTATAATAATAATAATAATAATAATAATTAATAATAATAATTAAAAAATAATAATAATAAATTAATAATAATAATTAATAATAAATAATAATAATTAATTAATAATAATAATTAATAATAAGTAATTAATAATAATAATAATAATAATAATAATAATAATAATAATAATAATAATAATAATAATCATAATAATAATAATAATAATAAAAATAATAATTAATAATAATAATTAAAAAATAATAATAATAAATTAATAATAATAATTAATAATAAATAATAATAATTAATTAATAATAATAATTAATAATAATTAAAAATAATTAATTAATAATAAAAATAATAATAATTAATAATAAGTAATTAATAATAATAATAATAATAATAATAATAATAATAATAATAATAATAATAATAATAATAATAATAATAATAATAGGAAGTCTGTATTTTTAATTATTAAATCTAAATTAACCGCCAATAATAATGTAAATTATTATCAATTTATTCGTCGTATTAAACAGTTAAAATAATTTGCACTGATAAAGAAAAACAGAGAAATTAAAATCAGGAAAATATCAAGTTCAGTTCCTTGAAACATTGACTGTGGTGATTTACCAAATATCACCAATAACATTGTTATCTTGTCCGTTATTATTCCACATCAATTACGAAGGTTCACTTGTATGATCCATTTAACACCTTCTCCCGTGTAGGAATCAGTAATGAAAATGTCAGAACAGCCATTAAATATCAAATCTGATGGAACGAGTGTGATCATTTTCGTAGTATTAAATGAAAGACTGTTGGTCAGCTATGAATTACTAAAACATATGGTTTTGTTTTGTTGATATCTTGTCATGAGCGTGTAAACTGCGCACAATCCAAATGATTGCCAGACTGAAAGCCGACAGCCGCTTCTTTATCAGGTAGAATGGTAGAATAATTAAGAAATTCGGAAAGTTTTGATTAACGATGCTACACAGATTTATCCTAATTCCGAAAGTTTGTTTATTTAGTATTTGTAAATAAATTCTGAAAACGTCAAAAACTTGGTATAAAAATGCAAAAACTAACTATGGACAGATAAATATTAGAGCAGTCTCTTACACCTTTATACACTTACTACTTTCAAGCCTTGTTACATTCAAATGTATTTTTTCAAGTTGTGAAAATTAGGCAACTTTGTATTTACATGTCTATTAGTTTGCACTTCTGTACATCGAGAGAAGGGTCACTCCCTAAGGTCTGTTCATGCTTTGATTGATCTTCACAAAATTCAGTTGGAAATATTATAAACTTCAAAGTTTATTCAAACACTTTCAAAGCTGTTAAATGCTTGTGCAATATATTTTTAAAGAAAGGTTTACAATGACGGTAAAACCCTTAAGGCATAAATTTTTACTTTCATAACCTTTTAATTGTCCAATTATAAGTGAGAAACTTATTATCGATTTCAGTTAAAAAGACGAAATTTTGAAGCTAAAGGTTTGAGAACCCGAAGAACCAATTTCAATTCTACTTGACTGCAACGAAACAAATAGAAAATATGTTAAGAAATCTGATGATACATTTATTGGACAAGTGAAAGATTTTTTTGAAGTTTATTCCTAAAAGTCCGGTTGAATTGCTTCAACCAGAAGGTGTTGTGGGAAGTCGTCGGAAACGTGAATAATATTTCCAAGATGCTGCAAATAATCCAAGTCTTAAACCAAAGATTGTAAAATCAAAATTCATGATTATCAAATGGTTTTTAACCTCTTATGTGATTTACCCGAACACAATTCACAATTCACAAAAGGTATTTTGCTGACACAACGATTTGCACGAACTGGATTCGGGCAAATCGTACACGAAACTTTTTATAGTGATTTGCTCGAGAGCAGCTCGGGTCATTCCCCAACCAGTCTAGAGAACGCATCACGCGCGTTGAGTGACACGTGTCGTAATTTGATCTTTGGTGGCTTTTTTTGACCCACTTTTTCCAAGAGGTTGACCACATAAGTGATTAATTCTTTGACATTTGAATAGAAACTTATTTAGAGGAATTGCTAGCCATTTGAGTAGATATACTAATTTTATGTTTGATGAAGGTCTCATTGAAGCCTTTAAATTATCAGATTTTAATTAATCTAGAACGGAGATTACTGGAGTTTAATTTATGGAACAAATATGGCATTGCTTGGTTTGAATAATTATTTTTAAATTTAAAATGAAACAATGTTTAAATTTTTGAAATAATTAAAAAAAATCATTCCATCTTGAAATTTGTGCCCAATAATTTTGCTCATGTGCCATGGTCCCACTAGCTCCCACATTAATTCGGGGCTGTAAACGTATTTATTGTCAAATAAATATAAAAATTTCTTCAACGATATTATTTGTATCAAATGAATAAATTGAATTGCCACAATTTATACATTTGTTTATCGTATCCGGAAAATTTATTGTGGGGAAATTCAGTGGAACTAATACTCCTGCAGTCAAAAAACGTTACCGAGACAGTGCTCTTCGTGTTCAACGTATTGTTTGAGATTATGATAATCCTGATAGAATGGATTACTTTCGTGGCTTAGCTCATAATTTTAACTTTTAGTTATTTTTTGCATGTTATTAAATAAACTTCTTTCAGATTTATTTTTATATTATTTTTGATAAAAATTAATAAACCATGTAAGAAGTCAAATGAAAAATATCAAGATTTGTAATTTCCTGGATACAAAAATTTTTTGAATTTGCGAGGAATTTCCCAACGATGAATTTGCCGTAAACCATTTGTTGCATTTTCTTTCATTCAGACAGACTCTTAACTGACATTTATTCTTTTCAATTTGATAATACTTATTAGTCGATGATTTTTACTTTGTTTTAATCATTCTAAAAATTATGAATATTCACAAAGCTTTGATATATTTATTTTATTTAAAAATACCGAAATATGACAATAGTAAAAATATTTTATTTATTTATTATTTAAAGTTTTTATGTTCTAAATATTGATTAGAGAAAACTAGGGGCTAAATTGTTTTTATGAGGTCAGGTAAAAAAACCCGTTAAAAAAATATTTTATTATTAATAGAAATAATAAAAAAGAAATAAATTAAAATGTGTTTGTTATAGTAATCTACATTTGTACCCCAAATTACTGCAAGAATTATACAATTGAACATACTTTAACCAAGTTTCTATGCAACGTGTCTTAACCTAGGTCTGATGAGCCTTTAAAACTAGGATGACTACTTTTCATTTCAATATCGGTAACGAGGTAGCATGGAATTTCGCTATGGAATATAATTTTAGTCGACTACTTCTTACAAAAGAAGAAAAATACTTATCTGATAATAATAATAATAATAATAATAATAATAATAATAATAATAATAATAATAATAATAATAATAATAATATAAACAGCATAATAATAATAAATTTAAATATATTATAATTTTTAATTAATTAATTTTAAAAACTTCTGAAAAATCTTTATTATACATATAAAATCCAACCAAATCTTTCAAATGCTGGGAATTTTTTTAATTATTTTATATTACAATATATTATCAACCGGTCAGTTAATTACTCCAATAATGCTTCAATAGAAAATTCTAAATATTTTTTACTATCTGTTGATGAACATGATTTTTCATCATTTATTGATTTGTGAAATTTGTTGAATTCTTCTTCACTTTGATCTTTTCTCTCTTGTTTCGTTGACTTGTATCTTGTTCTACGTCTTAGAAAACTTCCATTTTCAAACATGCTGACAGCTGCAGGATCTAAATTCCAGTAATTTCCTTTGCCAGAACTTCCGGGTTCGCGAGGCTGTTTGACAAAACAATCATTCAATGAAAGATTGTGCCTGATGGAATTCTGCCACGATGGAAAACGTTCACGATAGTAAGGAAAATTTGATATAATAAAGGAACAAATTTCATTAAGTGTCAATCTTTTTTCTTTTGAATGAAGTATTGACATTGTTATAAGGGCGATATAAGAATAAGGGGGTTTACTGTGTTTACAATCGGATTTCATAATGTAAAAATGCGATTTAACAAGTGCAATTATTTCATTTTCGATGCATCTTTATGCACCAATGATTTTAGTGCAACGGCACAAGATAGCATTTTATCCAGTGACTTGCACCGGGTGACGCAGGAAAATTTCAACAAATCAAATTTTAAATTTATATTTAATATGAAATTATAACTTATTTGTAAAATATTCTATGATAATATTTTTAAAAGTTCACATAAAATATTAAGTGCAATTATAAATTTTCATATATTTTTTTCAATAAAAAAATATCTAAAAATTTAATTTTTATATATATTATTTCTTAAGTCAAAATACATTTTGAACAAAACACAAAAAAAAAATTTGTTATGCTCTAAACCAGGACTGCACAACTTAACTTGAATATGCTATTGTTAAATTTATTGGATATGCTGATCAGTTGGATATGATACTGATACAAAATATCATGATTTTTGGCGAGATTTAGACTTAGAAGCGTTCAGTCTTAATCTCTCGGATGGTAGCTTCATGCCACTGACCTTTCGATGAAGCACATTTACCAGTGATCCGAATCTGCGGTTCCTCTCGCACTGAGCAGAATTACTATTATCAATACAAATTATATAATAGGGTTAAACTAACCTGTCTCACGACGGTCTAAACCCAGCTCATGTTCTCTATATGTGGGTAAACAATCCAACGCTTTTGGAGGTAGAAGCTACAGTTCACACAGCAGAAATATCCAAGAAAATAACGAAAATGAGACGGACATGATTAAGAATGTAAATAATTGTAAAAAATAAATTTGTTGAGGATACCTAAAAAACAAATTTATAAATAAATAAATAAAATTACTTGGGGGAAAATCGTCATGACAAACGGGACGATCTATGGGAACTCAGAAAAGAAAATGAAAGTAAAAAGAAACGAAAAATGAGAAACTGGAATGAAACAAAAGAAAGCAGACAAGAAAACAAAAACAAAGGTCTGTTCTAATTAATTTGTACTAAAGGAAAAGGAATTTCAAAATTGAGAAAAATAGAAAAAACAATAATCTACTTATCTCGACAGCTTACCAAAGATAATGGGAATAAAACGAAAACAGGCCGGAGCTACAAAAGGGAAAATTAGAAAATATCGTGACAACTGTCAAAGATAACTCGATAGCAGGGAAAAGTTGCGAAATTATGTTGGAGGAAAAGATGGGAAATTAAAGATAAACTGAAGTGCCACAAAATGACGATGTATAAAATGAGGTAGCACAGCAGAAGCAGGCAGAACAAGTAACAGAACAATTTAGGGAATAATTTGGAGAACAATTAAAGGAACAATTAAGAGGAAAACAGTTAAAGGAGAATATTTGCGAGGAAACATTTGTGTCAGAATATTGTTAAATATTGTGGAACAGAGTTGCGGCAGAATATTCGAGAATTTATTTGGAGAATTTTAAGAGAATTGAAGCAGAGAAATTAAAGAGAAAACAGAAATATAAAGGGAAGCAGCAAGAGCTTATTCAGATGATAACAGAGTAACAATTTGATTGGCTGATTTAATTTTTTATTTTAATCATTTGTCCTTTTATTTCTTTTTATTTTTTTGTCTCCCTGATTAATTGAACGATAGCCTTTTATATTAATCTTACACCTATAATATTTTTTGCTAATTTGTGTCTTTTTTGGCGATTTCTTTTGTGTCTTTAGTGCGTTAAATATGTTACGCGTGTAACTGCTTGCGTTTCTAATTTTATTACTTTTGTTTTATTTATTATTTATTTTTTTTGTTCAATTAGTTTTGTTTTAATTGGTGTTTTTTATTCAATTTGAGTAGCTTAATGCTTTTTCTATAATATGTAGCTCTGTCTCGGCGGATCACTTACAGTGTAGAATTAATTATTTTATTTATTTTAATAAGGTGTTTACATTTTCCCGAAAACTTTTATTGCAACCAAACACGATCTAGCCTTCTTACACGATCTGACTTTCTTATCTAGATATACTAAATCTGTTCTTATGCTTATATAGTTGCTGTTACCTCCTTTACTACTAAAATTAACATATTTTACAAAGATTTAATTTTTAATTTTTATTTTACAAAATGTTAACAAAATAATTTTGACAAAAACCATTCCGCAAAATTTATTTGTTCTTTAACAGATTATTGAATTTGTAAATATTTTTTGATATCCTCATTTTAAGAAAGTAGTTACTCTCCTTGGAATCTTGCTGGTTACTAGGGCTCCTGAAGGGCTAAAAATTCACTTTAGCACAGCGGTTCCAAACCTTTCTGGAGCTGTGACCCCTTGATAAAATTTTGTCGGGTTGTTTCTCCTTCACTTTGACTTCTAAAATATCTGAAAATTTACAGGCACCATGTTTTTTTGTTACAAATTTTATATTATTAATTCATAAAAAACTCAAATTAGAAATTTTTATCTTTAAATAGGTATCTGATGATTCAACGGAACCTATCTGAGCGTACGCAAAGAATGACACGCTGAGCACTTACGAAAAAAATATAAAAACACAACTCAGGTAGCGTGTAGTTCTACCCGAGTTAAATAAATGGTATAAATACCCTAGCACTAACAACACAAACTAACACAAAAACTAGCAAAAAAACTAAAACTTAAAGCCTGCGAGAGCTAACTAAAAAAGCATAAAACAGATAAAGGGAAAAACTCAATCATAAAGAAAACTAATTGACGAAAACACAAAAACTAACGAAAAACACTAAACAAAAAGCAAACTGAAAATATAAAACCTATAAACGGAAAACTCTGCGACAAAGAAAGTTAAATGAACACGAAGATTACTGAAAGATAATCAACAACTTCTACAATCAATCAAAGATAATAATAATATTCTAATTATCGAATCAAAGGGACAAAACCATCAAACAAATTTCCACTATCAAATTAAACCGAATTCACGGAAAACAGAGAATAGCGAAGATTTCAGCGATTCCTGTGACTAAAAGTAAAAACTACGCCTTACAGTTATGCTTTTGATAAATTAAAATTTTGTAAAATGAAGACTTATTTGTAAATGTCCCTCTAAGTTAATACATTTTTATGAAATAATTGTTTTGTTACAATTCATTTATATGATTTGTGGCTGAATATTTAGGTATAGGCCGGTGGGATCGATAAATACGGGAGCAGATTTGCTTTTATTCATTTATTTATGACATTAATTTCTAAAAATCTGCCAATCATATCATAAAAAGCTAGAGAAAGAGATGATGACCAAAATGTAGAATGAATGAACCAAGTTTCCGATAATTAGAATTTAAATGCCTTTTGCAATGTCAATGCAAATCAAATTGCAGATACAGCGTAGCTTGCAATGGGCATTTAGTAGCCGAATAAAATAACTATGCGCGGTTAATAGGGGAAGGTGAAACACAATGAAGGTATCAAATATACAAACAAAAGTGAAAGATTCTCAACAAAAGTTAATTAGTGTTTAGATAGTTTAGATTAAAATGGTAATAAGAAACCACAAAAGCGTAGTCTAATGAAAAAAGAATCTAGTAACTTGCAAATTCAACATTGTAAAATTCAACAAAAAACGCGTTTTTATTTAAAGAATTAATGTTAAGAAGGTCTCAAGTGACTCCTACTGAGATCGTGAGCCACAGGTTGGATACAATTACTTTAGTCTTATTTCATTCATCACTTAAAATACCAACACCGCCTAATTTTTAATGCTGTATTTTAACGTGTAGGTTTTCTCAAAAGGTTGTCACATCAGGTAACTATAGTAAGATTGATAAATTGTCAGCGTAAATTTTGCTGATGCCGTTCGCGAAGATACATCAACTTAGATCGAAATGTCTTTTAGATTATTAATACCAAATCTATCGTGAATTAGAACTTCGATTTTATTTTTGAGCGTTTCTGACATTTTTTTAATAATCGATTACTTTTCTGCTTCATTAGTTGGTTCAGTCATGCATTGATCAGTTTTAATTAATAAATCTTCTTCAGTCTCTTCTAATTCAGAAAATACAGTTTCAGGTGCAATTTCTTCAGACTTTACTCGGCTATTGCTTGACATGTCATCATTAGTTTGAATTTCGTTGTCTTCACTATCTGACTATTCAATAAAACCTTTCATGTCAATATTTATTTGATTGTTATCGTCTTACAATTCTAATTGTTGTGATTCTTCACATTTTACAATTAAATCCCGTAATTAAACTTCATTAATCATTATATCAAAAATTAATTTTTAACTTTCAAAAAAATCCAAAGGATTTAAATGACATGTTGTATAACCGAAAAAAATAAAAATCCAAAACAATTTTTTCAAAATCACCACAAAAACTCCACGTTTTAAAACAATTCGAAACAAAAATAAAAATTACAAAAAAAATCAATTCAATTAAAAAATTCAACTCACAAAATTTCTAAGAAAATGTCGTGTGCACACAAGTACACTTTCAAAACCAACGCGCAAACAGACGCGATAATTAACCTCAAGATTATCCAGAGAGTATGATATTTTTCAATGCCTGGTTAATTTTGAGTTTTCTTGAGGACATGTAAAAATGATGCAAGCCTTAAAGACAACCACAATCCATCAATAAATATAAAAGAAATTTATAATAACACTTAGAAATTATTAGAGAAAAAGATGCAAATTTTTACTCAAATCATCAAGTTAAATTAGTGTATTTCAATAGATTTTCAATTCAAATACTCATCCTCAATTTAACTTAATTTTAAAAGTCTGAACAAGTGATGAGGATATAGAATCTTAACAAAATAAAAGAATGTTAATTTTTGATAAATTTAGTATTTTAGTTTTTTTATTAAGTAATATATAAACTTATTTTTAATTAATTCTTTAATTCATGACATTATGAGTTGTTTAAAAATTCAACATAATTTTACAAATTTGAAATTTATTCCAATTATATTAAAATTTTTATGTTTGCATCAAAAAGTATTGACTCTCAACATGCAGATCTTATTCATGATGTGCAATATGACTTTTACGGCAGACGTATGGCCACATGTAGCAGTGATCAGTTTATTAAGGTTATTTTCTTTGTTTTCTTTAATTTCATAAATTTATTTCAAAGGTATGGGAACTAATGGATGACAACGAATGGCATTGTACAGCTAGATTACAAGGCCATGTTGGATCGGTATGGCGAGTGGCTTGGGCTCATCCAGAATTTGGTCAGGTTATAGCGTCTTGTGGATTTGATAGAATAATTGCGATATGGGAAGAAATAAACAATAGTCAAGTAAATAATAATTATATCAAAATAATGTAATTAAATTAAATTTAGAACGGACAGTCAACTCCAGGTGCATCAAATTGGGTTCGACGAACTCAGCTTGTTGATCCAAGGACATCAGTGACTGATATTAAATTCGCACCAAGACATCTTGGGATGCAATTAGCTTCCTGTTCTACAGATGGAATGATACGACTTTATGAAGCACAAGTTAATAAATTAATTATACTATAATTAACCGACCAACTCAACAGGATGTTATGGATTTAAGCCAATGGACTTTGCAGTATGATTTCCCAACAACTATTACCGCTTCATGTCTCTCTTGGTCGACGGTGAGATTAATTATTTTTAATTTTAATTAAATTAATGTAATAAAATCAATATTTGATTTTTATTAATATTTAATTTAATTTATGTTCCAATTTTAATTGAAATAATTATTTTAAAATAATAAATAATTATCCATATTAAAAAAACTCATTCCTATCCTCGTTTTCTTATTAACAATACCCAATCAGAAATAATGCACAATTAATCGATTTATCACATATTTAGAGAGCATTTGATTGGCTTTTTGATATTGTTAATAATAATTCCACTGGATTTAGAATAAAGGGGCGTAAATTGATAATAATGCCAACAAATCGTTCGAATCTATATTAAATAGGAATAATACATACGTGTAACAGATAAGCACCACCGGTTCCGATAAGTAACCGGAATGATTATAAACAAGCAAAACGATTGCTGTCATCCAATAGGGAGATTAGTTTTACAAAAGTTCTATTTTTCAGTGGGATTCTGTCAAATTTTCACGGAATTTGGATAATTATCAGCTGAGTTGCGGGGCATTATTGTAGGAGTACATTGGGAACAATGTAGAGAAAATTGCTAAAAACAATGAGTGAACATTAAGTATTTTGTAAAAGATAGCTAAAATGTCACAGAAACGCTTGAAATGTTGCTAAATGCCCATGGGAATGATTGGTTATCAAAGCAGGACTTATTGAGTGACATAATCGATTTATGGAATGCCATGGAAATGTTGATGATGATTATGAGAATCCAGGAGGGGCAAAGCCAGCAATAATCGAGGGAAACGCGGAGAAAATGTGTAAATTTGTGTATATATCTAAAACAAACATTCAGTAAGGTTTATATGGGGAACATTGGGAAAATTATTTTGGAAATCGGTTGAAACTGGTTATGAGACAGTCTGAGCCAGAAACAAAGCGCCAAAATGCTGAATAGAGATTAAAATCAAGAATTTATGCCCTCCTGTTTGTGTGATTCAGAATATAGTGAACTAGATCATCATTTATCGATTGTCCTAGAACTTCATTTGGCAATGGAAGGAAATCGTTTTGAATCCAAATCATAGCTATCAGTAACATAAAACACTCATTTTCGGTTGATAGCTAGTAGATAGATGTGAGCTTGATGTGAAATTCCTCATGAACCCCTCCGTTCCCATCCACCCCAATATGGCCATCTAGCGCCATCCCTGAATTATCCCGTGAGGTTTTCTTAATGCATTCAATTGTATAACGCCTAATATCTCATTATATATGATTTCCTTAGCAAGGAGTTTGTAACAATTCGATATATATTGACTGTCCCTTCCGTTCCCATCCACCGATCCATTCCTCCAATATGGCCATCTAGCATATATTGCTGTCAGCATTTATTATTGCAGATTGTATATTATACTCCAGATTGTATAATGCTTATATAAAATGCGCATAACAAGTCAGAAAAGGTAATCATTCGATCGTTTCCCAGGCAACTGGATCAACTTAAACTCATTGATTGAAGTCCAAAATTATTATATTTATAACGTCTAATATCTCGAATGATAGCAAATCTTGATAATATTTTGCTGAAAACTTCAACCGATTGGTTATAAGCAATTGGTCATTCGATCTATAATTTGATTGGATGATTTTTTTAAATCAAGTTCTATTGTTTATTTCATTGAAATTATTTATAATTTCATAGCAGCTGAAGGCCAAATATCTCAATATATATGATTTGCTTGGTAAGGAGTTTGTAACATTGAAAATAAGTTCATGTCCCCTCCGTTCCCATCCGCGCCCAATTTGATCATCTAGCGCCATCCCTGAATTATCCCGTGAGGTATTCTTAATGCATTCAATTGTATAATGCCAAATATCTCAATATATTTGATTTCCTTAGCAAGGAGTTTGTAACATTTCAATGTATATTGACTACCCCCTCCGTTCCCATCCACCGATCCATCCCTCCATATGACCATCTAGCGTTATTCATATATTGCTTTCAGCATTCATTATCGCAGCAAATACTCCAGATTGTATAATGCTTATATAAAATGCGCATCAGGAGTCAGGAATTGATATTTTGATCGTTTCCTACGCAACAGAATTTGTCGAAATCTCAACGGAAAATTCATCGATAATTTGTCAATAACTTCTCCATTACTTTTCTGTGAACAAATATCAATGATAGGCCGTTCTTCACTGACCTCATCTACGACTTTATGAACTTCAATTGATTGTTGCTGTTATAATTAGCAATCGGCTCATCTTTCTTATTTTCTTTATAACTCACCACCAGATATCGCGCAGCTTCATTTCTCCTCTAGCGATTTTGTTATAACTCAATGCGCATTGCCATCAACATATATAAATATCTGCTTTTTGAACACGCAGACTTTACATTCCTGTCAATCCACAGGGAATCCTCATCCTCTCATACGCGGGATCTTCATTATTTGAGTAGGGGGTGGCGAGGAGTTATTTGGTTCACTCATAACTTGCTATGAGATGGAGACAGTAACTGCCAATAGATCGGTATATAGGAAATGTTATTGACAGTTTTGCTAAAATAAAGCAAGAAAACCAATATTTGGAAATGGGGAGTGAAGGGGGCCAATTAGTACTTTTCCTTACGAGAGCCAGCGCAGACAATAAGATGAAGACAATAATTGAGAAGGGATTACAACAGCTCTAGATTTGCCATAATAACACAAATAATCAATTGTGCTGGTGATACCTATTTATATCTTGAATCTATTTACGAATTGCAGTTTTCTAAACTTCTTCAATATTTCTTCATAATGCTTTTATAGTTAAACTTGGCTTCCTATGTTCTTTTTTGCTGATAGCATCTCTAGATATACATTACTGAATTTCTCTGTTTAGTCCCCTGTCGATAGTCCAATGTTAGCAATCGGTAATTGCAAACCGAATGGAGAAAATGCACCACCTGTACTTATTTATGAACTCGGAGAGGGCCAGAGAATATGGGAACATATAGAATCTCTTATCAATATTGAAGGGGCAGTACATGATGTAGCATTTGCCCCATATATGGGCCAATCATATCACACATTTGCCGTGGCGGCTGATCGACTTTATGTATTTTACATAAAGGAGAAAACAGGTAATAAACTTAGAAAAAATATTCATTATTTATTTGGTATTAAATTTAAATTCTATTAAACTTATAATTTTAATCGATAACATAATATTTTTATTTCAATGTTATTTGAAAATCGAATTTTTTATTGAATAATTGTAATTAATATTTAATTTTATATATATATATATATATATATATATATATATATATATATATATATATATATATATATATATATATATATATATATATATATATATATATATATATATATATATATATATATATATATATAGATAGATAGATAGATAGATAGATAGATAGATAGATAGATAGAGATAGGGATAAATATAGATAGATTTACATAGATAAGGATATAGATATTTAGAGATAGGTATATATGTATTGGTTATATAGATGGAACCGCAAGTATTTCCCATGAACACATTGAGATTTTTGCTAATGTCAAATCGAATTTTAATTTTATTTTTTAAATTTATTATTCAAATTTAAATTTATTATTTAAAATATAATAATAAAAAATATTTCAAAAATTTTTTTTTGTCTGCTGAAATCTTTTCTCAAATCTTTTCTCAAATTATATGTATTGGTTATATAGATGGAACCGCAAGTATTTCCCATGAACACATTGAGATTTTTGCTAATGTCAAATCGAATTTTAATTTTATTTTTTAAATTTATTATTCAAATTTAAATTTATTATTTAAAATATAATAATAAAAAATATTTCAAAAATTTTTTTTTGTCTGCTGAAATCTTTTCTCAAATTATTCATGCAAATTAAAAAAAAATCCAAAAAAAACTTGTAAATTTTAATGATTCTTTCTCTATTCCTCTACCTAAATCTTTTTGGTTCTCCACTTGATATGCTTCCAAAAAACATTTTGTTCGATATTCACTACGATACCAAATTTAGTCGATCTTTCTCTTTCTATATATTCCTCTTTAACTGGATCATTTTTTAGATTTCTTCATTTTAAATTCTTCCAAAAAAACATTTTTTTTCGATTTTGCTAAATTTTTCATTATTAGACAATATAAAAAGTTTATTAGAAATTGATAAAAATTTTTTAATTTAATCAATAAATAACAATTTCTATAATAGCAATCATTAGCAATGTAAATACCACTTCTGGCACTTTTTTTCAATTTTGGAAGGAAATTGGTCTTAGAAATTTATAATCAAAAACATTTTAATTTAAGCAAGATATTAGATAATTTAATTAATTTTATATTACACATTTAACAATTTTGCTAATAACTTTACAATATAAATTGTTACAAATTAAATTAGATATCAATAAATAATTAATTAAATTTAAAATATAACTTTTACAAAGTAAATTAAATATCAATAAATAGATAATTAAATTTACAATATAAATTGTTACAAAGTAAATTAGATATCAATAAATAGATAATTAAATTTACAATATAAATTGTTACAAATTAAATTATATATCAATAAATAGATAATTAAATTTACAATATAAATTGTTACAAATTAAATTATATATCAATAAATAATTAATTAAATTTACAATATAAATTGTTATAAAGTAAATTATATATCAATAAATAATTAATTAAATTTAAAATATAATTTTTACAAAGTAAATTAGATATCAATAAATAGATAATTAAATTTACAATATAAATTGTTACAAATTAAATTATATATCAATAAATAATTAATTAAATTTACAATATAAATTGTTATAAAGTAAATTATATATCAATAAATAATTAATTAAATTTAAAATATAATTTTTACAAAGTAAATTAGATATCAATAAATAGATAATTAAATTTACAATATAAATTGTTACAAATTAAATTAAATATCAATAAATAATTAATTAAATTTAAAATATAAATTGTTACAAAGTAAATTAAATATCAATAAATAATTAATTAAATTTAAAATATAATTTTTACAAAGTAAATTAGATATCAATAAATAATTAATTAAATTTAAAATATAAATTGTTACAAAGTAAATTAAATATCAATAAATAATTAATTAAATTTACAATATAAATTGTTACAAAGTAAATTAGATATCAATAAATAATTAATTAAATTTAAAATATAAATTGTTACAAAGTAAATTAAATATCAATAAATAATTAATTAAATTTAAAATATAATTTTTACAAAGTAAATTAAATATCAATAAATAGATAATTAAATTTACAATATAAATTGTTACAAAGTAAATTAGATATCAATAAATAATTAATTAAATTTACAATATAAATTGTTACAAAGTAAATTAAATATCAATAAATAATTAATTAAACTTACAATATAAATTGTTACAAATTTTAATTAATTGTAACGAATAATATTATTTTAAATTTTGTTTTAATGAAATCAAAAAAATTATTAAAACAAATTATTAACGTCCTAGCCGAAGTTACTCAGTTAGTACCAGCAGACAAATTGTCGAAATATAAAATAGAAATGGCCATTGGTTTGGATAGTTGTGGTGATAAAATATGGCGCGTATGCTGGAACGTTACCGGAACAACGTTGTCATCTAGTGGGGAAGATGGTACAATAAGATTCTGGACGAGAAATTATCTGTGCAATTGGCAACAAGTCGGATATATTCAGCCGGATTATTTCGTTCCCGCTGTTCCGTCTTTGATCCCAGGCAATGATGATGTGCCTGAAATGCCCGGAAGTCGTAATTCCAGCACTAATGCAATCAATTGCATCGGTTCCAGCAACACCAACCTGCGTAATCCTTCAACGACTGTTCAGTTCCACAGGAAAGCTCCGTTACCCAATCGGAATGAATTTGTGTGGCATTAAATTTGTTAGTAGATGAGAATTTATGTTTTCTTTCTTTAATTTTTTTAATCGATTTTAAAATTTTTTTTAATAAATCAATAAAATAAAAAAAATTCTAAATAAGTAAGTCATGTCAAAAAAAGAAATTTCAGATAATTTTTTGTTTTTATATATTTTTAAAATTTTAAAATAAATCAATAAAATTTCTAATTAATTAATACTTGTCAAAAAGAAAAAAGGTTAGATAATTTTTTTTATTGATTTTTAAAATTTTTAAATAAATCAATAAAAATTTCTAATTAATTAATACGTGTCAAAAAGAAGAAAGGTTAGATAATTTTTTTTATAGATTTTTTAAGATTTTACAAATAAATCAATAAAAAATTCTTATTAATTATTTACATATCAAAAAGAAATGTCAGATAATTTTTTGTTTTTATCGATTTTGAAATAAATCAATAAAATAAAAAAATTAATTAATACATGTCAAAAAGAAGAAAGGTCAGATAATTTTCTATTATTGATTTTTAAATTTTTTTAAAATAAATCAATAAAATAAAAAATTAACTAATAAATGCCAAAAAGAAGAAATGTAACTTGAATGTGAAATTTGAAATCATCAATTATTGATTTCACTACAAATTGTAACGAATTCAGGATGATATAATTCTGGCTAATATAATTTATTTACAAATTACAATCAGCAGTACTTTCCGGCTATCTTTACCTGATCATAAAATGAACAGTTTCAATTATAAAAATCTTAGGCAATAAACAACAGAATAATCATTCTCGGGTAGTAGGCGGCCAAAGATTCTTCAACTAATCCAGAACATCATCTCTGCTTTTTTCTGGTTTTGACTAAAGTGCATCTAAAGGGGTATGAGGTCTTCATGAAGGAAGATATTCTTACACTTCTTCAAAACCGCATGAAAAATTCAGATTATTATTTAACTTGTCATTTATAAGAAAATCTAATTAACCAGATTTCTTATTAATGCTTTAGTATAATATTTACAGTAAAGGATGTATACTAGTGCAAGAATAATTTTCATTTTTCTAATTCTTGAAATGACATCAAAATCAATTCTGTACTAGTCTTTATTATTTTTTTGAAGTGTATAATTGCATACGAGTGTTAGTGTGTATTAGGCATATGACTAATTTCTTTTGTATGCATTGGCTGTTTAGTTTTCACGCATTTTGTGTTTTTCGAGATTTCTGGAAAATGTAAGACAAGAAATATGCTTATTCGGTGAACAATAAAAGTCTATATGGTCACAAACTTGGTGCCCTTTATGAAGGCAATAAACAAAAAGAAAAAATTTAAACGAGAGAAATAAAATGCCCAATGAATGTCATATTGTGGTAAGATAATCGACTGGAAATTCTGGTAAAATAACAACCTTGATGGAGTACGTATTATGGTAACAAAAGAAATTGATTATTTCTTACACAACAAACATTAACTAACGCTGAAAGAATGGTATCGTTACACAATTACAAAATGTTACAGACAAGTCCTCAATTTATTGACTGTCGCATCATGTTCTGGACACAAAGTTGGTGTCATCCAGGTCTGCATTATGATGTATGTATGGCATTGAGGGTTACTGAGTGGTTGACTGGGAGGCAGTCGTCAAAGGAGGTGAAGGAGCCAGGTGGCTAATTCGGTTAGTCATTGAGTTTGGCTAGTTGATGGCACATTCGATGAGTCCTTGTGTAGTGGTTCTGACTCGCATTTGAAGGAACTGCTGTGTTTGGTACGACAGTAGGAACAGGTATCGGTGTGCAGATAGAGGTCGTGATGCTGAATTGATACCGACCGAGTTCAAATATTCGTGTAGATGGTTGCTGGGGATAATGTTCAATTCCTATAATGCGTAACTTTGCGCACTTTGGTCACCAGCCTTCTTGTGCTGTAGGATTTCAACAACAGCTCATATTGTTGCCGAATGACTAATCACTGATCTCGACTCTCTGTTACAATTTCGTCGCGAGCCTTTTACAACCTGTAGATTCGCTGATGCAAAGCGTGGGCCTTTTCTGGGGTAAGCCAAGTGGCTTCCACCGGATTCAACTGCTTCCGACTTAAGAGGTCGCGCACTTCCTCGGTCAATTGCAGTTCCTTTGCGGAAGGTGGTAAAAAAAACTATAATTTTTATATTGCATTTTCTGATAGATTATGATGCATATAGATGGAGTATTTCCCAAAATGAAAAAACATATGTTTATTTGAAAAATTATAACATATTTAATTTGAATCTTTCCTTTTTTAGAAATGAAAATACAACATATTACCACATAAAGGATAGCGATGACTGATTCAGACTCATACAGAAGGTTACCATAAGACGGTTAATATTAATAAGAATATGATTATTTATTTTCTCGAAGAAAAAAAAATGAAATTGAACTTGTCATCAGCTTTTCTAATTTGGTGTTACCTGTATATATTTCTCGAAGCAATCGAGATCTTGTGGCTACGCAAAAAAAATGTGACATAAATCAATTTTTATCCTGCTGAGTTCACTGACCTTATCTGTACCATGCATTAATCCAATTCGCTGTATTTCCTAGTGTGCAATTTTCCTATTACTTATCGATTGTGATTGATTTATGAAAAAATACGATTACCTCATGAATTATCTAAATGTAGCCTTTTCGGTCAAAGATCGCTATTTCCTAAATCGTCACTCTGACACTGTAAAATGTTGAAAATTGGATTACCTTACAAAGCCCCTGAGACAGATTTTTCCTTATCCTAGCATTCCAATATTTGTGTAAATTGCCCTCAGTTTAGTCTACCAGTCACAATCTTCCTCCGCTTGGTCGACCATTCGGTCATCCAGGTTTCCTACCCGCATGAATCCATCTATTTATTACTTCAACACCTTGATCTCACCATAATTTGGCGAACATCATTCACCAGAAATTATCTCGTAGCATGGCATAAGGGACCGCCTGCGTATGCCACTAGACTTCAAGCAAATATGTCTTACAAACGTTCATTTAATATGCCTCACTGGAAACTGATGAGGAACCATCAAGGCTCCCGCGGTTTCCTCCACTCGTCAGTTGGCCATCATATTTTCTACTGTCTCTTTGTATATAAATGAATTAAAATTCTAAAATCAAAATAAATGAAATAATGTTTTAATTAAAATTTAACTTTAAAAAGAAAAAAAATAATTACAAAAGATCATCGATGATCACATAACAAAGATTAATTAAAACATTCAAAAAAGAATAAAATTACCTCCGAATAATTCTCTTTAACACTAGGACGGCCAGAGCGGTCATTTTGACCGTTAAGCAATTTCATTTTTATTTTGTGAGAAAACGAAAAGGAATTAACGTCTCATATTTTGTGACAATTATTCATTTTTAGTGAACTTGTTGTGCATATCAAAGCTTCAATTATAGCATTTGTCACGACTGAGATAATGAGGCCATCCCCATGGAAGGCCGAACCGGTCAATTTGACCGGTATCTTGAAACACACAAGAAAGTCACATATAATCATCTTACATACTAGAAAATATAAAACCAAATATAATTTACACACAACCGAAGCATTTAACAGTCATTTGGGAATGTTTTCCACAGTAAACTTTACTACATACATGGCATATAGCTCCGGATTTGTTATGACAATGAGGAGCAGAACAAGTTTTTCGCTTCTTTAATTTTGGTTGTTCAGAACAGAGTTCACCAGAGATGGGACTTGCTGTTCGACGGCTTTTGAACTCCTCACAAAGAGATGTAGCTAATTCAAAAATAAAATCCCTTCTTTTTATAGTTGATCCCGTAGCATCTTTGAAAATAACATGAGCGTTGAGAGCTGCTTTATCAAGCAAATCATAGAAAGTAGCGACTGGCCATCTTGCTGTTGCGGCTTTACTGCTGTATAAACGCAACATACTATCCATGGTATCTACAGCTGTCTTATTTTTGTTATAAAAGTGTATCATTTCAGGCTTTCTCTTTTCGTCAGATCTCACACTAGCAGTAGAATGGAATGTTGACATGACAATGACTTTCTTGTCCGATTTGCCTTGATAGGAAACAGTGACAGTGTTTTGACACGATAAATGAGTCGATTCAAAGAGAGGCTTTTTCTCCAAGTGAGCTGATGATAAAAAGCGTGAATTTAATCTTACAGTACCAACCAATGTTGTTCGATTTACAAGGAGATGTTCAGCTAGTGAGAGACTTGTAAAGAAATTGTCAGTGCAGACATTGTATCCTTTATTGAAAATGGCTCCATTAGTTTCCTGACTACAAAATCACCCAGCCGTAATCCACAGCGTTCGTTTCTATCGTGAGCCCCTAAATATGGCATTTGATTGATGACAAATTTGGTTTTGACATCACTGAGAATCCAGTATTTGATACCGAATTTATCAGGCTTATTTGGCATAAATTGGATGAAGCAACACCTATTTTTTAGCGGCAAAAGTTGCTCGTCGACAGTAAGGAAGGGATTAGGAGTATAAACTTGAAGACAGTTTGAAACAAACAAGTCAAATATTTCACGAAAATGGGCATATTTATCTTGTTCTACTCTTTGACGTCGAGAACATTGTTCATCAAAACGAAGAAAGCGCAGTATCTCACGGAAACGGTTCCGAGACATGACTTCTCTGAAGTAAGGAGATCCAAATTGAGATGACCAGATTGAATTGATAGAATGTCGGCGAAAGCCTAACACACCACGGAGATACAGCAATCCAAGAAAAGCATCTAATTCTTGTAGACTGATACACCAGTCTGACGAAGCTTCTTTTCCTTTCATAATTGTGTATTTTTGAATTAACTTCAGCATTCCCTCAGAGACTATCAAGCGCCAAGCGCTCAGGGGTGAGTCAAAATAAGGAGCATATGTGCACCGGTCAAATTGACCGGTTTGGCCTTCCAAGGTATAAAATATTTCCGGCCGTCCTAGTGTTAACCACTTAACGAGAATCGACGTAAATTTACGTCAAAAAAATGTGGTTGAAATAGAATTTGTGACGTAATTTTACGCACTTTATACCATTGAGTCTATGGGGAATACCGTAACTCTGCGTCTATAATATTTACGTCTATTCTCTGATGATTTTTAAAAAAAAATTAAATATGTTATAATTTTTCAAATAAACATATGTTTTTCATTTTGGGAAATACTCCATCTATATGCATCATAATCTATCAGAAAATGCAATATAAAAATTATAGTTTTTTTTTACCACAAATTTTCATTTTTAAAAAGAGTTAAGTGGTTAAACAAACTTAAGATAAGTGGGATTATGTAATCAGTTAGTAAGTTTTTAAGTTAGATGAGCTGTCCTAGTAACTGTTGGAACAGTCTATACATAGGAAATTCAGACCAATCAGAAGAGGTAAAACATAATTAAACATTTCTTTTTATTTAAATTAATTAATTCATTTATTTTAAAAGATTTTATTTATCATATCCATGTTATTTTTTATGTAATGTTTTTAAAATGTGTCTCTTTTTGCTACTTTGGGTTTTTCTAGAATTTTATTTATTTGTTTTAATTTTCATTTAAATTTCTGTTTATTTAATATTTAATTGATGAAGTTTTCATTATTATTTTAATTCAACTTTTGCGTTATTAATGTTGTGTAACTGTTCCAACTTTCGCTTCTTTATCTACATAGATGGCATAAAGAAAATAGTCATGAAGGCGTTTAGGAATGAGTCGATTCAACATCTATAAATATCCCTGACACATTTAAAAACAAAATGACACACCTCTAAGCGACCAACAATTTTAATTACTATTTTCTCAGTTCTCTTGGCGGCAGTTGCTACCTATGAACCAGCACCTTCTGTTATTTAAAAGAAACTGTAAAATCATGAAGTATAATAATACTCCAATAGTTATTTCCATAGATAACAAAGTAAAGTTACCAATAGGCCTTGCAACAGCAATTCTCAAGTGTCTGGAATACGAAATTCGCCTTCCTGATCACGATTATATCATTGCGCATAGGCACACGCTTACCCTGTCACTGTATGGCAGTACTTCTTTTACTCGTGGAAAAGACGCGGAATAACTTGAACTGGAATCTTTCCAAGAAGTTGCAAGACACAGTGGTATTGTTAAACCGATTTTTATAGCTTTAGTAGATGGATATATAAATTTGATATATCCAAAAACTATGACAGTGGCTGTTTACCGATTCAAAAGATACGGTCTTGACGTATATATCATGATGATACTCCAGGTTTATTGGCATTCAATTACGTTGAAAGGCGAATCGCACCTCTTACCAAAGAGCTTGCTGGCATCATTCCACACGACACACCATTTCAATGTCCCAGGATGTACAATTGATGAAAACTTTAAGAAACCAGGTGAAGTGCTATCTGAAATATGGAGGAACGTAATGTTAGATGGTCATCCGGTTGAGGAAGAGTATGTAGAGAATATCTTCAAATATAACAAGTCACGACAATGACAAAATTGTTTCTATAAATTTCAAGTTTTATTACGATATAATTGTTATTGGGGTTTTTCTTTAGTGATGCAAAAGAATTAGTGCAAATCGATAAAAAATAGAAAGTCAATAACATTTCAAAATTCATAAATGAAGTACAAAGATTAATATAAAATTGACATAATTGAGGAATCAGGTATGCGCGGATAAATATTTTAATAGCTATGTGGAAGACCTGGACCACGTGGAAAAAACGAGCAATAAACGAGAGAAATGTGATCAGCCCTGCCTCATAAATAAATAAAATTAGATTAGCCTAAAAGAGTCT
This sequence comes from Schmidtea polychroa, assembly GCA_959609185.1. NCBI lineage: Eukaryota > Metazoa > Platyhelminthes > Tricladida > Dugesiidae > Schmidtea > Schmidtea polychroa. Next base: position 252,953 of record CAUHTR010000045.1, read on the forward strand.
TTAACCAAAGAGACAAGAGGTCGTCTGCCTAATTATTTTGTAATTAACAAAATATTACTTAGATCAGTGGTTCTCAACCCGTGTTCCGCGAAAAAAATGACATTTTATCTTTAAATTTGCATTTAAGATACATATCATCAAAAACCTCAATTAATTTTTTATAAGATGATTCAATAAGAAAGCCGTTACACAGATATATAAACATACAAATATAAAAGTGTTTTTATTGCTTGATATTGTTGCGCGTGGTATTTTCTTGGCTTATAAAAAGCCATTTTTTACGTTTACGACAGATTTATAGTAATTTGTGATTGGTCACTCATTGTGAGCAAGTATTTTTTTGTCAGTGTTCCGCGTAAAAAAAATCATGTGAATGGTGTTCCGCGCTTTTATACTAATTAAGAACCACTGACTTAGATAATCACTTTGTAGTAGCCTAATTTAATTATTTTTTTGTTTACAAAATATTTTAGGCGAGAAACTGTTATAAAAATCAGGAACAATGGTGTTTTGTTGCCAAATAATCTAACATAAAATTGAAAATAAAAATATTCAAAGAATAGACAAAGTGAAGAGAGTGAATTTAGAGTTAGTGATTCAAATAAATTAGTACCAATACAGTCGGGTTTCCTTTGTAAATACCCACCTTAACATCTTCATTTAAAATGCAGATAAAAGTAAAAGTATTCTTGACATAATTGTTAGAAATTTAATAAAATCGATTGTGTTTGTTGTCATTGTTTTAATTTTAACTAAAGAGTACGTGGAGTCAGAGTGTGATACAGATCTTACAATAATATCTCAACCTCATTTAAGTTTTTTATATTCTTCATTTTTGATCGACTTTCATTAAATTTGTTTTCTATTCTCATTTCATTCATGATTCATTTTCTTTTTAAAATAAACATTAATCGATAATCTGAACGAGATGAAGATAAACTAAATGAGATTAATGTAATCAAATTTAATTATTGTAATCAGAACTAAAGTCTCAAGTCAACCGGATATGTTGAAGTGGGTCAAATTGGATTACAAAGTGTGACTCATTAATTAACCAACAAACAAGTAAAATTAAACAAAAGTTTGTATATAGAAAATTTTAAGTTTTGACTCCTGAATCAATAAGGTTTGTGAAGGTTTGATTGGCATTATTATATTCATCACAAAACTTTTACACAAAAAATGAAAAGAAATAAAAAGAAAAAGAATTAAATTGATTTTGATTAGAGGTTCACATCCATTTTTTCTGTCTACATTCTCTTTTTTTATTTTCTTTTTCAATCTCTTTCATTTTAATTTCTTTTAAGACCATAAATCAATAATTTGTTTCATATTCAACTGTTGGGCAAAAATATAATTAAATTACTTTATTTAAACAAAAAATACGAAAAATATAAATGTTGGTTACCCAGGGAAAAAGAAAAATACACACACACGCTCAGGAAAACTCCCTAAGTAACCTTCATGACTAAACATTCATATCCCCCTATGTGTACCCGTGGTGATGGGACACGTTGGTGATGTACATATAGGTCGGAAAATACCAGCAGGTGAGCTCCCATGGTAGAACTACTCCCGGTAGTATTCACAGTTCGGGTTCAAGAGTGCAGTAGAAGGTCTTACCTTATTTGCTTTACACAAACCGGCGTCCTGGTCCAAGGGACGGATTTTCAAAATCGAACTCCTTTTAATTTTATTTTTATACCTTCAAACACACGATTCGTAAGACTAGAATTAACATAATAACTTCATTATCAATGCATTAATTCATATGATACAGAAATATACGACATTCATAGACAGATAAATCCTCAAAGGTTAGATATACTAAATACATTTGCACACTTTATCCGGGAACGTGAAATTGCTCTAATTCATTAATACATTTCGCCCTCAAATAGCAGGGCGTCGATGTCCACCTGTAGCCGGGCATATTTTCGGAGTTGGTATATCTCAGAAGAGACTACTCGGAAGTCCTCACTCGAATTAGGCACTTCGGTTTTTGGAATTTGTTCCTTGGAAGATCTAACCGCGAATAGAGCGGCGATGGTGTCCCTTCATTTTTGATTTTTCTCGGCTCGCGATGGGTGTTTTTGCTACATGGTAGATGAGACAGGATAGTTAGCATTCGAAGCGGGTATTGACGTATCAATAGTTTCTTTAGACACCTTAGAGGTGTTATTTGTCTTGGAGCATCCTGATAGTAAGGGATCTATTAAAGGTGGAAACAGGCTTCCGTGCCCGCTGCAACTGGTCTTTACTACTGGCGGTTCGCCTTCATGGTGATGTACCGGGAATACGTTGGTCCCGTCTTTTATTGTGTATTCCCGAACTCTTCGCTGAATTTCCGCCTCTGAGTATACTTTGTGTAGAGCCTCAGACTGAACTTTGATTGTCAAACGTTGACATCGGCTTTCTTCTAGGAGGCTGTCTCGACAGTGCTCCACCCGCAATATTTTTGTCCTCTCCTCCTTCATTTGTGGTGGAGAAAACCACGTGCATTCATAGTATTCAATTCTTTTTTTCAATGCCCCGTTATATTCTTGTAGTTTCTTTATATCAGCGCAGGAGAAGCATAGTTGAGGGCCTTTCGGTGGCAAGCTTGGCTCACACATTCTAAAGATTAAGGTTTTAAGAGAATTCGTTGTAGTATCTTAACGCAGTTATTCGCCAAAATTTAGAGATATTTGTTAATTACACCTTCCCCCACTCACATTAAATGATTACTCATAATATTTATCGTAATTTCGATCACTAGAGTCACAATTACTACGGGCGAAGACTTGATCAATGTAAAAATTCCTTCAAATCGATTTTTCGTCATTATTTTACTTTTAATTGAAAATATTGCATGTGGAAATCAAATTGTAAATTATTACTAACAATATGTGTCATTTATTTTATCCCAACAATTCGGAAACATGGAACGGGAGTAATCAGTTTCAGAGTTTCATATTATCATCAGTATGTAAAACAGGTCAATTTAACCCTCCAGAGGGCGCGTTGGGTCTCACAGACCCAGACGATCTTTGATGGTTTTTTACTTTTTACTTTTTACCGTTTTTTTACTGTTTTGTCTTACTGTTTTGTCTATTATTTATCCTATATGTGGTGATTCGTGTTGGACATATGACCTATCATTTGTGTCAATCAACTGATCGTTATAAACTATCTCTTCCTACTAATCGAGATTCTACTACTATCCCGGTGAATTCGCATTACCTCAGCGTAACGTAAATATTTATATTGGCACGAAATAACTTCTTATTAGTAATGGGGATAATTTCAGATAATCTACAGAATCTGTGACTTAGTTTGTTTACATTATTCCTAATTTGATTCGTGCAAAAATTCAACGACTTCATGCGACGAAATGCCAATCAGCGGATGTTTACTAAAATCGAAGTCAATCGATGGCATTGACGGTGAAGGTCTGCTAGATCGTAGCGGCTATCTTGGAAAAATTCAGTGCAACCTTGGATTTAGTAGGACATCGAATATTAGATTTTACCGGAATTACACTCCTTTTAGATACTGAAACTATTTCGACGAAACTTATGGGCGAGGACTTATCAGTTTCGATCTGAAGATACCGATTGGATTTATAACGCGATATTAGAAAATTCTCTACTTGCGAGTGGTTACGAGATTTAAGTGCCGGTACGATGATACTTCCTAAAGAAGAATTTCCCTCAGTTATCACTGGGATATTGATATTGGAGAAACAAATTCATTGGAATTATACGGAATGTAAGATTTACTAAAATGTTCATTTCTCACGCAAATGCCGACGAACACTACTCGATGTGAACAGCTGGAAAATTATGGATTCTCTCTAATCTCTCCGTAGACATAGTTGGTTCCTCTACCTGCCAGGGCCCACCTGGACACCACCTGTATTGCTACCGACCGTCTCCAGACCGTCCTGACCGACAGATTCTCCAAATTCATATTATCAATATCAATCAGAAAATAACATTGTACGAAATATAATTATTATGATGTGTTATTAATAAAGTTTCATATACTAGAAAAAATATATTTTAGCCGGCGACCATGCCATTTGGAATCCGAGTATCAGACTATTTGAACGAGGTTCTCGATTAGACTCCTTTAAAGGAAATTTTCTAATTTTCCTCACAATTATTCTGATCTCGAAACTCATATCATTCTTTCATTTTCATAAAGCTGGAGTCATAATATATTTGCATATTGGCATCATAACTTCTACGATTCCGTGTTGTCCTTCATACTCGGGTATCCAGATGACATCATCGTCGGTTCCATGAAGTGAAAAGGCATGAGTTCAATGAAAATAAAATAATATTTTGATTAAAAACAATAAATAGATTATAATTATTGTTGCTAATCCATAAAATACTAACTAAATCACAATCAAAGCAATCAAATATTTACTTGTATTCTCAAACAGTTACTGGCTAGAAAACTGAATAGGTATCGTACTATGTAAGGTTCCTTCCGCTAATAATTCGATGAGTAGAATATCGATGATATCCAAAAATCCTCTAATGAGTGTTAGTAATATTACAATGTGGAATAGTGCTGTGATTTGAGTATAGTCGAAGTTCTCAATGACTGTAGTAATAGGTTCTTTGTGATTCCTCTGTTCGTTT
>CAUHTR010000046.1:0-80000 GCA_959609185.1 Schmidtea polychroa
TGAATATTTGGTAATAATATTATCTTTAATTAATCCCTGATGGTCTAGCGGTTAGATTCCTGGTTTTCACCCAGGTGGCCCGGGTTCGACTCCCGGTCAGGGAATATTTTTTTCAAATTCTACAAAACTTTTTCTCAAATTCCACAGATAGACGATGCCAAAGAGAAATATTGTAAATTTTAATTAAACACATAATGTTATATTAACAAACTTTCAAAAGTCTCAAAAGAAAAACATTTCAAAATACTTAGAGTAAGAGTAAACAAATTTCCAATTCAAAAAATATCTTGATGAAAGAAAAGTTGTGTATGAAATTTCGAAAGGATACAGTGAATATTTGGTAATAATATTCTTTAATTAATCCCTGATGGTCTAGCGGTTAGGATTCCTGGTTTTCACCCAGGTGGCCCGGGTTCGACTCCCGGTCAGGGAATATTTTTTTCAAATTCTACAAAACTTTTTCTCAAATTCCACAGATAGACGATGCCAAAGAGAAATATTGTAAATTTTAATTAAACACATAATGTTATATTAACAAACTTTCAAAAGTCTCAAAAGAAAAACATTTCAAAATACTTAGAGTAAGAGTAAACAAATTTCCAATTCAAAAAAATATCTTGATGAAAGAAAAGTTGTGTATGAAATTTCGAAAGGATACAGTGAATATTTGGTAATAATATTATCTTTAATTAATCCCTGATGGTCTAGCGGTTAGGATTCCTGGTTTTCACCCAGGTGGCCCGGGTTCGACTCCCGGTCAGGGAATATTTTTTTCAAATTCTACAAAACTTTTTCTCAAATTCCACAGATAGACGATGCCAAAGAGAAATATTGTAAATTTTAATTAAACACATAATGTTATATTAACAAACTTTCAAAAGTCTCAAAAGAAAAACATTTCAAAATACTTAGAGTAAGAGTAAACAAATTTCCAATTCAAAAAATATCTTGATGAAAGAAAAGTTGTGTATGAAATTTCGAAAGGATACAGTGAATATTTGGTAATAATATTATCTTTAATTAATCCCTGATGGTCTAGCGGTTAGGATTCCTGGTTTTCACCCAGGTGGCCCGGGTTCGACTCCCGGTCAGGGAATATTTTTTTCAAATTCTACAAAACTTTTTCTCAAATTCCACAGATAGACGATGCCAAAGAGAAATATTGTAAATTTTAATTAAACACATAATGTTATATTAACAAACTTTCAAAAGTCTCAAAAGAAAAAACATTTCAAAATACTTAGAGTAAGAGTAAACAAATTTCCAATTCAAAAAATATCTTGATGAAAGAAAAGTTGTGTATGAAATTTCGAAAGGATACAGTGAATATTTGGTAATAATATTATCTTTAATTAATCCCTGATGGTCTAGCGGTTAGGATTCCTGGTTTTCACCCAGGTGGCCCGGTTTCGACTCCCGGTCAGGGAATATTTTTTTCAAATTCTACAAAACTTTTTCTCAAATTCCACAGATAGACGATGCCAAAGAGAAATATTGTAAATTTTAATTAAACACTAATGTTATATTAACAAACTTTCAAAAGTCTCAAAGAAAAACATTTCAAAATACTTAGAGTAAGAGTAAACAAATTTCCAATTCAAAAAATATCTTGATGAAAGAAAAGTTGTGTATGAAATTTCGAAAGGATACAGTGAATATTTGGTAATAATATTATCTTTAATTAATCCCTGATGGTCTAGCGGTTAGGATTCCTGGTTTTCACCCAGGTGGCCCGGGTTCGACTCCCGGTCAGGGAATATTTTTTTCAAATTCTACAAAACTTTTTCTCAAATTCCACAGATAGACGATGCCAAAGAGAAATATTGTAAATTTTAATTAAACACATAATGTTATATTAACAAACTTTCAAAAGTCTCAAAAGAAAAACATTTCAAAATACTTAGAGTAAGAGTAAACAAATTTCCAATTCAAAAAATATCTTGATGAAAGAAAGTTGTGTATGAAATTTCGAAAGGATTACAGTGAATATTTGGTAATAATATTATCTTTAATTAATCCCTGATGGTCTAGCGGTTAGGATTCCTGGTTTTCTACCGCAGGTGGCCCGGGTTCGACTCCCGGTCAGGGAATATTTTTTTCAAATTCTACAAAACTTTTTCTCAAATTCCACAGATAGACGATGCCAAAGAGAAATATTGTTAAATTTTAATTAAACACATAATGTTATATTAACAAACTTTCAAAAGTCTCAAAAGAAAAACATTTCCAAAATACTTAGAGTAAGAGTAAAACAAATTTCCAATTCAAAAAATATCTTGATGAAAGAAAAGGTTGTGTATGAAATTTCGAAAGGATACAGTGAAATATTTGGTAATAATATTATCTTTAATTAATCCCTGATGGTCTAGCGGTTAGGATTCCTGGTTTTCACCCAGGTGGCCCGGGTTCGACTCCCGGTCAGGGAATATTTTTTTCAAATTCTACAAAACTTTTTCTCAAATTCCACAGATAGACGATGCCAAAGAGAAATATTGTAAATTTTAATTAAACACATAATGTTATATTAACAAACTTTCAAAAGTCTCAAAAGAAAAACATTTCAAAATACTTAGAGTAAGAGTAAACAAATTTCCAATTCAAAAAATATCTTGATGAAAGAAAAGTTGTGTATGAAATTTCGAAAGGATACAGTGAATATTTGGTAATAATATTATCTTTAATTAATCCCTGATGGTCTAGCGGTTAGGATTCCTGGTTTTCACCCAGGTGGCCCGGGTTCGACTCCCGGTCAGGGAATATTTTTTTCAAATTCTACAAAACTTTTTCTCAAATTCCACAGATAGACGATGCCAAAGAGAAATATTGTAAATTTTAATTAAACACATAATGTTATATTAACAAACTTTCAAAAGTCTCAAAAGAAAAACATTTCAAAATACTTAGAGTAAGAGTAAACAAATTTCCAATTCAAAAAATATCTTGATGAAAGAAAAGTTGTGTATGAAATTTCGAAAGGATACAGTGAATATTTGGTAATAATATTATCTTTAATTAATCCCTGATGGTCTAGCGGTTAGGATTCCTGGTTTTCACCCAGGTGGCCCGGGTTCGACTCCCGGTCAGGGAATATTTTTTTCAAATTCTACAAAACTTTTTCTCAAATTCCACAGATAGACGATGCCAAAGAGAAATATTGTAAATTTTAATTAAACACATAATGTTATATTAACAAACTTTCAAAAGTCTCAAAAGAAAAACATTTCAAAATACTTAGAGTAAGAGTAAACAAATTTCCAATTCAAAAAATATCTTGATGAAAGAAAAGTTGTGTATGAAATTTCGAAAGGATACAGTGAATATTTGGTAATAATATTATCTTTAATTAATCCCTGATGGTCTAGCGGTTAGGATTCCTGGTTTTCACCCAGGTGGCCCGGGTTCGACTCCCGGTCAGGGAATATTTTTTTCAAATTCTACAAAACTTTTTCTCAAATTCCACAGATAGACGATGCCAAAGAGAAATATTGTAAATTTTAATTAAACACATAATGTTATATTAACAAACTTTCAAAAGTCTCAAAAGAAAAACATTTCAAAATACTTAGAGTAAGAGTAAACAAATTTCCAATTCAAAAAATATCTTGATGAAAGAAAAGTTGTGTATGAAATTTCGAAAGGATACAGTGAATATTTGGTAATAATATTATCTTTAATTAATCCCTGATGGTCTAGCGGTTAGGATTCCTGGTTTTCACCCAGGTGGCCCGGGTTCGACTCCCGGTCAGGGAATATTTTTTTCAAATTCTACAAAACTTTTTCTCAAATTCCACAGATAGACGATGCCAAAGAGAAATATTGTAAATTTTAATTAAACACATAATGTTATATTAACAAACTTTCAAAAGTCTCAAAAGAAAAACATTTCAAAATACTTAGAGTAAGAGTAAACAAATTTCCAATTCAAAAAATATCTTGATGAAAGAAAAGTTGTGTATGAAATTTCGAAAGGATACAGTGAATATTTGGTAATAATATTATCTTTAATTAATCCCTGATGGTCTAGCGGTTAGGATTCCTGGTTTTCACCCAGGTGGCCCGGGTTCGACTCCCGGTCAGGGAATATTTTTTTCAAATTCTACAAAACTTTTTCTCAAATTCCACAGATAGACGATGCCAAAGAGAAATATTGTAAATTTTAATTAAACACATAATGTTATATTAACAAACTTTCAAAAGTCTCAAAAGAAAAACATTTCAAAATACTTAGAGTAAGAGTAAACAAATTTCCAATTCAAAAAATATCTTGATGAAAGAAAAGTTGTGTATGAAATTTCGAAAGGATACAGTGAATATTTGGTAATAATATTATCTTTAATTAATCCCTGATGGTCTAGCGGTTAGGATTCCTGGTTTTCACCCAGGTGGCCCGGGTTCGACTCCCGGTCAGGGAATATTTTTTTCAAATTCTACAAAACTTTTTCTCAAATTCCACAGATAGACGATGCCAAAGAGAAATATTGTAAATTTTAATTAAACACATAATGTTATATTAACAAACTTTCAAAAGTCTCAAAAGAAAAACATTTCAAAATACTTAGAGTAAGAGTAAACAAATTTCCAATTCAAAAAATATCTTGATGAAAGAAAAGTTGTGTATGAAATTTCGAAAGGATACAGTGAATATTTGGTAATAATATTATCTTTAATTAATCCCTGATGGTCTAGCGGTTAGGATTCCTGGTTTTCACCCAGGTGGCCCGGGTTCGACTCCCGGTCAGGGAATATTTTTTTCAAATTCTACAAAACTTTTTCTCAAATTCCACAGATAGACGATGCCAAAGAGAAATATTGTAAATTTTAATTAAACACATAATGTTATATTAACAAACTTTCAAAAGTCTCAAAAGAAAAACATTTCAAAATACTTAGAGTAAGAGTAAACAAATTTCCAATTCAAAAAATATCTTGATGAAAGAAAAGTTGTGTATGAAATTTCGAAAGGATACAGTGAATATTTGGTAATAATATTATCTTTAATTAATCCCTGATGGTCTAGCGGTTAGGATTCCTGGTTTTCACCCAGGTGGCCCGGGTTCGACTCCCGGTCAGGGAATATTTTTTTCAAATTCTACAAAACTTTTTCTCAAATTCCACAGATAGACGATGCCAAAGAGAAATATTGTAAATTTTAATTAAACACATAATGTTATATTAACAAACTTTCAAAAGTCTCAAAAGAAAAACATTTCAAAATACTTAGAGTAAGAGTAAACAAATTTCCAATTCAAAAAATATCTTGATGAAAGAAAAGTTGTGTATGAAATTTCGAAAGGATACAGTGAATATTTGGTAATAATATTATCTTTAATTAATCCCTGATGGTCTAGCGGTTAGGATTCCTGGTTTTCACCCAGGTGGCCCGGGTTCGACTCCCGGTCAGGGAATATTTTTTTCAAATTCTACAAAACTTTTTCTCAAATTCCACAGATAGACGATGCCAAAGAGAAATATTGTAAATTTTAATTAAACACATAATGTTATATTAACAAACTTTCAAAAGTCTCAAAAGAAAAACATTTCAAAATACTTAGAGTAAGAGTAAACAAATTTCCAATTCAAAAAATATCTTGATGAAAGAAAAGTTGTGTATGAAATTTCGAAAGGATACAGTGAATATTTGGTAATAATATTATCTTTAATTAATCCCTGATGGTCTAGCGGTTAGGATTCCTGGTTTTCACCCAGGTGGCCCGGGTTCGACTCCCGGTCAGGGAATATTTTTTTCAAATTCTACAAAACTTTTTCTCAAATTCCACAGATAGACGATGCCAAAGAGAAATATTGTAAATTTTAATTAAACACATAATGTTATATTAACAAACTTTCAAAAGTCTCAAAAGAAAAACATTTCAAAATACTTAGAGTAAGAGTAAACAAATTTCCAATTCAAAAAATATCTTGATGAAAGAAAAGTTGTGTATGAAATTTCGAAAGGATACAGTGAATATTTGGTAATAATATTATCTTTAATTAATCCCTGATGGTCTAGCGGTTAGGATTCCTGGTTTTCACCCAGGTGGCCCGGGTTCGACTCCCGGTCAGGGAATATTTTTTTCAAATTCTACAAAACTTTTTCTCAAATTCCACAGATAGACGATGCCAAAGAGAAATATTGTAAATTTTAATTAAACACATAATGTTATATTAACAAACTTTCAAAAGTCTCAAAAGAAAAACATTTCAAAATACTTAGAGTAAGAGTAAACAAATTTCCAATTCAAAAAATATCTTGATGAAAGAAAAGTTGTGTATGAAATTTCGAAAGGATACAGTGAATATTTGGTAATAATATTATCTTTAATTAATCCCTGATGGTCTAGCGGTTAGGATTCCTGGTTTTCACCCAGGTGGCCCGGGTTCGACTCCCGGTCAGGGAATATTTTTTTCAAATTCTACAAAACTTTTTCTCAAATTCCACAGATAGACGATGCCAAAGAGAAATATTGTAAATTTTAATTAAACACATAATGTTATATTAACAAACTTTCAAAAGTCTCAAAAGAAAAACATTTCAAAATACTTAGAGTAAGAGTAAACAAATTTCCAATTCAAAAAATATCTTGATGAAAGAAAAGTTGTGTATGAAATTTCGAAAGGATACAGTGAATATTTGGTAATAATATTATCTTTAATTAATCCCTGATGGTCTAGCGGTTAGGATTCCTGGTTTTCACCCAGGTGGCCCGGGTTCGACTCCCGGTCAGGGAATATTTTTTTCAAATTCTACAAAACTTTTTCTCAAATTCCACAGATAGACGATGCCAAAGAGAAATATTGTAAATTTTAATTAAACACATAATGTTATATTAACAAACTTTCAAAAGTCTCAAAAGAAAAACATTTCAAAATACTTAGAGTAAGAGTAAACAAATTTCCAATTCAAAAAATATCTTGATGAAAGAAAAGTTGTGTATGAAATTTCGAAAGGATACAGTGAATATTTGGTAATAATATTATCTTTAATTAATCCCTGATGGTCTAGCGGTTAGGATTCCTGGTTTTCACCCAGGTGGCCCGGGTTCGACTCCCGGTCAGGGAATATTTTTTTCAAATTCTACAAAACTTTTTCTCAAATTCCACAGATAGACGATGCCAAAGAGAAATATTGTAAATTTTAATTAAACACATAATGTTATATTAACAAACTTTCAAAAGTCTCAAAAGAAAAACATTTCAAAATACTTAGAGTAAGAGTAAACAAATTTCCAATTCAAAAAATATCTTGATGAAAGAAAAGTTGTGTATGAAATTTCGAAAGGATACAGTGAATATTTGGTAATAATATTATCTTTAATTAATCCCTGATGGTCTAGCGGTTAGGATTCCTGGTTTTCACCCAGGTGGCCCGGGTTCGACTCCCGGTCAGGGAATATTTTTTTCAAATTCTACAAAACTTTTTCTCAAATTCCACAGATAGACGATGCCAAAGAGAAATATTGTAAATTTTAATTAAACACATAATGTTATATTAACAAACTTTCAAAAGTCTCAAAAGAAAAACATTTCAAAATACTTAGAGTAAGAGTAAACAAATTTCCAATTCAAAAAATATCTTGATGAAAGAAAAGTTGTGTATGAAATTTCGAAAGGATACAGTGAATATTTGGTAATAATATTATCTTTAATTAATCCCTGATGGTCTAGCGGTTAGGATTCCTGGTTTTCACCCAGGTGGCCCGGGTTCGACTCCCGGTCAGGGAATATTTTTTTCAAATTCTACAAAACTTTTTCTCAAATTCCACAGATAGACGATGCCAAAGAGAAATATTGTAAATTTTAATTAAACACATAATGTTATATTAACAAACTTTCAAAAGTCTCAAAAGAAAAACATTTCAAAATACTTAGAGTAAGAGTAAACAAATTTCCAATTCAAAAAATATCTTGATGAAAGAAAAGTTGTGTATGAAATTTCGAAAGGATACAGTGAATATTTGGTAATAATATTATCTTTAATTAATCCCTGATGGTCTAGCGGTTAGGATTCCTGGTTTTCACCCAGGTGGCCCGGGTTCGACTCCCGGTCAGGGAATATTTTTTTCAAATTCTACAAAACTTTTTCTCAAATTCCACAGATAGACGATGCCAAAGAGAAATATTGTAAATTTTAATTAAACACATAATGTTATATTAACAAACTTTCAAAAGTCTCAAAAGAAAAACATTTCAAAATACTTAGAGTAAGAGTAAACAAATTTCCAATTCAAAAAATATCTTGATGAAAGAAAAGTTGTGTATGAAATTTCGAAAGGATACAGTGAATATTTGGTAATAATATTATCTTTAATTAATCCCTGATGGTCTAGCGGTTAGGATTCCTGGTTTTCACCCAGGTGGCCCGGGTTCGACTCCCGGTCAGGGAATATTTTTTTCAAATTCTACAAAACTTTTTCTCAAATTCCACAGATAGACGATGCCAAAGAGAAATATTGTAAATTTTAATTAAACACATAATGTTATATTAACAAACTTTCAAAAGTCTCAAAAGAAAAACATTTCAAAATACTTAGAGTAAGAGTAAACAAATTTCCAATTCAAAAAATATCTTGATGAAAGAAAAGTTGTGTATGAAATTTCGAAAGGATACAGTGAATATTTGGTAATAATATTATCTTTAATTAATCCCTGATGGTCTAGCGGTTAGGATTCCTGGTTTTCACCCAGGTGGCCCGGGTTCGACTCCCGGTCAGGGAATATTTTTTTCAAATTCTACAAAACTTTTTCTCAAATTCCACAGATAGACGATGCCAAAGAGAAATATTGTAAATTTTAATTAAACACATAATGTTATATTAACAAACTTTCAAAAGTCTCAAAAGAAAAACATTTCAAAATACTTAGAGTAAGAGTAAACAAATTTCCAATTCAAAAAATATCTTGATGAAAGAAAAGTTGTGTATGAAATTTCGAAAGGATACAGTGAATATTTGGTAATAATATTATCTTTAATTAATCCCTGATGGTCTAGCGGTTAGGATTCCTGGTTTTCACCCAGGTGGCCCGGGTTCGACTCCCGGTCAGGGAATATTTTTTTCAAATTCTACAAAACTTTTTCTCAAATTCCACAGATAGACGATGCCAAAGAGAAATATTGTAAATTTTAATTAAACACATAATGTTATATTAACAAACTTTCAAAAGTCTCAAAAGAAAAACATTTCAAAATACTTAGAGTAAGAGTAAACAAATTTCCAATTCAAAAAATATCTTGATGAAAGAAAAGTTGTGTATGAAATTTCGAAAGGATACAGTGAATATTTGGTAATAATATTATCTTTAATTAATCCCTGATGGTCTAGCGGTTAGGATTCCTGGTTTTCACCCAGGTGGCCCGGGTTCGACTCCCGGTCAGGGAATATTTTTTTCAAATTCTACAAAACTTTTTCTCAAATTCCACAGATAGACGATGCCAAAGAGAAATATTGTAAATTTTAATTAAACACATAATGTTATATTAACAAACTTTCAAAAGTCTCAAAAGAAAAACATTTCAAAATACTTAGAGTAAGAGTAAACAAATTTCCAATTCAAAAAATATCTTGATGAAAGAAAAGTTGTGTATGAAATTTCGAAAGGATACAGTGAATATTTGGTAATAATATTATCTTTAATTAATCCCTGATGGTCTAGCGGTTAGGATTCCTGGTTTTCACCCAGGTGGCCCGGGTTCGACTCCCGGTCAGGGAATATTTTTTTCAAATTCTACAAAACTTTTTCTCAAATTCCACAGATAGACGATGCCAAAGAGAAATATTGTAAATTTTAATTAAACACATAATGTTATATTAACAAACTTTCAAAAGTCTCAAAAGAAAAACATTTCAAAATACTTAGAGTAAGAGTAAACAAATTTCCAATTCAAAAAATATCTTGATGAAAGAAAAGTTGTGTATGAAATTTCGAAAGGATACAGTGAATATTTGGTAATAATATTATCTTTAATTAATCCCTGATGGTCTAGCGGTTAGGATTCCTGGTTTTCACCCAGGTGGCCCGGGTTCGACTCCCGGTCAGGGAATATTTTTTTCAAATTCTACAAAACTTTTTCTCAAATTCCACAGATAGACGATGCCAAAGAGAAATATTGTAAATTTTAATTAAACACATAATGTTATATTAACAAACTTTCAAAAGTCTCAAAAGAAAAACATTTCAAAATACTTAGAGTAAGAGTAAACAAATTTCCAATTCAAAAAATATCTTGATGAAAGAAAAGTTGTGTATGAAATTTCGAAAGGATACAGTGAATATTTGGTAATAATATTATCTTTAATTAATCCCTGATGGTCTAGCGGTTAGGATTCCTGGTTTTCACCCAGGTGGCCCGGGTTCGACTCCCGGTCAGGGAATATTTTTTTCAAATTCTACAAAACTTTTTCTCAAATTCCACAGATAGACGATGCCAAAGAGAAATATTGTAAATTTTAATTAAACACATAATGTTATATTAACAAACTTTCAAAAGTCTCAAAAGAAAAACATTTCAAAATACTTAGAGTAAGAGTAAACAAATTTCCAATTCAAAAAATATCTTGATGAAAGAAAAGTTGTGTATGAAATTTCGAAAGGATACAGTGAATATTTGGTAATAATATTATCTTTAATTAATCCCTGATGGTCTAGCGGTTAGGATTCCTGGTTTTCACCCAGGTGGCCCGGGTTCGACTCCCGGTCAGGGAATATTTTTTTCAAATTCTACAAAACTTTTTCTCAAATTCCACAGATAGACGATGCCAAAGAGAAATATTGTAAATTTTAATTAAACACATAATGTTATATTAACAAACTTTCAAAAGTCTCAAAAGAAAAACATTTCAAAATACTTAGAGTAAGAGTAAACAAATTTCCAATTCAAAAAATATCTTGATGAAAGAAAAGTTGTGTATGAAATTTCGAAAGGATACAGTGAATATTTGGTAATAATATTATCTTTAATTAATCCCTGATGGTCTAGCGGTTAGGATTCCTGGTTTTCACCCAGGTGGCCCGGGTTCGACTCCCGGTCAGGGAATATTTTTTTCAAATTCTACAAAACTTTTTCTCAAATTCCACAGATAGACGATGCCAAAGAGAAATATTGTAAATTTTAATTAAACACATAATGTTATATTAACAAACTTTCAAAAGTCTCAAAAGAAAAACATTTCAAAATACTTAGAGTAAGAGTAAACAAATTTCCAATTCAAAAAATATCTTGATGAAAGAAAAGTTGTGTATGAAATTTCGAAAGGATACAGTGAATATTTGGTAATAATATTATCTTTAATTAATCCCTGATGGTCTAGCGGTTAGGATTCCTGGTTTTCACCCAGGTGGCCCGGGTTCGACTCCCGGTCAGGGAATATTTTTTTCAAATTCTACAAAACTTTTTCTCAAATTCCACAGATAGACGATGCCAAAGAGAAATATTGTAAATTTTAATTAAACACATAATGTTATATTAACAAACTTTCAAAAGTCTCAAAAGAAAAACATTTCAAAATACTTAGAGTAAGAGTAAACAAATTTCCAATTCAAAAAATATCTTGATGAAAGAAAAGTTGTGTATGAAATTTCGAAAGGATACAGTGAATATTTGGTAATAATATTATCTTTAATTAATCCCTGATGGTCTAGCGGTTAGGATTCCTGGTTTTCACCCAGGTGGCCCGGGTTCGACTCCCGGTCAGGGAATATTTTTTTCAAATTCTACAAAACTTTTTCTCAAATTCCACAGATAGACGATGCCAAAGAGAAATATTGTAAATTTTAATTAAACACATAATGTTATATTAACAAACTTTCAAAAGTCTCAAAAGAAAAACATTTCAAAATACTTAGAGTAAGAGTAAACAAATTTCCAATTCAAAAAATATCTTGATGAAAGAAAAGTTGTGTATGAAATTTCGAAAGGATACAGTGAATATTTGGTAATAATATTATCTTTAATTAATCCCTGATGGTCTAGCGGTTAGGATTCCTGGTTTTCACCCAGGTGGCCCGGGTTCGACTCCCGGTCAGGGAATATTTTTTTCAAATTCTACAAAACTTTTTCTCAAATTCCACAGATAGACGATGCCAAAGAGAAATATTGTAAATTTTAATTAAACACATAATGTTATATTAACAAACTTTCAAAAGTCTCAAAAGAAAAACATTTCAAAATACTTAGAGTAAGAGTAAACAAATTTCCAATTCAAAAAATATCTTGATGAAAGAAAAGTTGTGTATGAAATTTCGAAAGGATACAGTGAATATTTGGTAATAATATTATCTTTAATTAATCCCTGATGGTCTAGCGGTTAGGATTCCTGGTTTTCACCCAGGTGGCCCGGGTTCGACTCCCGGTCAGGGAATATTTTTTTCAAATTCTACAAAACTTTTTCTCAAATTCCACAGATAGACGATGCCAAAGAGAAATATTGTAAATTTTAATTAAACACATAATGTTATATTAACAAACTTTCAAAAGTCTCAAAAGAAAAACATTTCAAAATACTTAGAGTAAGAGTAAACAAATTTCCAATTCAAAAAATATCTTGATGAAAGAAAAGTTGTGTATGAAATTTCGAAAGGATACAGTGAATATTTGGTAATAATATTATCTTTAATTAATCCCTGATGGTCTAGCGGTTAGGATTCCTGGTTTTCACCCAGGTGGCCCGGGTTCGACTCCCGGTCAGGGAATATTTTTTTCAAATTCTACAAAACTTTTTCTCAAATTCCACAGATAGACGATGCCAAAGAGAAATATTGTAAATTTTAATTAAACACATAATGTTATATTAACAAACTTTCAAAAGTCTCAAAAGAAAAACATTTCAAAATACTTAGAGTAAGAGTAAACAAATTTCCAATTCAAAAAATATCTTGATGAAAGAAAAGTTGTGTATGAAATTTCGAAAGGATACAGTGAATATTTGGTAATAATATTATCTTTAATTAATCCCTGATGGTCTAGCGGTTAGGATTCCTGGTTTTCACCCAGGTGGCCCGGGTTCGACTCCCGGTCAGGGAATATTTTTTTCAAATTCTACAAAACTTTTTCTCAAATTCCACAGATAGACGATGCCAAAGAGAAATATTGTAAATTTTAATTAAACACATAATGTTATATTAACAAACTTTCAAAAGTCTCAAAAGAAAAACATTTCAAAATACTTAGAGTAAGAGTAAACAAATTTCCAATTCAAAAAATATCTTGATGAAAGAAAAGTTGTGTATGAAATTTCGAAAGGATACAGTGAATATTTGGTAATAATATTATCTTTAATTAATCCCTGATGGTCTAGCGGTTAGGATTCCTGGTTTTCACCCAGGTGGCCCGGGTTCGACTCCCGGTCAGGGAATATTTTTTTCAAATTCTACAAAACTTTTTCTCAAATTCCACAGATAGACGATGCCAAAGAGAAATATTGTAAATTTTAATTAAACACATAATGTTATATTAACAAACTTTCAAAAGTCTCAAAAGAAAAACATTTCAAAATACTTAGAGTAAGAGTAAACAAATTTCCAATTCAAAAAATATCTTGATGAAAGAAAAGTTGTGTATGAAATTTCGAAAGGATACAGTGAATATTTGGTAATAATATTATCTTTAATTAATCCCTGATGGTCTAGCGGTTAGGATTCCTGGTTTTCACCCAGGTGGCCCGGGTTCGACTCCCGGTCAGGGAATATTTTTTTCAAATTCTACAAAACTTTTTCTCAAATTCCACAGATAGACGATGCCAAAGAGAAATATTGTAAATTTTAATTAAACACATAATGTTATATTAACAAACTTTCAAAAGTCTCAAAAGAAAAACATTTCAAAATACTTAGAGTAAGAGTAAACAAATTTCCAATTCAAAAAATATCTTGATGAAAGAAAAGTTGTGTATGAAATTTCGAAAGGATACAGTGAATATTTGGTAATAATATTATCTTTAATTAATCCCTGATGGTCTAGCGGTTAGGATTCCTGGTTTTCACCCAGGTGGCCCGGGTTCGACTCCCGGTCAGGGAATATTTTTTTCAAATTCTACAAAACTTTTTCTCAAATTCCACAGATAGACGATGCCAAAGAGAAATATTGTAAATTTTAATTAAACACATAATGTTATATTAACAAACTTTCAAAAGTCTCAAAAGAAAAACATTTCAAAATACTTAGAGTAAGAGTAAACAAATTTCCAATTCAAAAAATATCTTGATGAAAGAAAAGTTGTGTATGAAATTTCGAAAGGATACAGTGAATATTTGGTAATAATATTATCTTTAATTAATCCCTGATGGTCTAGCGGTTAGGATTCCTGGTTTTCACCCAGGTGGCCCGGGTTCGACTCCCGGTCAGGGAATATTTTTTTCAAATTCTACAAAACTTTTTCTCAAATTCCACAGATAGACGATGCCAAAGAGAAATATTGTAAATTTTAATTAAACACATAATGTTATATTAACAAACTTTCAAAAGTCTCAAAAGAAAAACATTTCAAAATACTTAGAGTAAGAGTAAACAAATTTCCAATTCAAAAAATATCTTGATGAAAGAAAAGTTGTGTATGAAATTTCGAAAGGATACAGTGAATATTTGGTAATAATATTATCTTTAATTAATCCCTGATGGTCTAGCGGTTAGGATTCCTGGTTTTCACCCAGGTGGCCCGGGTTCGACTCCCGGTCAGGGAATATTTTTTTCAAATTCTACAAAACTTTTTCTCAAATTCCACAGATAGACGATGCCAAAGAGAAATATTGTAAATTTTAATTAAACACATAATGTTATATTAACAAACTTTCAAAAGTCTCAAAAGAAAAACATTTCAAAATACTTAGAGTAAGAGTAAACAAATTTCCAATTCAAAAAATATCTTGATGAAAGAAAAGTTGTGTATGAAATTTCGAAAGGATACAGTGAATATTTGGTAATAATATTATCTTTAATTAATCCCTGATGGTCTAGCGGTTAGGATTCCTGGTTTTCACCCAGGTGGCCCGGGTTCGACTCCCGGTCAGGGAATATTTTTTTCAAATTCTACAAAACTTTTTCTCAAATTCCACAGATAGACGATGCCAAAGAGAAATATTGTAAATTTTAATTAAACACATAATGTTATATTAACAAACTTTCAAAAGTCTCAAAAGAAAAACATTTCAAAATACTTAGAGTAAGAGTAAACAAATTTCCAATTCAAAAAATATCTTGATGAAAGAAAAGTTGTGTATGAAATTTCGAAAGGATACAGTGAATATTTGGTAATAATATTATCTTTAATTAATCCCTGATGGTCTAGCGGTTAGGATTCCTGGTTTTCACCCAGGTGGCCCGGGTTCGACTCCCGGTCAGGGAATATTTTTTTCAAATTCTACAAAACTTTTTCTCAAATTCCACAGATAGACGATGCCAAAGAGAAATATTGTAAATTTTAATTAAACACATAATGTTATATTAACAAACTTTCAAAAGTCTCAAAAGAAAAACATTTCAAAATACTTAGAGTAAGAGTAAACAAATTTCCAATTCAAAAAATATCTTGATGAAAGAAAAGTTGTGTATGAAATTTCGAAAGGATACAGTGAATATTTGGTAATAATATTATCTTTAATTAATCCCTGATGGTCTAGCGGTTAGGATTCCTGGTTTTCACCCAGGTGGCCCGGGTTCGACTCCCGGTCAGGGAATATTTTTTTCAAATTCTACAAAACTTTTTCTCAAATTCCACAGATAGACGATGCCAAAGAGAAATATTGTAAATTTTAATTAAACACATAATGTTATATTAACAAACTTTCAAAAGTCTCAAAAGAAAAACATTTCAAAATACTTAGAGTAAGAGTAAACAAATTTCCAATTCAAAAAATATCTTGATGAAAGAAAAGTTGTGTATGAAATTTCGAAAGGATACAGTGAATATTTGGTAATAATATTATCTTTAATTAATCCCTGATGGTCTAGCGGTTAGGATTCCTGGTTTTCACCCAGGTGGCCCGGGTTCGACTCCCGGTCAGGGAATATTTTTTTCAAATTCTACAAAACTTTTTCTCAAATTCCACAGATAGACGATGCCAAAGAGAAATATTGTAAATTTTAATTAAACACATAATGTTATATTAACAAACTTTCAAAAGTCTCAAAAGAAAAACATTTCAAAATACTTAGAGTAAGAGTAAACAAATTTCCAATTCAAAAAATATCTTGATGAAAGAAAAGTTGTGTATGAAATTTCGAAAGGATACAGTGAATATTTGGTAATAATATTATCTTTAATTAATCCCTGATGGTCTAGCGGTTAGGATTCCTGGTTTTCACCCAGGTGGCCCGGGTTCGACTCCCGGTCAGGGAATATTTTTTTCAAATTCTACAAAACTTTTTCTCAAATTCCACAGATAGACGATGCCAAAGAGAAATATTGTAAATTTTAATTAAACACATAATGTTATATTAACAAACTTTCAAAAGTCTCAAAAGAAAAACATTTCAAAATACTTAGAGTAAGAGTAAACAAATTTCCAATTCAAAAAATATCTTGATGAAAGAAAAGTTGTGTATGAAATTTCGAAAGGATACAGTGAATATTTGGTAATAATATTATCTTTAATTAATCCCTGATGGTCTAGCGGTTAGGATTCCTGGTTTTCACCCAGGTGGCCCGGGTTCGACTCCCGGTCAGGGAATATTTTTTTCAAATTCTACAAAACTTTTTCTCAAATTCCACAGATAGACGATGCCAAAGAGAAATATTGTAAATTTTAATTAAACACATAATGTTATATTAACAAACTTTCAAAAGTCTCAAAAGAAAAACATTTCAAAATACTTAGAGTAAGAGTAAACAAATTTCCAATTCAAAAAATATCTTGATGAAAGAAAAGTTGTGTATGAAATTTCGAAAGGATACAGTGAATATTTGGTAATAATATTATCTTTAATTAATCCCTGATGGTCTAGCGGTTAGGATTCCTGGTTTTCACCCAGGTGGCCCGGGTTCGACTCCCGGTCAGGGAATATTTTTTTCAAATTCTACAAAACTTTTTCTCAAATTCCACAGATAGACGATGCCAAAGAGAAATATTGTAAATTTTAATTAAACACATAATGTTATATTAACAAACTTTCAAAAGTCTCAAAAGAAAAACATTTCAAAATACTTAGAGTAAGAGTAAACAAATTTCCAATTCAAAAAATATCTTGATGAAAGAAAAGTTGTGTATGAAATTTCGAAAGGATACAGTGAATATTTGGTAATAATATTATCTTTAATTAATCCCTGATGGTCTAGCGGTTAGGATTCCTGGTTTTCACCCAGGTGGCCCGGGTTCGACTCCCGGTCAGGGAATATTTTTTTCAAATTCTACAAAACTTTTTCTCAAATTCCACAGATAGACGATGCCAAAGAGAAATATTGTAAATTTTAATTAAACACATAATGTTATATTAACAAACTTTCAAAAGTCTCAAAAGAAAAACATTTCAAAATACTTAGAGTAAGAGTAAACAAATTTCCAATTCAAAAAATATCTTGATGAAAGAAAAGTTGTGTATGAAATTTCGAAAGGATACAGTGAATATTTGGTAATAATATTATCTTTAATTAATCCCTGATGGTCTAGCGGTTAGGATTCCTGGTTTTCACCCAGGTGGCCCGGGTTCGACTCCCGGTCAGGGAATATTTTTTTCAAATTCTACAAAACTTTTTCTCAAATTCCACAGATAGACGATGCCAAAGAGAAATATTGTAAATTTTAATTAAACACATAATGTTATATTAACAAACTTTCAAAAGTCTCAAAAGAAAAACATTTCAAAATACTTAGAGTAAGAGTAAACAAATTTCCAATTCAAAAAATATCTTGATGAAAGAAAAGTTGTGTATGAAATTTCGAAAGGATACAGTGAATATTTGGTAATAATATTATCTTTAATTAATCCCTGATGGTCTAGCGGTTAGGATTCCTGGTTTTCACCCAGGTGGCCCGGGTTCGACTCCCGGTCAGGGAATATTTTTTTCAAATTCTACAAAACTTTTTCTCAAATTCCACAGATAGACGATGCCAAAGAGAAATATTGTAAATTTTAATTAAACACATAATGTTATATTAACAAACTTTCAAAAGTCTCAAAAGAAAAACATTTCAAAATACTTAGAGTAAGAGTAAACAAATTTCCAATTCAAAAAATATCTTGATGAAAGAAAAGTTGTGTATGAAATTTCGAAAGGATACAGTGAATATTTGGTAATAATATTATCTTTAATTAATCCCTGATGGTCTAGCGGTTAGGATTCCTGGTTTTCACCCAGGTGGCCCGGGTTCGACTCCCGGTCAGGGAATATTTTTTTCAAATTCTACAAAACTTTTTCTCAAATTCCACAGATAGACGATGCCAAAGAGAAATATTGTAAATTTTAATTAAACACATAATGTTATATTAACAAACTTTCAAAAGTCTCAAAAGAAAAACATTTCAAAATACTTAGAGTAAGAGTAAACAAATTTCCAATTCAAAAAATATCTTGATGAAAGAAAAGTTGTGTATGAAATTTCGAAAGGATACAGTGAATATTTGGTAATAATATTATCTTTAATTAATCCCTGATGGTCTAGCGGTTAGGATTCCTGGTTTTCACCCAGGTGGCCCGGGTTCGACTCCCGGTCAGGGAATATTTTTTTCAAATTCTACAAAACTTTTTCTCAAATTCCACAGATAGACGATGCCAAAGAGAAATATTGTAAATTTTAATTAAACACATAATGTTATATTAACAAACTTTCAAAAGTCTCAAAAGAAAAACATTTCAAAATACTTAGAGTAAGAGTAAACAAATTTCCAATTCAAAAAATATCTTGATGAAAGAAAAGTTGTGTATGAAATTTCGAAAGGATACAGTGAATATTTGGTAATAATATTATCTTTAATTAATCCCTGATGGTCTAGCGGTTAGGATTCCTGGTTTTCACCCAGGTGGCCCGGGTTCGACTCCCGGTCAGGGAATATTTTTTTCAAATTCTACAAAACTTTTTCTCAAATTCCACAGATAGACGATGCCAAAGAGAAATATTGTAAATTTTAATTAAACACATAATGTTATATTAACAAACTTTCAAAAGTCTCAAAAGAAAAACATTTCAAAATACTTAGAGTAAGAGTAAACAAATTTCCAATTCAAAAAATATCTTGATGAAAGAAAAGTTGTGTATGAAATTTCGAAAGGATACAGTGAATATTTGGTAATAATATTATCTTTAATTAATCCCTGATGGTCTAGCGGTTAGGATTCCTGGTTTTCACCCAGGTGGCCCGGGTTCGACTCCCGGTCAGGGAATATTTTTTTCAAATTCTACAAAACTTTTTCTCAAATTCCACAGATAGACGATGCCAAAGAGAAATATTGTAAATTTTAATTAAACACATAATGTTATATTAACAAACTTTCAAAAGTCTCAAAAGAAAAACATTTCAAAATACTTAGAGTAAGAGTAAACAAATTTCCAATTCAAAAAATATCTTGATGAAAGAAAAGTTGTGTATGAAATTTCGAAAGGATACAGTGAATATTTGGTAATAATATTATCTTTAATTAATCCCTGATGGTCTAGCGGTTAGGATTCCTGGTTTTCACCCAGGTGGCCCGGGTTCGACTCCCGGTCAGGGAATATTTTTTTCAAATTCTACAAAACTTTTTCTCAAATTCCACAGATAGACGATGCCAAAGAGAAATATTGTAAATTTTAATTAAACACATAATGTTATATTAACAAACTTTCAAAAGTCTCAAAAGAAAAACATTTCAAAATACTTAGAGTAAGAGTAAACAAATTTCCAATTCAAAAAATATCTTGATGAAAGAAAAGTTGTGTATGAAATTTCGAAAGGATACAGTGAATATTTGGTAATAATATTATCTTTAATTAATCCCTGATGGTCTAGCGGTTAGGATTCCTGGTTTTCACCCAGGTGGCCCGGGTTCGACTCCCGGTCAGGGAATATTTTTTTCAAATTCTACAAAACTTTTTCTCAAATTCCACAGATAGACGATGCCAAAGAGAAATATTGTAAATTTTAATTAAACACATAATGTTATATTAACAAACTTTCAAAAGTCTCAAAAGAAAAACATTTCAAAATACTTAGAGTAAGAGTAAACAAATTTCCAATTCAAAAAATATCTTGATGAAAGAAAAGTTGTGTATGAAATTTCGAAAGGATACAGTGAATATTTGGTAATAATATTATCTTTAATTAATCCCTGATGGTCTAGCGGTTAGGATTCCTGGTTTTCACCCAGGTGGCCCGGGTTCGACTCCCGGTCAGGGAATATTTTTTTCAAATTCTACAAAACTTTTTCTCAAATTCCACAGATAGACGATGCCAAAGAGAAATATTGTAAATTTTAATTAAACACATAATGTTATATTAACAAACTTTCAAAAGTCTCAAAAGAAAAACATTTCAAAATACTTAGAGTAAGAGTAAACAAATTTCCAATTCAAAAAATATCTTGATGAAAGAAAAGTTGTGTATGAAATTTCGAAAGGATACAGTGAATATTTGGTAATAATATTATCTTTAATTAATCCCTGATGGTCTAGCGGTTAGGATTCCTGGTTTTCACCCAGGTGGCCCGGGTTCGACTCCCGGTCAGGGAATATTTTTTTCAAATTCTACAAAACTTTTTCTCAAATTCCACAGATAGACGATGCCAAAGAGAAATATTGTAAATTTTAATTAAACACATAATGTTATATTAACAAACTTTCAAAAGTCTCAAAAGAAAAACATTTCAAAATACTTAGAGTAAGAGTAAACAAATTTCCAATTCAAAAAATATCTTGATGAAAGAAAAGTTGTGTATGAAATTTCGAAAGGATACAGTGAATATTTGGTAATAATATTATCTTTAATTAATCCCTGATGGTCTAGCGGTTAGGATTCCTGGTTTTCACCCAGGTGGCCCGGGTTCGACTCCCGGTCAGGGAATATTTTTTTCAAATTCTACAAAACTTTTTCTCAAATTCCACAGATAGACGATGCCAAAGAGAAATATTGTAAATTTTAATTAAACACATAATGTTATATTAACAAACT
The DNA here is from genome assembly GCA_959609185.1 of Schmidtea polychroa. NCBI lineage: Eukaryota > Metazoa > Platyhelminthes > Tricladida > Dugesiidae > Schmidtea > Schmidtea polychroa. Next base: position 21,071 of record CAUHTR010000046.1, read on the forward strand.
TTCAAAAGTCTCAAAAGAAAAACATTTCAAAATACTTAGAGTAAGAGTAAACAAATTTCCAATTCAAAAAATATCTTGATGAAAGAAAAGTTGTGTATGAAATTTCGAAAGGATACAGTGAATATTTGGTAATAATATTATCTTTAATTAATCCCTGATGGTCTAGCGGTTAGGATTCCTGGTTTTCACCCAGGTGGCCCGGGTTCGACTCCCGGTCAGGGAATATTTTTTTCAAATTCTACAAAACTTTTTCTCAAATTCCACAGATAGACGATGCCAAAGAGAAATATTGTAAATTTTAATTAAACACATAATGTTATATTAACAAACTTTCAAAAGTCTCAAAAGAAAAACATTTCAAAATACTTAGAGTAAGAGTAAACAAATTTCCAATTCAAAAAATATCTTGATGAAAGAAAAGTTGTGTATGAAATTTCGAAAGGATACAGTGAATATTTGGTAATAATATTATCTTTAATTAATCCCTGATGGTCTAGCGGTTAGGATTCCTGGTTTTCACCCAGGTGGCCCGGGTTCGACTCCCGGTCAGGGAATATTTTTTTCAAATTCTACAAAACTTTTTCTCAAATTCCACAGATAGACGATGCCAAAGAGAAATATTGTAAATTTTAATTAAACACATAATGTTATATTAACAAACTTTCAAAAGTCTCAAAAGAAAAACATTTCAAAATACTTAGAGTAAGAGTAAACAAATTTCCAATTCAAAAAATATCTTGATGAAAGAAAAGTTGTGTATGAAATTTCGAAAGGATACAGTGAATATTTGGTAATAATATTATCTTTAATTAATCCCTGATGGTCTAGCGGTTAGGATTCCTGGTTTTCACCCAGGTGGCCCGGGTTCGACTCCCGGTCAGGGAATATTTTTTTCAAATTCTACAAAACTTTTTCTCAAATTCCACAGATAGACGATGCCAAAGAGAAATATTGTAAATTTTAATTAAACACATAATGTTATATTAACAAACTTTCAAAAGTCTCAAAAGAAAAACATTTCAAAATACTTAGAGTAAGAGTAAACAAATTTCCAATTCAAAAAATATCTTGATGAAAGAAAAGTTGTGTATGAAATTTCGAAAGGATACAGTGAATATTTGGTAATAATATTATCTTTAATTAATCCCTGATGGTCTAGCGGTTAGGATTCCTGGTTTTCACCCAGGTGGCCCGGGTTCGACTCCCGGTCAGGGAATATTTTTTTCAAATTCTACAAAACTTTTTCTCAAATTCCACAGATAGACGATGCCAAAGAGAAATATTGTAAATTTTAATTAAACACATAATGTTATATTAACAAACTTTCAAAAGTCTCAAAAGAAAAACATTTCAAAATACTTAGAGTAAGAGTAAACAAATTTCCAATTCAAAAAATATCTTGATGAAAGAAAAGTTGTGTATGAAATTTCGAAAGGATACAGTGAATATTTGGTAATAATATTATCTTTAATTAATCCCTGATGGTCTAGCGGTTAGGATTCCTGGTTTTCACCCAGGTGGCCCGGGTTCGACTCCCGGTCAGGGAATATTTTTTTCAAATTCTACAAAACTTTTTCTCAAATTCCACAGATAGACGATGCCAAAGAGAAATATTGTAAATTTTAATTAAACACATAATGTTATATTAACAAACTTTCAAAAGTCTCAAAAGAAAAACATTTCAAAATACTTAGAGTAAGAGTAAACAAATTTCCAATTCAAAAAATATCTTGATGAAAGAAAAGTTGTGTATGAAATTTCGAAAGGATACAGTGAATATTTGGTAATAATATTATCTTTAATTAATCCCTGATGGTCTAGCGGTTAGGATTCCTGGTTTTCACCCAGGTGGCCCGGGTTCGACTCCCGGTCAGGGAATATTTTTTTCAAATTCTACAAAACTTTTTCTCAAATTCCACAGATAGACGATGCCAAAGAGAAATATTGTAAATTTTAATTAAACACATAATGTTATATTAACAAACTTTCAAAAGTCTCAAAAGAAAAACATTTCAAAATACTTAGAGTAAGAGTAAACAAATTTCCAATTCAAAAAATATCTTGATGAAAGAAAAGTTGTGTATGAAATTTCGAAAGGATACAGTGAATATTTGGTAATAATATTATCTTTAATTAATCCCTGATGGTCTAGCGGTTAGGATTCCTGGTTTTCACCCAGGTGGCCCGGGTTCGACTCCCGGTCAGGGAATATTTTTTTCAAATTCTACAAAACTTTTTCTCAAATTCCACAGATAGACGATGCCAAAGAGAAATATTGTAAATTTTAATTAAACACATAATGTTATATTAACAAACTTTCAAAAGTCTCAAAAGAAAAACATTTCAAAATACTTAGAGTAAGAGTAAACAAATTTCCAATTCAAAAAATATCTTGATGAAAGAAAAGTTGTGTATGAAATTTCGAAAGGATACAGTGAATATTTGGTAATAATATTATCTTTAATTAATCCCTGATGGTCTAGCGGTTAGGATTCCTGGTTTTCACCCAGGTGGCCCGGGTTCGACTCCCGGTCAGGGAATATTTTTTTCAAATTCTACAAAACTTTTTCTCAAATTCCACAGATAGACGATGCCAAAGAGAAATATTGTAAATTTTAATTAAACACATAATGTTATATTAACAAACTTTCAAAAGTCTCAAAAGAAAAACATTTCAAAATACTTAGAGTAAGAGTAAACAAATTTCCAATTCAAAAAATATCTTGATGAAAGAAAAGTTGTGTATGAAATTTCGAAAGGATACAGTGAATATTTGGTAATAATATTATCTTTAATTAATCCCTGATGGTCTAGCGGTTAGGATTCCTGGTTTTCACCCAGGTGGCCCGGGTTCGACTCCCGGTCAGGGAATATTTTTTTCAAATTCTACAAAACTTTTTCTCAAATTCCACAGATAGACGATGCCAAAGAGAAATATTGTAAATTTTAATTAAACACATAATGTTATATTAACAAACTTTCAAAAGTCTCAAAAGAAAAACATTTCAAAATACTTAGAGTAAGAGTAAACAAATTTCCAATTCAAAAAATATCTTGATGAAAGAAAAGTTGTGTATGAAATTTCGAAAGGATACAGTGAATATTTGGTAATAATATTATCTTTAATTAATCCCTGATGGTCTAGCGGTTAGGATTCCTGGTTTTCACCCAGGTGGCCCGGGTTCGACTCCCGGTCAGGGAATATTTTTTTCAAATTCTACAAAACTTTTTCTCAAATTCCACAGATAGACGATGCCAAAGAGAAATATTGTAAATTTTAATTAAACACATAATGTTATATTAACAAACTTTCAAAAGTCTCAAAAGAAAAACATTTCAAAATACTTAGAGTAAGAGTAAACAAATTTCCAATTCAAAAAATATCTTGATGAAAGAAAAGTTGTGTATGAAATTTCGAAAGGATACAGTGAATATTTGGTAATAATATTATCTTTAATTAATCCCTGATGGTCTAGCGGTTAGGATTCCTGGTTTTCACCCAGGTGGCCCGGGTTCGACTCCCGGTCAGGGAATATTTTTTTCAAATTCTACAAAACTTTTTCTCAAATTCCACAGATAGACGATGCCAAAGAGAAATATTGTAAATTTTAATTAAACACATAATGTTATATTAACAAACTTTCAAAAGTCTCAAAAGAAAAACATTTCAAAATACTTAGAGTAAGAGTAAACAAATTTCCAATTCAAAAAATATCTTGATGAAAGAAAAGTTGTGTATGAAATTTCGAAAGGATACAGTGAATATTTGGTAATAATATTATCTTTAATTAATCCCTGATGGTCTAGCGGTTAGGATTCCTGGTTTTCACCCAGGTGGCCCGGGTTCGACTCCCGGTCAGGGAATATTTTTTTCAAATTCTACAAAACTTTTTCTCAAATTCCACAGATAGACGATGCCAAAGAGAAATATTGTAAATTTTAATTAAACACATAATGTTATATTAACAAACTTTCAAAAGTCTCAAAAGAAAAACATTTCAAAATACTTAGAGTAAGAGTAAACAAATTTCCAATTCAAAAAATATCTTGATGAAAGAAAAGTTGTGTATGAAATTTCGAAAGGATACAGTGAATATTTGGTAATAATATTATCTTTAATTAATCCCTGATGGTCTAGCGGTTAGGATTCCTGGTTTTCACCCAGGTGGCCCGGGTTCGACTCCCGGTCAGGGAATATTTTTTTCAAATTCTACAAAACTTTTTCTCAAATTCCACAGATAGACGATGCCAAAGAGAAATATTGTAAATTTTAATTAAACACATAATGTTATATTAACAAACTTTCAAAAGTCTCAAAAGAAAAACATTTCAAAATACTTAGAGTAAGAGTAAACAAATTTCCAATTCAAAAAATATCTTGATGAAAGAAAAGTTGTGTATGAAATTTCGAAAGGATACAGTGAATATTTGGTAATAATATTATCTTTAATTAATCCCTGATGGTCTAGCGGTTAGGATTCCTGGTTTTCACCCAGGTGGCCCGGGTTCGACTCCCGGTCAGGGAATATTTTTTTCAAATTCTACAAAACTTTTTCTCAAATTCCACAGATAGACGATGCCAAAGAGAAATATTGTAAATTTTAATTAAACACATAATGTTATATTAACAAACTTTCAAAAGTCTCAAAAGAAAAACATTTCAAAATACTTAGAGTAAGAGTAAACAAATTTCCAATTCAAAAAATATCTTGATGAAAGAAAAGTTGTGTATGAAATTTCGAAAGGATACAGTGAATATTTGGTAATAATATTATCTTTAATTAATCCCTGATGGTCTAGCGGTTAGGATTCCTGGTTTTCACCCAGGTGGCCCGGGTTCGACTCCCGGTCAGGGAATATTTTTTTCAAATTCTACAAAACTTTTTCTCAAATTCCACAGATAGACGATGCCAAAGAGAAATATTGTAAATTTTAATTAAACACATAATGTTATATTAACAAACTTTCAAAAGTCTCAAAAGAAAAACATTTCAAAATACTTAGAGTAAGAGTAAACAAATTTCCAATTCAAAAAATATCTTGATGAAAGAAAAGTTGTGTATGAAATTTCGAAAGGATACAGTGAATATTTGGTAATAATATTATCTTTAATTAATCCCTGATGGTCTAGCGGTTAGGATTCCTGGTTTTCACCCAGGTGGCCCGGGTTCGACTCCCGGTCAGGGAATATTTTTTTCAAATTCTACAAAACTTTTTCTCAAATTCCACAGATAGACGATGCCAAAGAGAAATATTGTAAATTTTAATTAAACACATAATGTTATATTAACAAACTTTCAAAAGTCTCAAAAGAAAAACATTTCAAAATACTTAGAGTAAGAGTAAACAAATTTCCAATTCAAAAAATATCTTGATGAAAGAAAAGTTGTGTATGAAATTTCGAAAGGATACAGTGAATATTTGGTAATAATATTATCTTTAATTAATCCCTGATGGTCTAGCGGTTAGGATTCCTGGTTTTCACCCAGGTGGCCCGGGTTCGACTCCCGGTCAGGGAATATTTTTTTCAAATTCTACAAAACTTTTTCTCAAATTCCACAGATAGACGATGCCAAAGAGAAATATTGTAAATTTTAATTAAACACATAATGTTATATTAACAAACTTTCAAAAGTCTCAAAAGAAAAACATTTCAAAATACTTAGAGTAAGAGTAAACAAATTTCCAATTCAAAAAATATCTTGATGAAAGAAAAGTTGTGTATGAAATTTCGAAAGGATACAGTGAATATTTGGTAATAATATTATCTTTAATTAATCCCTGATGGTCTAGCGGTTAGGATTCCTGGTTTTCACCCAGGTGGCCCGGGTTCGACTCCCGGTCAGGGAATATTTTTTTCAAATTCTACAAAACTTTTTCTCAAATTCCACAGATAGACGATGCCAAAGAGAAATATTGTAAATTTTAATTAAACACATAATGTTATATTAACAAACTTTCAAAAGTCTCAAAAGAAAAACATTTCAAAATACTTAGAGTAAGAGTAAACAAATTTCCAATTCAAAAAATATCTTGATGAAAGAAAAGTTGTGTATGAAATTTCGAAAGGATACAGTGAATATTTGGTAATAATATTATCTTTAATTAATCCCTGATGGTCTAGCGGTTAGGATTCCTGGTTTTCACCCAGGTGGCCCGGGTTCGACTCCCGGTCAGGGAATATTTTTTTCAAATTCTACAAAACTTTTTCTCAAATTCCACAGATAGACGATGCCAAAGAGAAATATTGTAAATTTTAATTAAACACATAATGTTATATTAACAAACTTTCAAAAGTCTCAAAAGAAAAACATTTCAAAATACTTAGAGTAAGAGTAAACAAATTTCCAATTCAAAAAATATCTTGATGAAAGAAAAGTTGTGTATGAAATTTCGAAAGGATACAGTGAATATTTGGTAATAATATTATCTTTAATTAATCCCTGATGGTCTAGCGGTTAGGATTCCTGGTTTTCACCCAGGTGGCCCGGGTTCGACTCCCGGTCAGGGAATATTTTTTTCAAATTCTACAAAACTTTTTCTCAAATTCCACAGATAGACGATGCCAAAGAGAAATATTGTAAATTTTAATTAAACACATAATGTTATATTAACAAACTTTCAAAAGTCTCAAAAGAAAAACATTTCAAAATACTTAGAGTAAGAGTAAACAAATTTCCAATTCAAAAAATATCTTGATGAAAGAAAAGTTGTGTATGAAATTTCGAAAGGATACAGTGAATATTTGGTAATAATATTATCTTTAATTAATCCCTGATGGTCTAGCGGTTAGGATTCCTGGTTTTCACCCAGGTGGCCCGGGTTCGACTCCCGGTCAGGGAATATTTTTTTCAAATTCTACAAAACTTTTTCTCAAATTCCACAGATAGACGATGCCAAAGAGAAATATTGTAAATTTTAATTAAACACATAATGTTATATTAACAAACTTTCAAAAGTCTCAAAAGAAAAACATTTCAAAATACTTAGAGTAAGAGTAAACAAATTTCCAATTCAAAAAATATCTTGATGAAAGAAAAGTTGTGTATGAAATTTCGAAAGGATACAGTGAATATTTGGTAATAATATTATCTTTAATTAATCCCTGATGGTCTAGCGGTTAGGATTCCTGGTTTTCACCCAGGTGGCCCGGGTTCGACTCCCGGTCAGGGAATATTTTTTTCAAATTCTACAAAACTTTTTCTCAAATTCCACAGATAGACGATGCCAAAGAGAAATATTGTAAATTTTAATTAAACACATAATGTTATATTAACAAACTTTCAAAAGTCTCAAAAGAAAAACATTTCAAAATACTTAGAGTAAGAGTAAACAAATTTCCAATTCAAAAAATATCTTGATGAAAGAAAAGTTGTGTATGAAATTTCGAAAGGATACAGTGAATATTTGGTAATAATATTATCTTTAATTAATCCCTGATGGTCTAGCGGTTAGGATTCCTGGTTTTCACCCAGGTGGCCCGGGTTCGACTCCCGGTCAGGGAATATTTTTTTCAAATTCTACAAAACTTTTTCTCAAATTCCACAGATAGACGATGCCAAAGAGAAATATTGTAAATTTTAATTAAACACATAATGTTATATTAACAAACTTTCAAAAGTCTCAAAAGAAAAACATTTCAAAATACTTAGAGTAAGAGTAAACAAATTTCCAATTCAAAAAATATCTTGATGAAAGAAAAGTTGTGTATGAAATTTCGAAAGGATACAGTGAATATTTGGTAATAATATTATCTTTAATTAATCCCTGATGGTCTAGCGGTTAGGATTCCTGGTTTTCACCCAGGTGGCCCGGGTTCGACTCCCGGTCAGGGAATATTTTTTTCAAATTCTACAAAACTTTTTCTCAAATTCCACAGATAGACGATGCCAAAGAGAAATATTGTAAATTTTAATTAAACACATAATGTTATATTAACAAACTTTCAAAAGTCTCAAAAGAAAAACATTTCAAAATACTTAGAGTAAGAGTAAACAAATTTCCAATTCAAAAAATATCTTGATGAAAGAAAAGTTGTGTATGAAATTTCGAAAGGATACAGTGAATATTTGGTAATAATATTATCTTTAATTAATCCCTGATGGTCTAGCGGTTAGGATTCCTGGTTTTCACCCAGGTGGCCCGGGTTCGACTCCCGGTCAGGGAATATTTTTTTCAAATTCTACAAAACTTTTTCTCAAATTCCACAGATAGACGATGCCAAAGAGAAATATTGTAAATTTTAATTAAACACATAATGTTATATTAACAAACTTTCAAAAGTCTCAAAAGAAAAACATTTCAAAATACTTAGAGTAAGAGTAAACAAATTTCCAATTCAAAAAATATCTTGATGAAAGAAAAGTTGTGTATGAAATTTCGAAAGGATACAGTGAATATTTGGTAATAATATTATCTTTAATTAATCCCTGATGGTCTAGCGGTTAGGATTCCTGGTTTTCACCCAGGTGGCCCGGGTTCGACTCCCGGTCAGGGAATATTTTTTTCAAATTCTACAAAACTTTTTCTCAAATTCCACAGATAGACGATGCCAAAGAGAAATATTGTAAATTTTAATTAAACACATAATGTTATATTAACAAACTTTCAAAAGTCTCAAAAGAAAAACATTTCAAAATACTTAGAGTAAGAGTAAACAAATTTCCAATTCAAAAAATATCTTGATGAAAGAAAAGTTGTGTATGAAATTTCGAAAGGATACAGTGAATATTTGGTAATAATATTATCTTTAATTAATCCCTGATGGTCTAGCGGTTAGGATTCCTGGTTTTCACCCAGGTGGCCCGGGTTCGACTCCCGGTCAGGGAATATTTTTTTCAAATTCTACAAAACTTTTTCTCAAATTCCACAGATAGACGATGCCAAAGAGAAATATTGTAAATTTTAATTAAACACATAATGTTATATTAACAAACTTTCAAAAGTCTCAAAAGAAAAACATTTCAAAATACTTAGAGTAAGAGTAAACAAATTTCCAATTCAAAAAATATCTTGATGAAAGAAAAGTTGTGTATGAAATTTCGAAAGGATACAGTGAATATTTGGTAATAATATTATCTTTAATTAATCCCTGATGGTCTAGCGGTTAGGATTCCTGGTTTTCACCCAGGTGGCCCGGGTTCGACTCCCGGTCAGGGAATATTTTTTTCAAATTCTACAAAACTTTTTCTCAAATTCCACAGATAGACGATGCCAAAGAGAAATATTGTAAATTTTAATTAAACACATAATGTTATATTAACAAACTTTCAAAAGTCTCAAAAGAAAAACATTTCAAAATACTTAGAGTAAGAGTAAACAAATTTCCAATTCAAAAAATATCTTGATGAAAGAAAAGTTGTGTATGAAATTTCGAAAGGATACAGTGAATATTTGGTAATAATATTATCTTTAATTAATCCCTGATGGTCTAGCGGTTAGGATTCCTGGTTTTCACCCAGGTGGCCCGGGTTCGACTCCCGGTCAGGGAATATTTTTTTCAAATTCTACAAAACTTTTTCTCAAATTCCACAGATAGACGATGCCAAAGAGAAATATTGTAAATTTTAATTAAACACATAATGTTATATTAACAAACTTTCAAAAGTCTCAAAAGAAAAACATTTCAAAATACTTAGAGTAAGAGTAAACAAATTTCCAATTCAAAAAATATCTTGATGAAAGAAAAGTTGTGTATGAAATTTCGAAAGGATACAGTGAATATTTGGTAATAATATTATCTTTAATTAATCCCTGATGGTCTAGCGGTTAGGATTCCTGGTTTTCACCCAGGTGGCCCGGGTTCGACTCCCGGTCAGGGAATATTTTTTTCAAATTCTACAAAACTTTTTCTCAAATTCCACAGATAGACGATGCCAAAGAGAAATATTGTAAATTTTAATTAAACACATAATGTTATATTAACAAACTTTCAAAAGTCTCAAAAGAAAAACATTTCAAAATACTTAGAGTAAGAGTAAACAAATTTCCAATTCAAAAAATATCTTGATGAAAGAAAAGTTGTGTATGAAATTTCGAAAGGATACAGTGAATATTTGGTAATAATATTATCTTTAATTAATCCCTGATGGTCTAGCGGTTAGGATTCCTGGTTTTCACCCAGGTGGCCCGGGTTCGACTCCCGGTCAGGGAATATTTTTTTCAAATTCTACAAAACTTTTTCTCAAATTCCACAGATAGACGATGCCAAAGAGAAATATTGTAAATTTTAATTAAACACATAATGTTATATTAACAAACTTTCAAAAGTCTCAAAAGAAAAACATTTCAAAATACTTAGAGTAAGAGTAAACAAATTTCCAATTCAAAAAATATCTTGATGAAAGAAAAGTTGTGTATGAAATTTCGAAAGGATACAGTGAATATTTGGTAATAATATTATCTTTAATTAATCCCTGATGGTCTAGCGGTTAGGATTCCTGGTTTTCACCCAGGTGGCCCGGGTTCGACTCCCGGTCAGGGAATATTTTTTTCAAATTCTACAAAACTTTTTCTCAAATTCCACAGATAGACGATGCCAAAGAGAAATATTGTAAATTTTAATTAAACACATAATGTTATATTAACAAACTTTCAAAAGTCTCAAAAGAAAAACATTTCAAAATACTTAGAGTAAGAGTAAACAAATTTCCAATTCAAAAAATATCTTGATGAAAGAAAAGTTGTGTATGAAATTTCGAAAGGATACAGTGAATATTTGGTAATAATATTATCTTTAATTAATCCCTGATGGTCTAGCGGTTAGGATTCCTGGTTTTCACCCAGGTGGCCCGGGTTCGACTCCCGGTCAGGGAATATTTTTTTCAAATTCTACAAAACTTTTTCTCAAATTCCACAGATAGACGATGCCAAAGAGAAATATTGTAAATTTTAATTAAACACATAATGTTATATTAACAAACTTTCAAAAGTCTCAAAAGAAAAACATTTCAAAATACTTAGAGTAAGAGTAAACAAATTTCCAATTCAAAAAATATCTTGATGAAAGAAAAGTTGTGTATGAAATTTCGAAAGGATACAGTGAATATTTGGTAATAATATTATCTTTAATTAATCCCTGATGGTCTAGCGGTTAGGATTCCTGGTTTTCACCCAGGTGGCCCGGGTTCGACTCCCGGTCAGGGAATATTTTTTTCAAATTCTACAAAACTTTTTCTCAAATTCCACAGATAGACGATGCCAAAGAGAAATATTGTAAATTTTAATTAAACACATAATGTTATATTAACAAACTTTCAAAAGTCTCAAAAGAAAAACATTTCAAAATACTTAGAGTAAGAGTAAACAAATTTCCAATTCAAAAAATATCTTGATGAAAGAAAAGTTGTGTATGAAATTTCGAAAGGATACAGTGAATATTTGGTAATAATATTATCTTTAATTAATCCCTGATGGTCTAGCGGTTAGGATTCCTGGTTTTCACCCAGGTGGCCCGGGTTCGACTCCCGGTCAGGGAATATTTTTTTCAAATTCTACAAAACTTTTTCTCAAATTCCACAGATAGACGATGCCAAAGAGAAATATTGTAAATTTTAATTAAACACATAATGTTATATTAACAAACTTTCAAAAGTCTCAAAAGAAAAACATTTCAAAATACTTAGAGTAAGAGTAAACAAATTTCCAATTCAAAAAATATCTTGATGAAAGAAAAGTTGTGTATGAAATTTCGAAAGGATACAGTGAATATTTGGTAATAATATTATCTTTAATTAATCCCTGATGGTCTAGCGGTTAGGATTCCTGGTTTTCACCCAGGTGGCCCGGGTTCGACTCCCGGTCAGGGAATATTTTTTTCAAATTCTACAAAACTTTTTCTCAAATTCCACAGATAGACGATGCCAAAGAGAAATATTGTAAATTTTAATTAAACACATAATGTTATATTAACAAACTTTCAAAAGTCTCAAAAGAAAAACATTTCAAAATACTTAGAGTAAGAGTAAACAAATTTCCAATTCAAAAAATATCTTGATGAAAGAAAAGTTGTGTATGAAATTTCGAAAGGATACAGTGAATATTTGGTAATAATATTATCTTTAATTAATCCCTGATGGTCTAGCGGTTAGGATTCCTGGTTTTCACCCAGGTGGCCCGGGTTCGACTCCCGGTCAGGGAATATTTTTTTCAAATTCTACAAAACTTTTTCTCAAATTCCACAGATAGACGATGCCAAAGAGAAATATTGTAAATTTTAATTAAACACATAATGTTATATTAACAAACTTTCAAAAGTCTCAAAAGAAAAACATTTCAAAATACTTAGAGTAAGAGTAAACAAATTTCCAATTCAAAAAATATCTTGATGAAAGAAAAGTTGTGTATGAAATTTCGAAAGGATACAGTGAATATTTGGTAATAATATTATCTTTAATTAATCCCTGATGGTCTAGCGGTTAGGATTCCTGGTTTTCACCCAGGTGGCCCGGGTTCGACTCCCGGTCAGGGAATATTTTTTTCAAATTCTACAAAACTTTTTCTCAAATTCCACAGATAGACGATGCCAAAGAGAAATATTGTAAATTTTAATTAAACACATAATGTTATATTAACAAACTTTCAAAAGTCTCAAAAGAAAAACATTTCAAAATACTTAGAGTAAGAGTAAACAAATTTCCAATTCAAAAAATATCTTGATGAAAGAAAAGTTGTGTATGAAATTTCGAAAGGATACAGTGAATATTTGGTAATAATATTATCTTTAATTAATCCCTGATGGTCTAGCGGTTAGGATTCCTGGTTTTCACCCAGGTGGCCCGGGTTCGACTCCCGGTCAGGGAATATTTTTTTCAAATTCTACAAAACTTTTTCTCAAATTCCACAGATAGACGATGCCAAAGAGAAATATTGTAAATTTTAATTAAACACATAATGTTATATTAACAAACTTTCAAAAGTCTCAAAAGAAAAACATTTCAAAATACTTAGAGTAAGAGTAAACAAATTTCCAATTCAAAAAATATCTTGATGAAAGAAAAGTTGTGTATGAAATTTCGAAAGGATACAGTGAATATTTGGTAATAATATTATCTTTAATTAATCCCTGATGGTCTAGCGGTTAGGATTCCTGGTTTTCACCCAGGTGGCCCGGGTTCGACTCCCGGTCAGGGAATATTTTTTTCAAATTCTACAAAACTTTTTCTCAAATTCCACAGATAGACGATGCCAAAGAGAAATATTGTAAATTTTAATTAAACACATAATGTTATATTAACAAACTTTCAAAAGTCTCAAAAGAAAAACATTTCAAAATACTTAGAGTAAGAGTAAACAAATTTCCAATTCAAAAAATATCTTGATGAAAGAAAAGTTGTGTATGAAATTTCGAAAGGATACAGTGAATATTTGGTAATAATATTATCTTTAATTAATCCCTGATGGTCTAGCGGTTAGGATTCCTGGTTTTCACCCAGGTGGCCCGGGTTCGACTCCCGGTCAGGGAATATTTTTTTCAAATTCTACAAAACTTTTTCTCAAATTCCACAGATAGACGATGCCAAAGAGAAATATTGTAAATTTTAATTAAACACATAATGTTATATTAACAAACTTTCAAAAGTCTCAAAAGAAAAACATTTCAAAATACTTAGAGTAAGAGTAAACAAATTTCCAATTCAAAAAATATCTTGATGAAAGAAAAGTTGTGTATGAAATTTCGAAAGGATACAGTGAATATTTGGTAATAATATTATCTTTAATTAATCCCTGATGGTCTAGCGGTTAGGATTCCTGGTTTTCACCCAGGTGGCCCGGGTTCGACTCCCGGTCAGGGAATATTTTTTTCAAATTCTACAAAACTTTTTCTCAAATTCCACAGATAGACGATGCCAAAGAGAAATATTGTAAATTTTAATTAAACACATAATGTTATATTAACAAACTTTCAAAAGTCTCAAAAGAAAAACATTTCAAAATACTTAGAGTAAGAGTAAACAAATTTCCAATTCAAAAAATATCTTGATGAAAGAAAAGTTGTGTATGAAATTTCGAAAGGATACAGTGAATATTTGGTAATAATATTATCTTTAATTAATCCCTGATGGTCTAGCGGTTAGGATTCCTGGTTTTCACCCAGGTGGCCCGGGTTCGACTCCCGGTCAGGGAATATTTTTTTCAAATTCTACAAAACTTTTTCTCAAATTCCACAGATAGACGATGCCAAAGAGAAATATTGTAAATTTTAATTAAACACATAATGTTATATTAACAAACTTTCAAAAGTCTCAAAAGAAAAACATTTCAAAATACTTAGAGTAAGAGTAAACAAATTTCCAATTCAAAAAATATCTTGATGAAAGAAAAGTTGTGTATGAAATTTCGAAAGGATACAGTGAATATTTGGTAATAATATTATCTTTAATTAATCCCTGATGGTCTAGCGGTTAGGATTCCTGGTTTTCACCCAGGTGGCCCGGGTTCGACTCCCGGTCAGGGAATATTTTTTTCAAATTCTACAAAACTTTTTCTCAAATTCCACAGATAGACGATGCCAAAGAGAAATATTGTAAATTTTAATTAAACACATAATGTTATATTAACAAACTTTCAAAAGTCTCAAAAGAAAAACATTTCAAAATACTTAGAGTAAGAGTAAACAAATTTCCAATTCAAAAAATATCTTGATGAAAGAAAAGTTGTGTATGAAATTTCGAAAGGATACAGTGAATATTTGGTAATAATATTATCTTTAATTAATCCCTGATGGTCTAGCGGTTAGGATTCCTGGTTTTCACCCAGGTGGCCCGGGTTTCGACTCCCGCGTCAGGGAATATTTTTTTCAAATTCTACAAAACTTTTTCCTCAAATTCCACAGATAGACGATGCCAAAGAGAAATATTGTAAATTTTAATTAAACACATAATGTTATATTAACAAACTTTCAAAAGTCTCAAAAGAAAAACATTTCAAATACTTAGAGTAAGAGTAAACAAATTTCCAATTCAAAAATCTCTTGATGAAAGAAAAGTTGTGTATGAAATTTCGAAAGGATACAGTGAATATTTGGTAATAATATTATCTTTAATTAATCCCTGATGGTCTAGCGGTTAGGATTCCTGGTTTTCACCCAGGTGGCCCCGGGTTCGACTCCCGGTCAGGAATATTTTTTTCAAATTCTACAAAACTTTTCTCAAATTCCACCGATAGACGATGCCAAGAGAAATATTGTAAATTTTAATTAAACACATAATGTTATATTAACAAACTTTCAAAAGTCTCAAAAAGAAAACATTTCAAAATACTTAGAGTAAGAGTAAACAAATTTCCAATTCAAAAAATATCTTGATGAAAGAAAAGTCGTGTATGAAATTTCGAAAGGATTACAGTGAATATTTGGTAATAATATTATCTTTAATTAATCCCTGATGGCTCTAGCGGTTAGGTATCCTGGTTTTCACCCCAGGTGGCCCGGGTTCGACTCCCGGTCAGGGAATATTTTTTTCAAATTCTACAAAACTTTTTCTCAAATTCCACAGATAGACGATGCCAAAGAGAAATATTGTAAATTTTAATTAAACACATAATGTTATATTAACAAACTTTCAAAAGTCTCAAAAGAAAAACATTTCAAAATACTTAGAGTAAGAGTAAACAAATTTTCCAATTCAAAAAATATCTTGATGAAAGAAAAGTTGTGGTATGAAATTTTCGAAGGATACAGTGAATATTTGGTAATAATATTATCTTTAATTAATCCCTGATGGTCTAGCGGTTAGGATTCCTGGTTTTCACCCAGGTGGCCCGGGTTCGCACTCCCGTGTCAGGGAATATTTTTTTCAAATTCTACAAAACTTTTTTCTCAAATTCCACAGATAGACGATGCCAAAGAGAAATATTGTAATTTTAATTAACACATAATGTTATATTAACAAAACTTTTCAAAAGTCTCAAAAGAAAAACATTTCAAAATACTTAGAGTAAGAGTAAACAAATTTCCAATTCAAAAATATCTTGATGAAAGAAAAGTTGTGTATGAAATTCGAAAGGATACAGTGAATATTTGGTAATAATATTATCTTTTAATTAATCCCTGATGGTCTAGCGGTTAGGATTCCTGGTTTTCACCCAGGTGGCCCGGGTTCGACTCCCGGTCAGGGAATATTTTTTCAAATTCTACAAAACTTTTTCTCAAATTCCCACAGATAGACGATGCCAAAGAGAAATATTGTAAATTTTAATTAAACACATAATGTTATATTAACAAACTTTCAAAAGTCTCAAAAGAAAAACATTTCAAAATACTTAGAGTAAGAGTAAACAAATTTCCAATTCCAAAAAATATCTTGATGAAAGAAAAGTTGTGTATGAAATTTCGAAAGGATACAGTGAATATTTGGTAATAATATTATCTTTAATTAATCCCTGATGGTCTAGCGGTTAGGATTCCTGGTTTTCACCCAGGTGGCCCGGGTTCGACTCCCGGTCAGGGAATATTTTTTTCAAATTCTACAAAAACTTTTTCTCAAATTCCACAGATAGACGATGCCAAAGAGAAATATTGTAAATTTTAATTAAACACATAATGTTATATTAACAAACTTTCAAAAGTCTCAAAAGAAAAACATTCAAAATACTTAGAGTAAGAGTAACAAATTTCCAATTCAAAAAATATCTTGATGAAAGAAAAGTTGTGTATGAAATTTCGAAAGGATACAGTGAATATTGGTAATAATATTATCTTTAATTAATCCCTGATGGTCTAGCGGTTAGGATTCCTGGTTTTCACCCAGGTGGCCCGGGTTCGACTCCCGGTCAGGGAATATTTTTTTCAAATTCTACAAAACTTTTTCTCAAATTCCACAGATAGACGATGCCAAAGAGAAATATTGTAAATTTTAATTAAACACATAATGTTATATTAACAAACTTTCAAAAGTCTCAAAAGAAAAACATTTCAAAATACTTAGAGTAAGAGTAAACAAATTTCCAATTCAAAAAATATCTTGATGAAAGAAAAGTTGTGTATGAAATTTCGAAGGATACAGTGAATATTTGGTAATAATATTATCTTTAATTAATCCCTGATGGTCTAGCGGTTAGGATTCCTGGTTTTCACCCAGGTGGCCCGGGTTCGACTCCCGGTCAGGGAATATTTTTTTCAAATTCTACAAAACTTTTTCTCAAATTCCACAGATAGACGATGCCAAAGAGAAATATTGTAAATTTTAATTAAACATCATATGTTATATTAACAAACTTTTCAAAAGTCTCAAAAGAAAAACATTTCAAAATACTTAGAGTAAGAGTAAACAAATTTCCAATTCAAAAAATATCTTGATGAAAGAAAAGTCGTGTATGAAATTTCGAAAGGATACAGTGAATATTTGGTAATAATATTATCTTTAATTAATCCCTGATGGTCTAGCGGTTAGGATTCCTGGTTTTCACCCAGGTGGCCCGGGTTCGACTCCCGGTCAGGGAATATTTTTTTCAAATTCTACAAAACTTTTTCTCAAATTCCACAGATAGACGATGCCAAAGAGAAATATTGTAAATTTTAATTAAACACATAATGTTATATTAACAAACTTTCAAAAGTCTCAAAAGAAAAACATTTCAAAATACTTAGAGTAAGAGTAAACAAATTTCCAATTCAAAAAATATCTTGATGAAAGAAAAGTTGTGTATGAAATTTCGAAAGGATACAGTGAATATTTGGTAATAATATTATCTTTAATTAATCCCTGATGGTCTAGCGGTTAGGATTCCTGGTTTTCACCCAGGTGGCCCGGGTTCGACTCCCGGTCAGGGAATATTTTTTTCAAATTCTACAAAACTTTTTCTCAAATTCCACAGATAGACGATGCCAAAGAGAAATATTGTAAATTTTAATTTAAACACATAATGTTATATTAACAAACTTTCAAAGTCTCAAAAGAAAAACATTTCAAAATACTTAGAGTAAGAGTAAAACAAATTTCCAATTCAAAAAATATCTTGATGAAAGAAAAGTTGTGTATGAAATTTCGAAAGGATACAGTGAATATTTGGTAATAATATTATCTTTAATTAATCCCTGATGGTCTAGCGGTTAGGATTCCTGGTTTTCACCCAGGTGGCTCGGGTTCGACTCCCGGTCAGGGAATATTTTTTTCAAATTCTACAAAACTTTTTCTCAAATTCCACAGATAGACGATGCCAAAGAGAAATATTGTAAATTTTAATTAAACACATAATGTTATATTAACAAACTTTCAAAAGTCTCAAAAGAAAAACATTTCAAAATACTTAGAGTAAGAGTAAACAAATTTCCAATTCAAAAAATATCTTGATGAAAGAAAAGTTGTGTATGAAATTTCGAAGGATACAGTGAATATTTGGTAATAATATTATCTTTAATTAATCCCTGATGGTCTAGCGGTTAGGATTCCTGGTTTTCACCCAGGTGGCCCGGGTTCGACTCCCGGTCAGGGAATATTTTTTTCAAATTCTACAAAACTTTTTCTCAAATTCCACAGATTAGACGATGCCAAAGAGAAATATTGTAAATTTTAATTAAACACATAATGTTATATTAACAAACTTTCAAAAGTCTCAAAAGAAAAACATTTCAAAATACTTAGAGTAAGAGTAAACAAATTTCCAATTCAAAAATATCTTGATGAAAGAAAAGTCTGTGTATGAAATTTCGAAAGGATACAGTGAATATTTGGTAATAATATTATCTTTAATTAATCCCTGATGGTCTAGCGGTTAGGATTCCTGGTTTTCACCCAGGTGGCCCGGGTTCGACTCCCGGTCAGGGAATATTTTTTTCAAATTCTACAAAACTTTTTCTCAAATTCCACAGATAGACGATGCCAAAGAGAAATATTGTAAATTTTAATTAAACACATAATGTTATATTAACAAACTTTCAAAAGTCTCAAAAGAAAAACATTTCAAAATACTTAGAGTAAGAGTAAACAAATTTCCAATTCAAAAAATATCTTGATGAAAGAAAAGTTGTGTATGAAATTTCGAAAGGATACAGTGAATATTTGGTAATAATATTATCTTTAATTAATCCCTGATGGTCTAGCGGTTAGGATTCCTGGTTTTCACCCAGGTGGCCCGGGTTCGACTCCCGGTCAGGGAATATTTTTTTCAAATTCTACAAAACTTTTTCTCAAATTCCACAGATAGACGATGCCAAAGAGAAATATTGTAAATTTTAATTAAACACATAATGTTATATTAACAAACTTTCAAAAGTCTCAAAAGAAAAACATTTCAAAATACTTAGAGTAAGAGTAAACAAATTTCCAATTCAAAAAATATCTTGATGAAAGAAAAGTTGTGTATGAAATTTCGAAAGGATACAGTGAATATTTGGTAATAATATTATCTTTAATTAATCCCTGATGGTCTAGCGGTTAGGATTCCTGGTTTTCACCCAGGTGGCCCGGGTTCGACTCCCGGTCAGGGAATATTTTTTTCAAATTCTACAAAACTTTTTCTCAAATTCCACAGATAGACGATGCCAAAGAGAAATATTGTAAATTTTAATTAAACACATAATGTTATATTAACAAACTTTCAAAGTCTCAAAAGAAAAACATTTCAAAATACTTAGAGTAAGAGTAAACAAATTTCCAATTCAAAAAATATCTTGATGAAAGAAAAGTTGTGTATGAAATTTCGAAAGGATACAGTGAATATTTGGTAATAATATTATCTTTAATTAATCCCTGATGGTCTAGCGGTTAGGATTCCTGGTTTTCACCCAGGTGGCCCGGGTTCGACTCCCGGTCAGGGAATATTTTTTTCAAATTCTACAAAACTTTTTCTCAAATTCCACAGATAGACGATGCCAAAGAGAAATATTGTAAATTTTAATTAAACACATAATGTTATATTAACAAACTTTCAAAGTCTCAAAAGAAAAACATTTCAAAATACTTAGAGTAAGAGTAAACAAATTTCCAATTCAAAAAATATCTTGATGAAAGAAAAGTTGTGTATGAAATTTCGAAAGGATACAGTGAATATTTGGTAATAATATTATCTTTAATTAATCCCTGATGGTCTAGCGGTTAGTATTCCTGGTTTTCACCCAGGTGGCCCGGGTTCGACTCCCGGTCAGGGAATATTTTTTTTCAAATTCTACAAAACTTTTCTCAAATTCCACAGATAGACGATGCCAAAGAGAAATATTGTAAATTTTAATTAAACACATAATGTTATATTAACAAACTTTCAAAAGTCTCAAAAGAAAAACATTTCAAAATACTTAGAGTAAGAGTAAACAAATTTCCAATTCAAAAAATATCTTGATGAAAGAAAAGTTGTGTATGAAATTTCGAAAGGATACAGTGAATATTTGGTAATAATATTATCTTTAATTAATCCCTGATGGTCTAGCGGTTAGGATTCCTGGTTTTCACCCAGGTGGCCCGGGTTCGACTCCCGGTCAGGGAATATTTTTTTCAAATTCTACAAAACTTTTCTCAAATTCCACAGATAGACGATGCCAAAGAGAAATATTGTAAATTTAATTAAACACATAATGTTATATTAACAAACTTTCAAAAGTCTCAAAAGAAAAACATTTCAAAATACTTAGAGTAAGAGTAAACAAATTCCAATTCAAAAAAATATCTTGATGAAAGAAAAGTTGTGTATGAAATTTCGAAAGGATACAGTGAATATTTGGTAATAATATTATCTTTAATTAATCCCTGATGGTCTAGCGGTTAGGATTCCTGGTTTTCACCCAGGTGGCCCGGGTTCGACTCCCGGTCAGGGAATATTTTTTTCAAATTCTACAAAACTTTTCTCAAATTCCACAGATAGACGATGCCAAAGAGAAATATTGTAAATTTTAATTAAACACATAATGTTATATTAACAAACTTTCAAAAGTCTCAAAAGAAAAACATTTCAAAATACTTAGAGTAAGAGTAAACAAATTTCCAATTCAAAAAAATATCTTGATGAAAGAAAAGTTGTGTATGAAATTTCGAAAGGATACAGTGAATATTTGGTAATAATATTATCTTTAATTAATCCCTGATGGTCTAGCGGTTAGGATTCCTGGTTTTCACCCAGGTGGCCCGGGTTCGACTCCCGGTCAGGGAATATTTTTTTCAAATTCTACAAAACTTTTTCTCAAATTCCACAGATAGACGATGCCAAAGAGAAATATTGTAAATTTTAATTAAACACATAATGTTATATTAACAAACTTTCAAAAGTCTCAAAAGAAAAACATTTCAAAATACTTAGAGTAAGAGTAAACAAATTTCCAATTCAAAAAATATCTTGATGAAAGAAAAGTTGTGTATGAAATTTCGAAAGGATACAGTGAATATTTGGTAATAATATTATCTTTAATTAATCCCTGATGGTCTAGCGGTTAGTATTCCTGGTTTTCACCCAGGTGGCCCGGGTTCGACTCCCGGTCAGGGAATATTTTTTTCAAATTCTACAAAACTTTTTCTCAAATTCCACAGATAGACGATGCCAAAGAGAAATATTGTAAATTTTAATTAAACACATAATGTTATATTAACAAACTTTCAAAAGTCTCAAAGAAAAACATTTCAAAATACTTAGAGTAAGAGTAAACAAATTTCCAATTCAAAAAATATCTTGATGAAAGAAAAGTTGTGTATGAAATTTCGAAAGGATACAGTGAATATTTGGTAATAATATTATCTTTAATTAATCCCTGATGGTCTAGCGGTTAGGATTCCTGGTTTTCACCCAGGTGGCCCGGGTTCGACTCCCGGTCAGGGAATATTTTTTTCAAATTCTACAAAACTTTTTCTCAAATTCCACAGATAGACGATGCCAAAGAGAAATATTGTAAATTTTAATTAAACACATAATGTTATATTAACAAACTTTCAAAAGTCTCAAAAGAAAAACATTTCAAAATACTTAGAGTAAGAGTAAACAAATTTCCAATTCAAAAAATATCTTGATGAAAGAAAAGTTGTGTATGAAATTTCGAAAGGATACAGTGAATATTTGGTAATAATATTATCTTTAATTAATCCCTGATGGTCTAGCGGTTAGGATTCCTGGTTTTCACCCAGGTGGCCCGGGTTCGACTCCCGGTCAGGAATATTTTTTTCAAATTCTACAAAACTTTTTCTCAAATTCCACAGATAGACGATGCCAAAGAGAAATATTGTAAATTTTAATTAAACACATAATGTTATATTAACAAACTTTCAAAAGTCTCAAAAGAAAAACATTTCAAAATACTTAGAGTAAGAGTAAACAAATTTCCAATTCAAAAAATATCTTGATGAAAGAAAAGTTGTGTATGAAATTTCGAAAGGATACAGTGAATATTTGGTAATAATATTATCTTTAATTAATCCCTGATGGTCTAGCGGTTAGGATTCCTGGTTTTCACCCAGGTGGCCCGGGTTCGACTCCCGGTCAGGGAATATTTTTTTCAAATTCTACAAAACTTTTTCTCAAATTCCACAGATAGACGATGCCAAAGAGAAATATTGTAAATTTTAATTAAACACATAATGTTATATTAACAAACTTTCAAAAGTCTCAAAAGAAAAACATTTCAAAATACTTAGAGTAAGAGTAAACAAATTTCCAATTCAAAAAATATCTTGATGAAAGAAAAGTTGTGTATGAAATTTCGAAAGGATACAGTGAATATTTGGTAATAATATTATCTTTAATTAATCCCTGATGGTCTAGCGGTTAGGATTCCTGGTTTTCACCCAGGTGGCCCGGGTTCGACTCCCGGTCAGGGAATATTTTTTTCAAATTCTACAAAACTTTTTCTCAAATTCCACAGATAGACGATGCCAAAGAGAAATATTGTAAATTTTAATTAAACACATAATGTTATATTAACAAACTTTCAAAAGTCTCAAAAGAAAAACATTTCAAAATACTTAGAGTAAGAGTAAACAAATTTCCAATTCAAAAAATATCTTGATGAAAGAAAAGTTGTGTATGAAATTTCGAAAGGATACAGTGAATATTTGGTAATAATATTATCTTTAATTAATCCCTGATGGTCTAGCGGTTAGTATTCCTGGTTTTCACCCAGGTGGCCCGGGTTCGACTCCCGGTCAGGGAATATTTTTTTCAAATTCTACAAAACTTTTTCTCAAATTCCACAGATAGACGATGCCAAAGAGAAATATTGTAAATTTTAATTAAACACATAATGTTATATTAACAAACTTTCAAAAGTCTCAAAAGAAAAACATTTCAAAATACTTAGAGTAAGAGTAAACAAATTTCCAATTCAAAAAATATCTTGATGAAAGAAAAGTTGTGTATGAAATTTCGAAAGGATACAGTGAATATTTGGTAATAATATTATCTTAATTAATCCCTGATGGTCTAGCGGTTAGGATTCCTGGTTTTCACCCAGGTGGCCCGGGTTCGACTCCCGGTCAGGGAATATTTTTTTCAAATTCTACAAAACTTTTTCTCAAATTCCACAGATAGACGATGCCAAAGAGAAATATTGTAAATTTTAATTAAACACATAATGTTATATTAACAAACTTTCAAAAGTCTCAAAAGAAAAACATTTCAAAATACTTAGAGTAAGAGTAAACAAATTTCCAATTCAAAAAATATCTTGATGAAAGAAAAGTTGTGTATGAAATTTCGAAAGGATACAGTGAATATTTGGTAATAATATTATCTTTAATTAATCCCTGATGGTCTAGCGGTTAGGATTCCTGGTTTTCACCCAGGTGGCCCGGGTTCGACTCCCGGTCAGGAATATTTTTTTCAAATTCTACAAAACTTTTTCTCAAATTCCACAGATAGACGATGCCAAAGAGAAATATTGTAAATTTTAATTAAACACATAATGTTATATTAACAAACTTTCAAAAGTCTCAAAAGAAAAACATTTCAAAATACTTAGAGTAAGAGTAAACAAATTTCCAATTCAAAAAATATCTTGATGAAAGAAAAGTTGTGTATGAAATTTCGAAAGGATACAGTGAATATTTGGTAATAATATTATCTTTAATTAATCCTGATGGTCTAGCGGTTAGGATTCCTGGTTTTCACCCAGGTGGCCCGGGTTCGACTCCCGGTCAGGGAATATTTTTTTCAAATTCTACAAAACTTTTTCTCAAATTCCACAGATAGACGATGCCAAAGAGAAATATTGTAAATTTTAATTAAACACATAATGTTATATTAACAAACTTTCAAAAGTCTCAAAAGAAAAACATTTCAAAATACTTAGAGTAAGAGTAAACAAATTTCCAATTCAAAAAATATCTTGATGAAAGAAAGTTGTGTATGAAATTTCGAAAGGATACAGTGAATATTTGGTAATAATATTATCTTTAATTAATCCCTGATGGTCTAGCGGTTAGGATTCCTGGTTTTCACCCAGGTGGCCCGGGTTCGACTCCCGGTCAGGGAATATTTTTTTCAAATTCTACAAAACTTTTTCTCAAATTCCACAGATAGACGATGCCAAAGAGAAATATTGTAAATTTTAATTAAACACATAATGTTATATTAACAAACTTTCAAAAGTCTCAAAAGAAAAACATTTCAAAATACTTAGAGTAAGAGTAAACAAATTTCCAATTCAAAAATATCTTGATGAAAGAAAAGTTGTGTATGAAATTTCGAAAGGATACAGTGAATATTTGGTAATAATATTATCTTTAATTAATCCCTGATGGTCTAGCGGTTAGGATTCCTGGTTTTCACCCAGGTGGCCCGGGTTCGACTCCCGGTCAGGGAATATTTTTTTCAAATTCTACAAAACTTTTTCTCAAATTCCACAGATAGACGATGCCAAAGAGAAATATTGTAAATTTTAATTAAACACATAATGTTATATTAACAAACTTTCAAAAGTCTCAAAAGAAAAACATTTCAAAATACTTAGAGTAAGAGTAAACAAATTTCCAATTCAAAAAATATCTTGATGAAAGAAAAGTTGTGTATGAAATTTCGAAAGGATACAGTGAATATTTGGTAATAATATTATCTTTAATTAATCCCTGATGGTCTAGCGGTTAGGATTCCTGGTTTTCACCCAGGTGGCCCGGGTTCGACTCCCGGTCAGGGAATATTTTTTTCAAATTCTACAAAACTTTTTCTCAAATTCCACAGATAGACGATGCCAAAGAGAAATATTGTAAATTTTAATTAAAACACATAATGTTATATTAACAAACTTTCAAAAGTCTCAAAAGAAAAACATTTCAAAATACTTAGAGTAAGAGTAAACAAATTTCCAATTCAAAAAATATCTTGATGAAAGAAAAGTTGTGTATGAAATTTCGAAAGGATACAGTGAATATTTGGTAATAATATTATCTTTAATTAATCCCTGATGGTCTAGCGGTTAGGATTCCTGGTTTTCACCCAGGTGGCCCGGGTTCGACTCCCGGTCAGGGAATATTTTTTTCAAATTCTACAAAACTTTTTCTCAAATTCCACAGATAGACGATGCCAAAGAGAAATATTGTAAATTTTAATTAAACACATAATGTTATATTAACAAACTTTCAAAAGTCTCAAAAGAAAAACATTTCAAAATACTTAGAGTAAGAGTAAACAAATTTCCAATTCAAAAAATATCTTGATGAAAGAAAAGTTGTGTATGAAATTTCGAAAGGATACAGTGAATATTTGGTAATAATATTATCTTAATTAATCCCTGATGGTCTAGCGGTTAGGATTCCTGGTTTTCACCCAGGTGGCCCGGGTTCGACTCCCGGTCAGGGAATATTTTTTTCAAATTCTACAAAACTTTTTCTCAAATTCCACAGATAGACGATGCCAAAGAGAAATATTGTAAATTTTAATTAAACACATAATGTTATATTAACAAACTTTCAAAAGTCTCAAAAGAAAAACATTTCAAAATACTTAGAGTAAGAGTAAACAAATTTCCAATTCAAAAAATATCTTGATGAAAGAAAAGTTGTGTATGAAATTTCGAAAGGATACAGTGAATATTTGGTAATAATATTATCTTTAATTAATCCCTGATGGTCTAGCGGTTAGGATTCCTGGTTTTCACCCAGGTGGCCCGGGTTCGACTCCCGGTCAGGGAATATTTTTTTCAAATTCTACAAAACTTTTTCTCAAATTCCACAGATAGACGATGCCAAAGAGAAATATTGTAAATTTTAATTAAACACATAATGTTATATTAACAAACTTTCAAAAGTCTCAAAAGAAAAACATTTCAAAATACTTAGAGTAAGAGTAAACAAATTTCCAATTCAAAAATATCTTGATGAAAGAAAAGTTGTGTATGAAATTTCGAAAGGATACAGTGAATATTTGGTAATAATATTATCTTTAATTAATCCCTGATGGTCTAGCGGTTAGGATTCCTGGTTTTCACCCAGGTGGCCCGGGTTCGACTCCCGGTCAGGGAATATTTTTTTCAAATTCTACAAAACTTTTTCTCAAATTCCACAGATAGACGATGCCAAAGAGAAATATTGTAAATTTTAATTAAACACATAATGTTATATTAACAAACTTTCAAAAGTCTCAAAAGAAAAACATTTCAAAATACTTAGAGTAAGAGTAAACAAATTTCCAATTCAAAAAATATCTTGATGAAAGAAAAGTTGTGTATGAAATTTCAAGCGGTTGCTATGGGAATTGGTTCCGGAATACTAGAAAACTTTATTCCGGGCAATGAGTGTTGCTGACAGTGTTGGATTTGTATTTGAATCCCTTCAAAGCCTGGAAGCTAACAATGCATTGGTCTATGTGAGTTCAGAGGGGGGGGGTGTATTATTATCTCTTGTTAATTTTTACTTTTTTCACAGAGAATTCTCCATTCAGTCTTGGACGAGTTATTAGAGGAGTACGACGAGCAACTCTATTTGACAGCATAGGTTTTTGGACATTTGATATGCTCATCGAGTCCCATTATCAGAGTGTTATTGAATTTATTGTGTAAAATATAATTGTTTTTGCAATTGTCTTATTGATTTATGTTTAAATGTTCCTTTCTAAATTATCATTGATTTAATTGTAGATATCGTAAATCTTATTGGTTGAAAAAATATATTGGTTTAATTTGAGCCAATAGGGTTAATTGAGGAATATTTTTTATAAATAACTTTTTTTAGTGAAGAAAATAATTTATATTTCCAAAATTAGATGACGTCAAATTTACTTTTATGAAGCGATTATGTCATGTCCTGAATTAGTTTGCTAATTTGCAAATTAAAATTTAAAAAATTAAAATTTCGAGAGTTACGAAGTGTTCCGTCGCAGGAAAAGTTTGGGAAACACTGGTCTAATTCAATTGTGCTTCCAAAGGGGGCAAAAAATGTTTTTTCTCGCTGCGCTATGGTGCTCGGCACCTATTTCACTTGTGTATGCAGTATAGGGGGCCCATATATGACGCATTGCATAGTGGGCCAAAATTTCTAGATACGACACTGAATATTACCAGAATAAAATGGGATAGTTTGAATATTTAACAAAAGATTTCTAGAGATTTTAAAGTTCAAATAAATATCAATAAAATTATACTTAACTTTGAGTTTGTATAATTACCAATATATGAATTAGAACAAATAGAAAAAACCATTTTAATAAAATATTCTAAAAACAAAGTTAAAAATAAAATCGAAATGAAATACTCATTCTTAAATACTTAACTATTGTAAAATAATATTATATAAAATAGGTTTTAAAAGTGTAAGAAAATTATTTGTTGTATCTATATCGATAAACTTTGGAATTGGGCATGATGCGTTTGAAAATAACTAAAATTTTTAAGATGGAAACAAAAATGCAGTTGTAACCGATGAAGTATAAAGTTTATTAACATATTTTTAATTAAAGAAAAATTTATTTAAATAAGACGCAGTGAGGTTACAGTTATGGAAAGTTGTTTGTTTTAATAATATTGATTTTAGCGTGTTGTTTGGAAAATATATATATTAATTGCATTTACTATTGATTTATTGCATTTATGAATTTAGAAGTTGAAGACATCATAACTGGCGACCACGCCAAGGAAATCAATGCGATAGGAAAAAAGAAAGGAACTAAGAATATGTTAGATTCCTTGTCAAAACAAGCACGTGAGATGCTAAATTTTAATGTAAGAAAGTTTGACGGAAAAGTTGGATCTCAAGCCGAACTTTGGGAAAAGGATATTATGGAATGGCTGAGAATAGAAGATCAAAGTATAGTAGACGCATTGGATCTTTTGTTGACAGATGCGGCATCGATATTATGGGAAGCGGCGAAAATAGCGAAGATGACCGATGAAATGGCAAAAGAGTGGTTTATAGAAACTTTTACAGTAAGGAAAACCATTACTAACAAGATTGTGGAACTAGCTCAAATTCAGCAAGAGAGAGATGAAAGATTCCAAGTCTTCGAAATACGAGTAAGAAGTTTAGTTAAAAGTGTATTTAGCTCTGGAATGTCTGATGAACAAATTGTTCGAGACATTATTTCAAACAGAGCGAAAGACGATAGAGTAAAAGAAATATTCTTATCAGGGAAAGTGACAAGTTTTGAAGATGCCAGGGATATGGCAAAAATTCAGGAGAAGATCGAGATGACGAATGACAATAAATTCAATATTGATGCCATAAGAAGAGACTCTTACGCATCAGTGATGAAAAATGGTAAATTCGAGGGTAGACGAGACCAAAGAATCATGAGAGGAATAGACCTGGTAATGGTCGGTTTGTACCAATTGTAAATGAAGACAAGAATGAAAATGAGCGGTATAGAGGACGATAAGAGATAGGAGAATCAGAGAGAAGAAAACCTACAGTATCGCTTAATGATATTGCAAGAAGGTTATTTAATGACAGCAAAGGAAGAGATTCGCCTCATCCAGTGAAACTGACACAAGGTCAGTGTTTTTGCTGTGGAGAAAAAGGGCACCGGCGTTTTGAATGTCCTATGAAAGACAAATGTCTAATCTGTGGAAAAGAAGGTCATGGATTCAGAGATTGTTTTTTGCTTAAAAATAGAAATGGATATCAGAAGAGAGTGGCATGTATTTACGAAGAAGATCACGAAAGAAATAATGGTGATTTCACAGAAGATTTATACAGTAATTACGAAGAAACGATAAAAAAATCAATGGATAAACCAAAAAACAAGGACGATTCCATTGCTTTCATTTCGTCAGTGGGGTCGACACAATAATCAGTAGAAAGAAGCGAAATGAAGACATGATGCAGAAGATGTATGAGACGACAGACAGAAGAAAGTGGAGTAAGATTGTAATAAACATGACGGCGATTGACATGCTTTGGGACTCTGGAGCGTCAGTATCAGTTATGAGTGAAAAAAGTTGGACAAAGATCGGGAAACCGAGGTTGAAGCAGAGCACAATTTCTCTTTGTGGAGTATTTTCGACGGGAATGGAAAGACCGTTAGGAGCAATGACGATAAAAGCTGATTGGAATGGGAAAAAAAGAATTATTAATGTTATAGTTGTCAAAGATATACGTCCAGATTTCATTGGGGGTGTAGATACAATGGAGAGATTTGGTATTCGACTGGTAGAGGTAGACAATATTGAAGCGTCACAAGTAGGGAGGACATATGTGGACTCACAACGAGAAGAGAAAGCATTATTAATGCTTGGAGACAGGAAGAATGAACAGTTAGACATATTGCTACGGAAGTTCAAAGGTATTTTTATGGCTTCAACTTTTGATCTCGGGTTTACGAAAGTTGTTCAACATGAAATGAATATAGTAGGTGGGCCTGTAATGTTACAGCCAAGAAGACAACCAATGCATTTAGAACAAAAGCTTGACGAACTTGTCACAAACTTATTAGAAGCGAGAGTTATTAGAAAATGCAAAAGTGCGTGGAACGCGCCACTAGTGATTGTGGCTAAGAAAGATGGATCAATAAGGATGTGTGTCGACTATAGAGGGTTGAATGCGATCACTGAAAAGATATCTTTTCCAATGCCAGATACACGATTTCTACTGGATTGTCTGGCAGATTCAAAATATTTCACATCCATCGATCTAGGTCAAGCATATTATCAAGTTGGAATGGCGAAGGAAATTCAAGAGGTCACGGCTTTCAGTACAAGGCAAGGACAGTTTTGTTTTAACCGACTTCCTTTTGGACTAGCAACAGCCCCTGCGACGTTTCAAAGAATGATGCACTCAATGTTGGATGGAATATTATTTAAGGGTGTTGTTGTCTACCTCGACGACATTCGGTCTATGGAAAAGACATAGAGGAACACAATAACCGATTAGAGGAAGTATTCAGAAGAATTCAACTAGCGGGGTTGAGAATTAACCCAGAAAAATGTAATCTGTATAAAGAACAATTGACATTCCTAGGGCAGACTGTAAGTGCAAGTGGGATAAAAACGAACGACAAGAAGATTAAAGAGATTCAAGATGCAGAAATACCAGTATGCGCCAAACAATTAAGATCCTTTTTAGGTATGACCAATTACTATAGGAAGTTTATAAAAGACTATGCGAAAATTGCGGAACCTCTACATGCAGCTACGTCCGGCTGTGAGAAAAAGATTAATTGGTCAGAAGATTGCAACAATAGTTTTGAATTACTTAAAACAAAGTTGTGTGAAGCTCCCATTCTAGACTACCCAAGAATGGATAGAAACTTTATTCTGGATACAGACGCTAGTTTTGGGGCCATCGGAGCAGTTTTATGTCAAGCTAAAGAAAATGGTACTGAAGTAGTAATTGCATATTGGTCGAGACACTTGACCGCGCATGAAAAAGGTTATTGTGTGACTAGGAAGGAGTTACTTGCTATACACGAATATGTAATGTATTTTAAACAATATCTATACGGAAAGTCATTTGTAGTACGAACGGATCACAAGGCGTTGGTTTTCATGAGATACACAAAAAAACCGATAAGCCCGCAATTTCAAACCTGGCTAGCCAACCTTTCCGGATATGATTTCGATCTTCAATATAGGAAAGGAGAGGAAAATGGAAATGCGGACGGAATATCAAGGATTAAAGGGATGTTATGTGCACAATGCCAGACTAGACATGAAGACGCAAAAGAAGAAAAAGCCAGAGTAAGACATATCAACTCATTACAGAAGACTGAGTCGATGACAAAACTCTTAGAAAAGCAACAAGATGATGTAGATTTCATTCACATGACAAGAGTGTTACAGGGAGAAGAGGAAAAAAATGATTTGAATAAAAAGAAATTTCCTTTCAATTTGCATAACAACATAAAATTAGAAGATGGGTTTTTATTATTAGAGAAGAATGGTAAAGATGTCATCCTGGTGCCGATAGACTACTCAAATACGTTAGTTAAAGGAATACATACTGAAATGTGTCACATTGGAGTAAAGAAATTAATTAGCTATATGAGCAACATATTTTTTTGCCCAAACATGCAAGAAACTATACAAAACTGTTTGAGAGTATGTGAGATATGCTGCAGAAGGAAAATAGTGCAGGAGAAGACAAAGGAACTATTGTTGCCGATAATAAGTTCAGAATTTTTAGAACAGTTGGTCATTGATATAGCACACATGAAGAATGGTGGAGTGTACAAGTATATGCTAGTTATCATTGATCGTTTTAGCAAAATGGTCAGTCTGACCGCACTGGAGAGACAAGACGAGATATCGATTTTAAAAGCCATATTGGAGAAGTGGATATACCGTTTCGGAAAACCGCGAAAATGTCTGTCAGACAGAGGGAAGAACTTCGATAGTGATTTTATGAAAACAAATCTAGGAAGACTGGGTTTAGTTCAGTTCACCATATCAGCATCAATCTAACGGTTTAGTTGAGAGAACAATACGTACAGTCAGAGACTTGCTGGCAACATCATTAGCAGGTGGACTAGGAGAGCGAAATTTGGCGGAGTTACTTCCTCGAGTAGAATTTTGTATCAACGTGACACAACAGAGCGCAACGGGATTTTCTCCATTTGAAATTGTTTTTGGGAGGAAGATTAACCTTCATTCAACATTGCCTCAGACGACATTGGATACAGTTGAGATACATAGATTGGTAAGAGAGAACAGTGAGAAAGCAGCTAAACGAATGAAAGAGATGGAAACAGAGAAGAGAACGAATCAATGTTTCACGGTGGGGGAGAAAGTATTAGTTCGGAAAGAACCACAAAATCGCGACAAAGATGGACTACAGTATGAAGGTCCTTTTGTCATATCAAAGTTTTTGTCAGAACACCTGGTGGAATTGAGTGACGGGACGACAAAGAAACTCAGACGAATTGAATGGCTTAAGAGATGGGCAGTTCCTTAAAGAAGGGGAGAGTTATTGAAAGTTGTTTGTTTTAATAATATTGATTTTAGCGTGTTGTTTGGAAAATATATTTTAATTGCATTTACTATTGATTTATTGATTTTATGAATTTAGAAGTTGAAGACATCATAACTGTTACAAATCAATATAAAACGGAGTATAAGACTCGAAACGTAGATTTACAAAATGTGATCAAAAGTTAATTCTTTAAACATGTTTTTAAGAGTGTTGAATCATTTAGATTTATTTATTAAAAAGAGATCAGTGGTGAAATTGAAAAAAAAGTTCTTATGTTTTTTATTTTAATTTTTAGTTTTATAAATTAAAATATTTATTTTAAATAGAATTCTAAATTCAAATAGAATTTATTAAAGCGAATTTAAACCTATTTTACAAGTTTTAAAGCCTTAATGCACTTAATATAATTAGTAAATAAGTGAAAGTTCTAATCACAAAATTATTCATGTATTTAATAAAACATTGTTTTAATAATCAATTTAAATAAATTGTCTAATGTGATATAGTTACTAATGATTTAAATTTTATTTTATAAAATAATTATCATTGGAGAGTGACATAAATTAATTAACAGTTTCATAAAAAATGAATTCTTCGTTGCTAGATAGCTATTCTAAAGACGATTATAAAGATTTTAATAAAATAAAACTTGAAAATGAAAAATTACATGATCAAAATAAAAAATTGATAACTAAATTGGAACAGATTACCTGTGAATTCAGCAAATCTCAAAACAAAGTAACATTGTTATTATTTATATTGAAAAATTAAAGAAATAATTAGATTAAAAACTTGGAATTTCAAAATTCAAGCACTAATTGTATTAATGGAAATCTTACATCGATCTTAGAAAGAAACAAAACATTAGAAGAAGACAACAAAAAACTGTGCGAGGAAATCAAATTTCAATTATCATCAACCAAGTTAGAATTAGTTTCAGCAAATATATAAAACGTTTTCTGACTATTTTTACTAATTAAATATTTAATTAAAATAACTTATTTACTACCGGTTGAAATTATTAAACAATTGATGAAAATAATTACATATTTCTTTAAAAATGGAAGTTATTTTCAGGATGAGTATTCATTTAATGGCTCACTAAGAAAATATAACTTTTGGTTTGGCTTTATTGTCAAATTATTTGACCTCAGCTATTTATACTGGAATTAATATCTGGCCGTTGTTATTAATATCTGTGATGTAATTTGATGATTAATAGCTAACCATTTCCCGACATAATTACATTAGCCTCATTATCCTGAATTTGTGATCATTTTATCATATCATAAGCTATTATATCACATTGTGACCCATTGCATCATATTGTGACCCATTGTATCATATTGTGACCCATTGCATCATATTGTGACCCATTGTATCATATTGTGACCCATTGCACCATATTGTGACCCATTGCATCATATTGTGACCCATTGCACCATATTGTGACCCATTGCATCATATTGTGATCCATTGCATCATATCGTGACCCATTGCATCATATCGTGACCCACTGCATCATATTGTGACCCATTGTATCATATTGTGACCCATTGCATCATATTGTGACCCATTGCATCATATCGTGACCCACTGCATCATATTGTGACCCATTGTATCATATTGTGACCCATTGCATCATATTGTGACCCATTGCATCATATCGTGACCCACTGCATCATATTGTGACCCATTGCATCATATTGTGATCCATTGCATCATATCGTGACCCATTGCACCATATTGTGACCCATTGCATCATATTGTGACCCATTGCATCATATTGTGATCCATTGCATCATATCGTGACCCACTGCATCATATTGTGACCCATTGTATCATATTGTGACCCATTGCACCATATTGTGACACATTGCATCATATTATGACCCATTGCATCATATTGTGACCCATTGCATCATATCGTGACCCACTGCATCATATTGTGACCCATTGTATCATATTGTGACCCATTGCACCATATTGTGACCCATTGCACCATATTGTGACCCATTGCATCATATCGTGACCCACTGCATCATATTGTGACCCATTGTATCATATTGTGACCCATTGCACCATATTGTGACCCATTGCATCATATTGTGACCCATTGCATCATATTGTGACCCATTGCATCATATTGTGACCCATTGCATCATATTGTGACCCATTGCATCATATTGTGACCCATTGCATCATATTGTGACCCATTGCATCATATTGTGACCCATTGCATCATATTGTGACCCATTGCACCATATTATGATCCATTGCATCATATTGTGATCCATTGCATCATATTGTGATCCATTGCATCATATTGTGATCCATTGCACCATATTGTGACCCATTGCATCATATTGTGATCCATTGCATCATATCGTGACCCACTGCATCATATTGTGACCCATTGTATCATATTGTGACCCATTGCATCATATTGTGATCCATTGCATCATATTGTGACCCATTGCATCATATTGTGACCCATTGCATCATATTGTGATCCATTGCATCATATTGTGACCCATTGCACCATATTGTGACCCATTGCATCATATTGTGACCCATTGTATCATATCGTGACCCATTGTATCATATCGTGACCCATTGCATCATATCGTGACCCATTGCATCATATTGTGACCCATTGCATCATATTGTGACCCATTGCATCATATTGTGACCCATTGTATCATATCGTGATCCATTGCATCATATTGTGACCCACTGTATCATATCGTGACCCATTGCATCATATTGTGACCCATTGCACCATATTGTGACCCATTGTATCATATCGTGATCCATTGCATCATATTGTGACCCACTGTATCATATCGTGACCCATTGCATCATATTGTGACCCATTGCATCATATTGTGACCCATTGTATCATATCGTGACCCATTGCACCATATTGTGACCCATTGTATCATATCGTGACCCATTGCACCATATTATGACCCACTGCACCATATTATGACCCATTGCATCATATTGTGACCCATTGCACCATATTGTGACCCACTGCATCATATTGTGATCCAATGTATCATATTGTGACACATTGCATCACATTGTGACCCATTGCATCATATTGTGACCTATTATAGGATAGTGTTAACGTCATGGAAAGTACGCAATATGTTTATTAATAAGTCAAAAACTCCGGTTGAATTGTGTTCCGATCTCGTTTATCAGTTTACATGTAATGGGTGTAATGCCACATACATTGGAGAGGCTTCCCGTCATCTCTGTATTCGAGCTCGAGAGCATTATAGACCGAAGTCTTTCACCCATATTGGTGAGCACAATGAGGGCTGTAAGATTAAAATAGGTATGTCTGATTTTAAAATTTTATTAAAAAATTTCGATAATT
The DNA here is from genome assembly GCA_959609185.1 of Schmidtea polychroa. Lineage (NCBI taxonomy): Eukaryota > Metazoa > Platyhelminthes > Tricladida > Dugesiidae > Schmidtea > Schmidtea polychroa. The sequence continues at coordinate 56,702 of CAUHTR010000046.1, forward strand.
ATTGGGAACGTGTGATTTGTGAGGCGTTGTTGATAAAATCATTGAATCCGAAAATTAATGTGCAGAATGCAGTAAATACTTGTGTGTTGAGTGTTTTTAAATAGGTTTTTTATATTGTATGTATTGATTGTTGTATTAAATTAAATAATTAATAAAAAATTTTTTAAATTATTAAATTAAATTTTAAATGTTAAAATTTTAAAAAAATAATATATTTTTTTTATAAAATGAAAAATTTTTTTTATATATAATTAATAAATTTGTTTAAAATCCTTAATTTAATGAGTTATTATATCCCACCTGATGATGACAGGAAAACTGTCGAAATTAATCGTGAAAAGAATGTTTGATTGGCGTTATCTTATAATTAAATCATTGGCATGTATGTTTAACTAAATATGTATTTAATTTATTTATTTTTATTTAGTTTAACTAATATTTTATTTAAATTATTTATATTTATAAAATTTCTACTTATAATAATAATTTTTATAAAATAACAATAACCCATTGTAATACATTCTAACCCATTGTATCACACTGTGATTCATTATTTCACATTGTGTCATTTATTTCTAATGATTAACGATGACTTACCCATTTAGAGCACCAGCTAATAAAATCCTCATGGAAAACAACAGTAATAATTGCGAAGAGGTTGAAATGGTCAAAATGATATCCGAGGAAAAACTGACATACCTAAACGATCAAATCCAAGAATTGCGAAAGCAACTGTTGAAAAGTCAACAGTTGGCTTATAAATCCGAGTGCAATTATAAAATAAATCAAATTGAAACTTTAGAGGCTTTGAAAAATTGTAAACTAGAAAACGATAGTTTAATTGAAAAAGTATAACCAAGAACCTTTGCAATAGTTTTAATTAGACGATTTCTTTCAGAATTTGGAATTGGAAAACAAAGTGAAGAATATCATAAATCTTCACAGTGAAAATTTGGAAATGAAAACAATTTTATACCACAGTCAAAATGATCTCAACGTCCTGAAATCAGATTTTGATAACTTAAAACTGAAGCAAACCGAATCCACAAAAGTATTTCTTAATTCTATTAATGGATTGCAAAATTATCTCTTGTGGCCCCTATTGTCATTATTTGTGATCCATTAGGTTAATAATCATTTAGTTAAGGATTAATAAGTACCAATACATCTTTCTCAACCACTGACATCGTTAAACTTGAGCCATTGATAGAGACCTCATAACCTTCGATATTTACGTATTTTCATATAAAGATTTCATGTCTCATCCCTGAAAAGTCTCCATATTCACGCTTTGTCTCAGAAACATTTAATAGAAAGGTTAATTTACCAATTAAGATTCCACCGAGACGAGATTTAACCTACAGAAAAAAAAATAAAACAAATCTGATTTCAAATTTTCTTAAACCAGATTCTTTTGGGATATAGTGTAAACCTCCTTTACTTGTTTTCAAATTTGGTGAAATATCTTCCCTCATGACAGTAATGGTATTTTACATATTATACAAAGGTGCGCTCACTTTTCGCAAGTACTCACCCATTCAATACAGTTCCGACGTTGATTACTCAATGGGTGTTGAGTGGTAATGCAACCTTGTATGCTGAGTTACGCAGGAACAAATAAAATCAAGGTCTCAATCAAAATCTTTAACAACTCGAATTGATTTTCACAAAATATATTAGAGTAGATAATAATTAGTATTGTTAGTGTTTATTTGGTGAAATAATAAATTGATAGCTATTATATATATATATATATATATATATATATATATATATATATATATATATATATATATATATATATATATATATATATATATATATATATATATATATATATATATATATATATATATATATATATATATATATATATATATATATATATATATATATATATATATATATATATATATATATATATATATATATATATATGTATAAAATTTAGTCTTCACTTTATTGATTATAACCACACAGAATGATCATATAATTAACAGGTTTTAGTGCAGGTTTTATTTCAACACTGCGAGGAATCTCATCCAATAATATATTACGATTCACGATCGCTCGAACACAGACTAAATTTAATTTGCTTTTTTCCCCTTTTATTTTATGTTTTCTTTTGATTTACGACAAATTCACACAACATTGAATACCAGTTTACTGATAATTATCTTGAAATCTTATCCAAATTGTTCTTTTAATCATATTTTCTTATCTCTTATGTTCATTAATTTGTCTCAAAATTTTTATTCATTTTTTCTATTCTGCTTTATTTCATTTTCAATAAATTTGTCTTTTCTTGTGTTCTATTCTAATTTTTGTTTTTACTTTTATAAATCTTGTTAACATTCAACAAGCTTGTTGGTTTATAAATAAATTTTGTATTTCTTTTAACATTCAGTCTCAGACATTTCGCTATTTGAAACAAGTTGTTGACATAAGAAAAATTTCTTTTCTGTCTTGTTTTTTTCTGATTTTCTTTATTTATTGTTAATATACTTGATATTTTTAAATTCTTTTCTCATTTTCTTCCTTCATCAGACGTCTGCTGTAGTATTTACTTTTGATAGGAAAGCACAAAATGAAATAGAAGCACAGTTAAAATCAATAAAAACACCAAATAATAAAAGTGCAAAAATGAATTAAAAATTTATAAAATTTGAAAATTACTATTGATCGGAGAAAACAGATATGATTGAACGCTAAATCATAACACGAGTCCGAAAATCCTAATAATAATTTATGTAGGGTTATAACGAAATAGCAAACTAATTAAAATTAATTGATTAATTAATGGAAAACTCGAGACGTATTGAGAGTCGACCAATTAATGGAAGCCCAGAAAATTATAAATGATCCATCTAATTTTCAGATAATGCATCACAAACGAGGCCGAACAATCGGCTTTATGTGAAAGCAATTAGACCTGAATTTCGGGAATAATTACTAAAAAATATTTAAAATGTTTTCGTAGAGATCGTATGAAAAGAGAGCTGCATAAAAAGAGCTAACCGCCAATTGGTCGAAGAGAAATATAAGACAGACTTATTTGAAGCGAATTAGAAACGAATCAAGTAGAGGTCAGCTTTACGAAAGAAATAAACTTTAGGTATAAACTCAACTTAATGTCTTCAAACAAATATTAACGTTAATTAAATAAAGTTCTGAAAGAAAAGTGCAAATATTGTGATGATTTGTAAATTGAATTGAGAATCAATAGATTTGTTCTGTGTTGAGTCTTAGTTATTTGATTTATAAAAGGGACACGAGGAGTCAGAAATTACCAAGGACTACCAAGAGCAAAGCTGAGTGAGATTTTCAGTGCTTTCTCTTTCGTACATGCCCAGATTACTGACTACACAGTTATGTTTCTTTGCTATTTAATAGAAAATTTCTGACATTACCTTTATTTCTTTTCTTCTTTTGATTTTCTTTTAATTAGCATATGATAAAAACATTACTGAAAATTTGTGCCAAATAAATAAGAAGCATTAATCTATAATCGAAAACTAAATAAAGATCAATGAAATTATTTAAATAAGTAAAATAGAAATCGCTACAATTTGTCTAAAACAATCATTTTTATGATTATAATAGATTTTCAAATCAACATAATCTGGCTTTTGGAGTTTTGGCATCATTTTTTTCGATTTTTTAATCTACATGGAATATTTAATACTGTTAATAAATTAAATGACAAGATAAATCTTTGCTGGAGAATATTTATTATGTTTACATTTTACATGAACATTTTATATAACATTTAATTTATGCTACTATCAAGAAATGACCATTTTTAAATATTTCATACTATTAACATCAAAGACATCGCCATAAATATTTATAATCTTCTAAAAATTTAAAAAGAGAATCCTTTTATGTGCGTGGTGAACTGCACTTATTTTTGTCAATTTTATTTATCATTAATTGATTTATGAGTTCTTATTTAATGTCGATTTTGTAATGACACACGCACATTTGTATTCATTTTAAATATGTATTTCATTTCTATAGTCATCTTTCTTACTCGATAATGATTGCTCTTTTATAAAATGAGTTAGAATTTTCTTGAAATTAGTTTTTTCCCTTGAGTATTTGGTTCTAGTGTTTATGGCCTAAATACTACGCATAATATAATTTCATTGACATTTTCTAAATATTAGCAATTCAATTCTTAATTTATCTTCATTTATATCTTTTGTGACCCGTTTCACTCTTATGATTAAATCCTTTTTGCATTCTCCAACCTCATATTTTGCGTTCAGAAAATGTCTCATCTTCCCTTCTGTATATTTCTTTATGAAAACATCTCCATCAATCTTCACGAATACCATTTAACTGTCTTCGACTCTTTTCTAAAATCTTCACTTGGTTCGATCTTAAACAAAATCTATAAATCAAAGTTTTGTCCAAATAAACGAACTTTATTTCCTTCTTTCATTCAAACATATTAAGATTCGATTTAAGGTTTTCTAAATGTGTTTTGGTATGATTTTCGAAAATGTATTATCTAATGTAACTTCTCGCGATTCTATGTTAGCTTTGTACAACACTAATAATAAATCTATTATATGTATATATATATTTGATAAAAAGAAAAAGAAGTAATTGATTGTTTATTTCTAAGAAATGTTTCCATAATTGCACTTTTATTAAATAATAACTTTCATTGGCAATTTTCTTGCCTTATTCACTATTGGAATCTGATGTGTCGTGTTTGCCCGTTTCATTTACCTTTTCTAATCCGTTTAAATCCTATAATGAAATAGTTTCATGTGTTTCATGTAATACAAAATTATTCATTTTTTCATTTATTATAAACAAATATAATTGAGTGATGATGTGAAATATCTCTTTGGATTAATTATTAATATACTGCGATTGTCCATTTATTTATGATTTAAATCAGTGCTGTTCAATTGTGGCCCTGTGGCCGCAAGCGGCCTATTCAATCATAATCTGTGGCTCGTTAACAATTTAAAAATTTTGTACTAGTAAATTACTAAAAAAACTTTCTTTGTTTTTAAACCTTTGTCGTTTTAAATATGATCGGCAAATATTAATAACGTTTATTTATTTTCTAATCTAGTCTCGATCACTAGTTCCTATATCTTAGTGATCAGTAGTATTTTGTTCCAGTCTAGATTTTGATTCCCGATTTTTTAATTTTGACGTAATTAAACCTGATTTAAAATTAAATAATAATCCGTTCATTGTCGACATTGAAGAAACCGATATTAAATATCAAATTTACCTATAAATTGCAAGCAGGCAAACCTTGAGACTCATAAATTTATTCAAAATGTTTCGAAAAGAAAAATATCCAAAATTTTGGGATTTGGGTTTAAAATTATTTTCTACATATATTTGTGAACAAGCTTTTTCCGACATAAAATATATCAAATCTAAATATAGAAATATGTAAATACGCAGTTTTCTCATTAATAATTATCATTGTATCTATAAAAAAATTGACTGAATCAGTAAAGATATTGATGTTTTTTTATTTCTTTACTGATTCATAATCAATATTTTTATAAATACAATGTTAATTGAAAAGAAATCAGAGGTGTAAATCGAAATCAGTTCTTATAATATTAATAATTATGTTAATAAATTTTTTTACTTTAAGTTTTATTTATTACCTGAACTAATAATATACTGACCCGCCAAACATACAAAGAAAATGGCACATACATGCTGAGAAGTTGGGCAGCGTTGATTTAAATATCAGTTAAGTGACGTATTATTTTCCTCGCTTATTTTTTTGTAGTAATTATTATTCCCCATATATTTTAAAATAAATATTTAGATGTAAGTATGTAAGTAAACAAAATTTCTCTAATTTACTGTATCTGTGTAACCATAAGGTAGCAAAAACTAGTAGTAGTGTTTTTGGACCTTGTGTTAAGGCGGACCTTATAAGGACCCATTCCCACATAAAATTGCTAAATTTGCCTCTGAAAAGGTTAAAAAGCTATAAGATGTATTATAATAAACATAAATTTTAATATTTTGTTTAAAAAATAAAAATCTAGTTTTAAATTATCTTTGATTTCTTAAACAAATATATTCTTTATATTTCTTTAAATTTGACCAAATCATTTCGTAATATATTTCATTCATTCAAAATGTTCATCTGCCAAGCGGACCTCAAAAAAAATTTTGCTTTTAGATCCAGAATCTATAGTTACGTCACTGAATGGAGATCGTCAATTTTTAGTTATATTATAAAATTTTTATTTGCAGATATTTGACCATGAGAAAAAAATGCTTGAAAAACAGTTGTCAGCCGTTAACAAAAAGAACGAAGATTTACACAATGAAAACCTAATTTTACTATCAACAATTGATGAATTAACAAAATCTGAGATTACAAATAAATTAGTAAAATGCGCTGAATGTGCCAAATATTCCAACAAATTAGAAGATTCCTATAAACAGATTAAAATGTTTGAAATACAATTGCAGCAGAATGAAGAATCAAAATTGAAAGCTGAAAAAGAATTCTTATCCCAAACCGAATCCTTTAAACATTGTAAGTGTCACTTATATGAATGTGTGACAGAACAAACGTGGTTAACCCTTGCGTAAACTCTTATCCAAATAGATACTACGAAAAATTTTAAACTTTATTTCAAACAAACTACTTAAATTAGTTAAATAATAACTTAATATAAAATCTAATATTTGAATGTTTGTAACGTTTCTTAATTAATATATAAAAGATATTTATAACTTTGCAATTATTTATAATTTTAATCGTTAATATGATATTTGTATTTCAATGTTTTCGGAAAATCGACTTTTTTTCTATCGAATAAATTATTTCAATGGAAGATAATTTTTAAATTTTTATCCATTGATTGATAAAAATGTAATTAAACTTTTTATTTTCATAATAATCATTTACAGACTTTTACTGTCATTCTTCATTTAGAATAAAAAACTGAATGCACTTGTTGCTGAAAACTGCAAGGCATTACTCTAAGTTATTCTACTGAATATATTCTTTTGTCCAGTTAACCAATCGTTTAAATTGAATGCAGAGGCGGATTTTAACAAATTGAGGCCCTAGGCAAAAATCAATTATTGTGGCCCCTCTAATATTTTTTTTTTCATGGCTTAGTTTCTAAATTTTGACCAAAGAAAGCCCATTTATAATATTTTATTTCGTGATTTATTTTTTGCAAAATTATCAATTAATGAGTCATAGTTAATTTTTTTTACTAGATCGCTTTCAATTGCCATGATAGCTAAGTGATTTAGTTTTTTTTGGCCAAGTGACGTCCTTAGGTAGTTTTTGACCCGCTTAAGAATGCTAAATGATCTCTCACCAGACGCATTTGCAATTGGGATTGTTAAAAAAATTTTTAGGATTATTTCAACGTTTGGAAATGTTGATGATAAACCTTCCAGAATTGATGCATACATTTCAGGAAGTGTTAATAATTTTTCCAATTTTACAAAATGAAGGAACTGTTCAACCTCATCTTTGAATACTAATTGATTTATGTCATCTTTATAGTGTTCAGCTAAATTTGATACACACTGAGCAAATTTTTCTTCAGGCAAATCTAAATCAACAAATATTAGAAACTTTTCTAATACCTTGTCATAAACTACAGACCTTCTTTTTATTTCACAGTTTAAAGTATCACAAATTGAGTAAAATGTTTCAACTTTGAATAATTCTTTCCCACATAAAATTGTGTCATTATCAGAAGTTTCATCGAATAGTATTTTTCTTTTCCTGTTTCGATTTTTTGCTGTTGAGTATTCTGTACTACCAGATAATTCGATGGCTTCTTTTTCCATTTGGTGAAAATATGCATCATTAGTTCGAATACTAAGTATGAATTCTGATAAAGATTTCAATAAATATGTTCCTTTTTGTAAGTTACATTCTTTGCTTTGTAACGATTTATTGGTGGCATTGATTCTTTGCAATAGCGTATTCCAAAAAATCAATAACAGAGCCGTCTCTAAATCTTCAAAACTGCTATGTAATTTTTTCGCCTCAATTTTCGCTATGGGTTTTTCAGATGGGTTAATACAAATTTCACCAAGAACAGTTTTTATGGAAGAAAAATTCATTCTTACAGTTAATACAGCTTCAGCTCTAGATGACCATCGAGTGTCGCATATACGTTTTAAAGTATGGCTTAATGTTTGATCAGTATTCATTAGCTGATCCCATCTCTTTGTCGAAGAGGAAAAAAAAACAAACAAATTTTGAATAAAATCAAAGAATCTAATAGCTTTAGAAGAACATTCTGCTGCTGTATTTCCAACTAAATTTAAAGAGTGTCCTGCGCAAGGTACAAATTCAGCATTTTTGCTGTAACATTTAATTTTGGCTTGGAGACCGTTATAAATGCCTGACATGTTCGCAGCATTATCATACGTTTGTCCCCGGCAATTATTAATGTTCAACCCTAATTCTGACAAGGCGGACAAAATCGTTTTTTCTAAATATGTTGCATCATGATATTCAATCGAAATAAAACATATGAACCTTTCTTGAATTTTTTGATCCAGATCTACGTACCTGATAATAATAGTTAACTGGTCAGTATGGCTTGCATCAGGCGTGGAATCAACTATAAGAGCAAAATAGTTAGCTTGTTTTATTTCATCAACAATGGATTTTTGTACGGTTTTGCCCATAAGTTCTATAAATTCATCACACGTACTTTTAGATAAATAATTAACATGCCCACTTCCGCAATTACTGTATTTTTCTAAGTGAACCTTTAAGAAGTCATCAAATTCAGCCAAATATTCAATACAGCTGAAAAAATTGCCTTTGGAAGAATTATCATGTCCTCTGAACCCTAAACCCAAACTCCCCAAAAGTTTAACTGTAGCAACGACTCGTTTTAATACCTCTCGCCAATAAATTGACTCTTTTTCTATTACCTGTAAAAGTTTGGAATCGATGCGACCACTTATTTTAGCACGACGAACATAAGCACACATACAACTTTTATGTTCTTTCGACTCATCATGTCTTTTCAAAACGTCTACAATATTTTTCCAATCTGAATATCCTGAAACTAGAACATTAGATTTTTTACTAAATAGTTTACAAGCAAAGCAATAAACAGATTTCGTTGTTTCAGAATAAATCAACCATTCTCTTAGCTCTTGAACTCCGTTTATTTTAGTCGTATAAAAATGTACATCATTTAATTTTCGGTATATTTGTTGATCATTGTTATCTTTATAACATTTTTTAGAAGATTCTAAATCTCCCACATTTTTGGGTTTTGTACAGATACAATGTTCAATCAAATCATTAGTAATTATTTTTGGCCATAAACCAATGTCAGTAAAGATAGGATAAGTATTTGTACTTACTACTTCACTCTCAATTTCAACCTCAATGTCATTGGTAGTGGGAACGCAATTATCACTTGCACCTACTTCTGCACAAAGACTGCCTATCGAAAGATTAACATCGCTACCAGCTATTACTGGTAGTGAAACAGTTTTATCTGCAGCCGCAGTACTGGTAGATGGAACATTTTTATCCAAAGACATAAATTTAGCAAGGGAGTTTCTTTGATTTTCGTTTTCCTTCAATTGAATTTTTTTTCGCAATCGTTTTTGTGCGCCAGACTCGAAAGTTCTTTTCATTTTAACGTATATTTGTCAATATTTTTCTTTAAAAATAAAATGGAATAATTGTCGATTGAATTATGAAATATTAAATGACGAAAGCAAGAAGCAACAACGATTGGTTTTGGTAGTTTAAAAAAAAACTGTTGGGTATTCGGAAAATATCAATCTAAAATCAAAATTATGCTAATAGTCAATACGTACAAATATTTATTTTCAATATTCAAAATCATGATGTTAACGTGTAACAAAATTCAAACAATAAATGAAATGAAATTGCATATGCATTTTCTGTTTTGGAAAAGAAATATACAAAATACAAATACAAATTCAAAGCTTGCTTGGTTGTTGTTTTTTCCTATTTGAATTTTTATATTTCTATTTTGTGTATCATATAATTTTATTTTGTATTTAAAGGCCTACTAATTTTATTTTGTAAATAAAAAGTTTAAAATCTGAAATGCTACGGGCTATTGTTTTTTTTTTGTAATTTTTTTTTTAATTTTTCAGAGTTTAAAACCTATTCGTGGGGCCTCAAATTCAATTTATAAAATAAAATTAGTAGGCCTTTACAAAATAAAATATATTATATTCAAAATATAAAAATTCAAACCTTGCTTGGATTTTGCTTTTATCCTATTTGTTATTTTTTCGTTTTTGAATATGTGCAAATTCTTTTACTTATAGAAATTGAGGCCCCAAAAGGTTTTAACTCTGAAAATTTTAAAACTGTTAAAGTTTAAAATCTGAAATGCTACGACTTTGATTTTTTTTTTTTTTAAAAAAATTATAATTTTTTTTTTGGATTTTGGAGGCCCTTATAAATCCGAGGCCCTAGACAAATGCCTAATCTGCCTACAGGTAAATACGCCGCTAATTGAATGTCATAGTTATTACCTTCACAATGAAATTTACTATAAACAATTTTTTAAGGCAACACTCAGAAATCATTTTTTTGCTAAATATGTCTTATTTTCTTGCAATAGTTGATGCTGATAATGAATGATAACGTTTACATATTCTTTTATAGATAAAGCTTTAGACATTGCATTACGCTCCGTAGGAACATAAGACTAATTAGTAAAATATATTGATCATTATTGGTTTTATCAATTTCTTCATAAGTAGATCGAGTAGATTTGAGCAGTTCCGACGTTTCCATTTCTATTGGATGATTGAATTCAACATCTTTTTACTATGTGTATTTGGCGTTTCTGAGATTTTGCTTCACAGTACATTTCATTGAGAATTTTTGACCAATGACACATTGTTCAGGAGAAGATATGATATTTACAGAGTATTCTATTGATTGTCTATTGTAATCGATTGATTCTCGTTTTTCTGATTCTGATATACGGTATTGACTTTCTAATGCTTGTTGACAGGTTGAGGCTTCCAATTCGATTGTTGAATCACTTTCAGTGAACACTATTCAATGAATATATTTATTAATTTGAAAATCAGAGGCACTACACGCTCATCTTTTCTATATTTTCTGAAGGTCTATTTACACCATTTTATTATACTTATTGACCAGTTATTTCTTAATTTGAACCAAAGAAAATTATTTTTTTGAAACAAATAAAAATTTCTTTAAATCAACTACATATTTTTAATTCCAAATGCATTATTACAAACTCACGAAATAAATTCTTTAAATTACCAATTTTACAATTAACTTAAGGCAAGCATTCTATATTTGCTTGAATCTTAAAGTTTCATTTGTACATTAATACTTGAAATTGGCATTATCGCGATAGCCACATATAAACCATCATTAACTTCATTTTGTAGTAAATAATTCAATTCTATTTGCTCTTTAGCTAAATACAGTAAACCTTTGTTAATTCGAAACCTGGTTAACTCGAAAACCTAATAATTCGAACATTTAACATCTGTTATGCAAAATAATGAACTCTATATATCTGCATTTACTTAATAATTCGAAACCCCGATAATTCGAACTGGATTTATGGAAAATTGAACCGTTTGAACTCTTTTTGTTTTAAGTACACGCGAATAAAACTTGTGATAATCGTAACAGCTTATTTCAATAACAAATTCAGATTATCAGCAAACCATATTTCAAACTTGCAGTATCTTTGTGTCTTTAATAATAGTTAGAACACGAGTCCATATTAAGATTTATTATTCAAATACCTAATTGTACACCTCTTTAAACAGTAGAGTTTGCATAATCACTAACTAATTGTATTGATACATGTAATGAATGATTAATTAGTGGTTTATTTCGTCAAACGAAATGCGTTCCTCAGCGGCGAGTTTTGTTATCCACTAGCGTATATATACGTCTTGGCTAGTGTTACAAAAAATAAAATAATATCTTATTGTACGATATTTATTCATATAATATGTTAACAAAAGTAATATTTATGATATATTTTTAACATATTTTGTCAATTTAGCTGATGACATATATATCCATTATAGCCACTTAAGAGCTTAATATAATTTCATTCGACAGGAAAATCATTTTTTTCCGGCCTATCGAACTGGCACGTTTAAAAAGAAGTAATAATAATCCTTTCACTGATAATCCTTTTCATTGATAATCCTTTTCTCTGATTAGACTTTCATTAATAATCCTTTTACTGATAATTCACAGAAACGGATCAACATGCCTCTGACCTCTAGTCCTTTTAATGATGAGCCTTTCAATAATAATCCTTTCACTGATAATTATTTTTTTTCAAAAAATTTCACAATTCTGCTATTTACAATTAATAAAAAACAATTTTACTAATATTAACCAAATTAGCATCTTTTTTAAAAATACAAAAATTTATAGATTGAGCACAAATACATCGAAAAAATATAGATAAAACAAAAAAGGAAATCTAATAAAAAAATAAAAGACTAATCAATAATGAGTAATTATTTTTTGATTAAAATTAATGAAAAAGAGAAATAAAAATTGGTTAGGCCCTCAAAAGAGGATCCAACGCATTAATGAGTTGATAAATGAATATTATTGCTGTAGCGATAGTCCAGAATTTCCAGCCTCATGATTTTATGTTTTTTTAAAAGAAAATTATAATGAATTCTTTGAAATTTAGTTGACAAAGAACAAATGAAATTGAAAGAAGAAATAAAACATTTAAATGGAGTCAAGTTGAGTTTTGATGCATCAATGAAATCAAAATTGAATGAAATAGACAATTTGACATGCCAGTTGGAGTCATGCAATCAAAGATTAGAATTACGTGAGAAACGGATAGAAGAACTTACCAATCAGTTATCCTCAAAGGTGGCAGAGGAACGAATTTGGAAATCCAGAATCAGTAAAGTAACAGAGAAATTGAATCTTTCCCAGGCGAGATTTTTATTGTCTTTAAATATCTTTGATTGTATTAGATATTTATTATAACAGTTTTCTTACATTTGTTTTAGATAATCTTTAAATGATATGAATAGCAATAAATTAGATTTTTAGGAATTTTATTGCAGTTATGAATGAAGTCATGAAATGAGGCAGTGTTTCCTATCTGGTTTGACTAATATTGATAAATATCTTCAAAAATGCTGTATTATTTAAATAAAAATTAATTTTATATACTCTGTGGCTATATTTTCTTTTAAAAACGAAACAAGAGGATGCTTATATTTCTTTCAGATGTGTCAAATAGGATTTAAATGAATAAATTGTTTTCAGGATCAAGTTAATAAATATGTAAACGATCTGTCAGAAATTCAGAAAGAAAACCAAAGATTGTCAGAGAACTTGAAAAATCTCCAACAGGCCATGACAGAAAAACTCCTATTAGTTGATCAGCTATCTCTAAAACTCAACGAAACTTTGTCAGCAAATAATCAACTGGAAGAATCCTTACAATTTCACGTGTCGAGCAGCGACACAAAACTCCGTGATTATACCAGTAATATTAATGATTTGAAAGAAAAACTAGAAGAATTGAACTATTCAATAAATATCTATGAAAGCCAAAATCACTCCCTGGAATCTGAACTAAAAGTTTGATATAATTATTCCGAATATAGTTTTAGGATGTAACTTTTGAGGAAACAAAATCGAAATTGGAGTCGTCAATAAATAACGAGATAAAGATCGTCGAAAGCAACCAAATAGAAATCAGTCGATATCAAGTTCAAATGGCAAAGAATCAAGAACTCGTTGAAAGCTGTCCATATTGAAATAAAGGATAAAGATTGTAAAATAGATGAAATTGAAAGTCTAAAAAACGAACTACATTTGAAATTATTAGAAAAGAACAATGAGGTAACCGTTTATTTTTCAAATAACAACACAGATAATGATTACAAGGGAACTTTAATTTCTTTATCTCTTTGGTTTTATTAACGTATTTTGTTATTTCACGCCTAAATGCCGTTTTATTATTTACATAACCTTTACATAAAAATTATCTATAAATTAAAAAAATTATCTACTATTATTTAAAATTATTTAGATTGAAATTATATAAAAATTAAATTTATTAAAAATGTTGAGGATATTGAAATGCATAAAATGATAGAAAATGAAATAGAAAAAATACAAATGATTCTGTTCTAGAATGCTTAAAACAGAAGTGAAGAAAAGACATTGAAAATGAAAAGAGAATAACAAAATTGAATGAAATAAAATAATAAAATACGACAAGGTCGTCCTTAATTATTAGGCACAGCATAAAAAGCAAAACAAAAATAGAATTTCATTTTTCTCGGCGGTTTGTTTGAGATAAAAGTAAGTAATCATCAGGAAAGTGGAGAGATGACGTTTTCTGAACATTATATATCTCGACAGCTATGAGAGATAATATTGAGAGAAGTGGAGGTAACCAAAGAGAATGTACGGGAGGAAGGAATCTAGGCGAAAGTCAATATTAATAAGTGTCATTAGATTGTAGACTTAAAGTAAGTTGTAAAGAAAAGAAGAAGGATCAGGTAAATAATATCCCCCCAGAAAAATTGTTGTAAATAATATCCCCCCAGAAAAATAATAATACTTTTTTAAAATAAAATAATTAAAAAATAAATTTATTCTTTATCAGAGAGATTATTCCGAAGTAAGGATTAATAGAAATATGATCTCTCCACATAAATTCGCACAAGTATTTTTTCAGATCGTTTTTTGAAATGCTTTTCATTTTTTTGATTCGATATATCTGCTTGTTCCAATATGACTCAATGTTTTGAGTATGACACAAATTGGAACGATTAATGAATTCTACAGAATGGTTTACTGTTAAATGTTCAAATCCTAGTGAAGAAGATATGGAATTGTATGCTCTCCATTCATCTGAATGAATGATAGTTCCGGGGAGGCATATTGAGCTAATAATAGGCAATAAGGTATTGGCAGATCTATCATCCACTATTTGCATGTACCCTTTCGAGGGTATAGAACTCGTATCTACAATTCCAAATACCCATACCTGTTCTTGTGGAGCTCGACCCCTGTGAGCTTTAACCTTATGAACGAATAAAGATTCATCTATTTGACAAACTATTCCGTTTCCTCCTAATATTATTGGATTAGCATCTAAATAAGTGCTAATTATTTCGCGTAATTCACGTGTAATCTTTATAATTGAAGGTTTAGATATTCCAGTAATATTAACAATATTCTTGATTGAAAGTTCATTTGCCCAATAATAAACTATTCTCATTATGCTAGCCACTGACAATTTAGAATTATAGAAAAAAGAACCTTCTCTGATGCTTTTATTGGTTTTGTATTTTGAGCATGGTTTATTCTGGCATTTCCAGACAAAACCATCGATCGTCTGATACCTTGTGAGCACCATATTGACACAACAATAGTCACAAGGCATTTTACTAGCTATTAGCCTCTTTAGTTGTGCATAATGAATCAATTCAATCGAGCTCATTTGAAATAATGGCTGTATTTTTTCATCATAAGAAATCATTAAGGAAATCATTAAATATATAGATTATTTTTATTTATTATATAAAAATTTTATTAGAAAGAATATCCCCCCAGGGGGATATTCTTTACCTGATCCAAGAAGAAAATAGAATTAAAACGAAACCCAAGTTGAATTACGAAGTTATCGGAAAAACGATTTAAAACAAATTAAAGATATCGAGTAAATTCAATTTGAAGCTAAGAAAGCAACTAGATTGAATCTAGCTATCATAGAAACCAGAAACAATAGACAAGTAGTTGTGAATTCCAAGTTTTCAAGTCATTTTTGTAACATTAAATTATTCGTGTATCTATAAATTGGTAATCAATTGTGTTAATCAATAAAAGTTTATATTGTCTGAAGTTTATTATTGTTGCTGTTACCAGATAAGACACGTTTGGAGTTAGATCAATAATTGTTAATTTCATATTTCACTGACAACCCCAGAAAAACTGTCATTGTGCAGATAACAATGCAAATAATATTTAAATTTCTGAATTAATAAAATTTTATACTTTTGTTTGTTATAAGTTAATGCCATTTCAAACATCAAATAATAGCTTTTTATCTTCAATTTATCAGTTTAGTGAAAATTTTGAAATTGAAATCATACAAGATGTTTCGGATGATCTATTGTTTATGCGTAGACTAGATTTGACGCTTTTCTTTATTCACATCCTGCTGATTCGAGCATCGGCCTGCGCCTGTAGATGTGTGACTGTATAACTGTCATGCGTTGATCTGGTGTGGGGATTATTATTCTTTTTATTGGAAGTTTTAATCGAATTTCTGGATTCTGGTGTTGGAATCTGTCTCTTGTTTATTCAATTTAATTAATCGAAATATTTTTGCAATTTTTTTTCAAATTTGTGATTTACGAATTTTGTGGCTCGATTTGGAAAATAAAATTTTGTAAAATTTTATTGGAATTTTAAAATTATTAATTTGGAATTCAAAAAAGATGAATTAATTTTGATGCCAACGCATATAGCAGTTACTTTAGTGAATACAGAGAAAATATAATAGATAAAGAGTGACTTGTTGAACGGATATAATATCAATCATAATTCACTGAGAAAGAAAGTGAGAAGTGGTCAGCGACAGGGTTTGCTTGTTTGAAATTCCAATGGAATTGTTCAATCTACTGAACTCCAAGCCAATAATTTGATGAATTTCAACATAAATTATAAAGATATGCATTTCATAAAATATCCTAGCAAATCTATAAAATGTATGGTAATTCCCATTGAAGTTATAATCAACAGGAACACATGAGAAGGTAAAACATTGAGCAATATTGATTGCTTTAATTCAGATGATGAATTTGATTCTTTTGGTAATGTTATGTAATTAATATCAATGAAATGTTACTCAAATTCAATAATCAGTTCAAAGGGGAGTGTATAAATGGAAAGAATGTTCACCAATTATGGATGAAGACTTGATATTAAAACCATTATGAAAAGAAATGAAATTAAAAATAAATAAAAATAGATCAAAATCGAATATATAAATGATTTATTTAGTTGTATAATTACAAAACTCGATGAAAGTGAAATGTCATGATGGCTCTTGTTACCATTAAGAACTTAAAAATAAATAGAAAAATGAAAAACATGCTCAATTTGTCTCTTTCCAAGTACCATAAAAGAATGGATGGAGTCAATTAATTATTATCAAATAATTGGAATAAATTCCAAACTCAATATTACACCGCGTCTCAAAATATAAACTTTATTGAGTGGGTTAGCAGTATTTATATCCAAAAAAAATATTGTTAGATTATCAATGTGCATTTTAATGAAAGTTTTTTTTAAAAAAATGTAAGTTATTTTTAATTGTTAAGTTTATTAAATAAATATTAACGAGATTTAAAGATTCCCTAAGAGAATCAATAACTCTCGTTCATTGTTTTAATTTTCATTGTTTATTAAAAATTTTTGAAAAAAATTTTAAACATGGTGAAATAATTTTTTAACAATAAATTAACAATTATTATTTAAATTCATTAAAAAATTATTTTTCTTATAAAGGATGTATCTGTTTTAGGTAGTGCATTTTATTGTTTGTTTCAGTATTTGTTTTAATTATAGATTTTTGCCGTGTTTGTATTTTTCATTAATATTTTCTACTATTTCTTGAAACTTATAATATATTGGTAGGTGTAATTGCTAATGAATTCTCAGTACACGCGTGAGTTTGGATGTTTATTATAATATAATTTATTGATTATTTTTTTATATTATATCTGATTTCTATCAATTTCAACCATTTCTCGTGCATTAATTTCTCTATCGCTATAATTCCCAAAAATCTATCTTATCACTTTTCGTATTGCAACAATGATTTTCTCTTTCAAGAAGTGTTCCATTCTTTATCCATAGATTACTATTCAATTTGGTTAATCCTGATGGAGAAAGAGTTTTGTAAATTTTGTAATTTCCTTTTTAGAAAACCTTTGGTAATTTGGGATTTTTGAAAATTTTCAATTTATTGGAATTTTTTTGAATTTTTTATAGTAAAATGGTTCAAAACTATTGATAATGAATATTGTTCAATCTTTATTTTTGATCTAGATTTCTGATTCATTTTTCCATTTAACTGTAGTTGTTGTTAACAGTAGTTGTTATTTATTTGTTAGGCATTGGAAATAGCAGGCCTTTTAGGATTATATACACAGGTAACATTGAAATAGGATTGTTTTAAATTTATTTTACTTCCATTGGACTTTAATAGGAACTTCCACTCCTTGTGCAGTCAATGCTTAACATTTCCCCCAAATTCCCTTGTGTAACTTCACTAATAAATATATATATATATATATATATATATATATATATATATATATATATATATATATATATATATACTATATATAATATATATATATATATATATATATATATATATATATATATATATATATATATATATATAATATTAATGTATTATAGTAAAATCGCTATATAACAATGTTTGTAATGAATCGAAAATGTTTCCTATAAGTAACTTACATTTGATCTAATATTTATTTCCATGTTATCAGAACGAATATCTGTCAAAGAACGTCAAAGAAATCACTGAAAAATTGTTCATCACAAAGAAGCAATTATTATCGTGCAGCGAACAAATGAAAGTTCATCAAAACAATGCGGAAACGATCCAAAATTTAAAGCTAAAATTATCGAAACGATCAAATAGAATCCACCTTCAAGAGAACACAATCACTGAACTGAATGATAAAGTTGACGTTCTCAATCGAGATTCGATTAATCAAAAACAAATTTGTGAAAATCTTCAATCGAAATTATCGAAAGTTGAAAAATATTTAGAAAAATACCGAGTTAAGGTTACCTCGATATGTAATTACACTGGCTTTTATCGGTGATATAGACGTCTTGTAGCCAGGAAGCTTTGGAGCACAAATTGAAAGCTCTGGATAATGTTATTGAAACCAATCAAATTGAACACAAACATTTATTAGAGGAATTTCATTCTGTTGTTCAGGAACGGGATGATTTACTGAAAAAGACACGAGAGAATGAAGAAATGATAATTCGGGTTGAAAGTGAAATTAAACGACATAAAGTGCCGAGTTTATTTGCTAGTTTCAATGAGTTTTATTCACATGATTAAGGATGAAATTTCACATGCTCGTCATATAATTGACACACTGAAAGACGAGGTCAATGGAAAGGAGAAAACTATTAATAAATTGGAAAAGAAAGTAACAACTTTACACGATTATCTGAAATGCAGTCAATTGAACGTTGTTGACAAATCCCGGGACATTGATAGACTCGAACAGCTGGTTCGTGATCGTTCCGAACAGATTGAGCTCCGCTCAAATCAACTCCAAGAATTCGAGGTAAGTATAAATCTTTCTATTAGTTTTGACTTATAATTTGATTTTAGATGGATTTAGAAAAAAAGATTGGTTGAAAGTCAGAAACAAATGGAAAATGCGAAGGAACAAGAGGCAGTTGCCAAGGCAGAANTTAAGCAAAAAACAATCTCTGAATCCATGATCTTCTTTTCCACAGATTAGACATTTGTCTTTCATAGGACATTCAAAACGCCGGTGCCCTTTTTCTCCACAACAAAAACACTGACCTGGTGTCAGTTTCACTGGATGAGGCGAATCTCTTCCTTTGCTGTCATTAAATAACCTTCTTGCAATATCTTTAAGCGATACTGTAGGTATTCTTCTCTCTGGTTCTCCTGTCTCATATCGTCCTCTATACCGCTCATTTTCATTCTTGTCTTCATTTACAATTGGTACAAACCGACCATTACCAGGTCTATTCCTCTCATGATTAATCTCTCGGTGTTCGTCGCGTTGATGTGCAGTTGTCTTCACAATTGTTCTTTGGTCTCGTCTACCCTCGAATTTACCATTTTTCATCACTGATGCGTAGGAGTCTCTTCTTATGGCATCAATATTGAATTTATTGTCATTCGTCATCTCGATCTTCTCCTGAATTTTTGCCATATCCCTGGCATCTTCAAAACTTGTCACTTTCCCTGATAAGAATATTTCTTTTACTCTATCGTCTTTCGCTCTGTTTGAGATAATGTCTCGAACAATCTGTTCATCAGACATTCCAGAGCTAAATACACTTTTAACTAAACTTCTTACTCGTATTTCGAAGACTTGGAATCTTTCATCTCTCTCTTGCTGAATTTGAGCTAGTTCTACAATCTTGTTAGTAATGGTTTTCCTTACTGTAAAAGTTTCTATAAACCACTCTTTTGCCATTTCATCGGTCATCTTCGCAATTTTCCCCGCTTCCCATAACATTGATGCCGCATCTGTCAACAAAAGATCCAATGCGTCTACTAGACTTTGATCTTCTATTCTCAGCCATTCCATAATATCCTTTAGCCAAAGTTCGGCTTCAGATCCAACTTTTCCGTCAAACTTTCTGACATTAAAATTTAGCATCTCACGTGCTTGTTTTGACAAGGAATCTAACATATTCTTAGTTCCTTTCTTTTTTCCTATCGCATTGATTTCCTTGGCGTGGTCGCCAGTTATGATGTCCTCAACTTCTAAATTCATAAAATAAATCAATAATAATTCAATAAGATATATTTTTCAAAAAAACGCTAAAACGAATATTATTCAAACAAAACTTTACATAACTCTCCCCTTCTTTAAGGAACTGCCCATCTCTTAAGCCATTCAATTCGTCTGAGTTTCTTTGTCGTCCCGTCACTCAATTCCACCAGGTGTTCTGACAAAAACTTTGATATGACAAAAGGACCTTCATACTGTAGTCCATCTTTGTCGCGATTTTGTGGTTCTTTCCGAACTAATACTTTCTCCCCCACCGTGAAACATTGATTCGTTCTCTTCTCTGTTTCCATCTCTTTCATTCGTTTAGCTTCTTTCTCACTGTTCTCTCTTACCAATCTATGTATCTCAACTGTATCCATTGTCGTCTTAGGCAATGTTGAATAAAGGTTAATCTTCCTCCCAAAAACAATTTCAAATGGAGAAAATCCCGTCGCGCTCTGTTGTGTCACGTTGATACAAAATTCTACTCGAGGAAGTAACTCCGCCAAATTTCGCTCTCCTAGTCCACCTGCTAATGATGTCGCCAGCAAGTCTCTGACTGTCCGTATTGTTCTCTCAACTAAACCGTTAGATTGATGCTGATATGGTGAACTGAACTGTTGCGTAATACCCAGTCTTCCTAGATTTGTTTTCATAAAACCACTATCGAAGTTCTTCCCTCTGTCTGACAGACAATTTCGCGGTTTTCCGAAACGGTATATCCACTTCTCCAATATGACTTTGAAAATCGATCTCTCGTCTTGTCTCTCCAGTGCGGTCAGACTGACCATTTTGCTAAAACGATCAATGATAACTAGCATATACTTGTACACTCCACCATTCTTCATGTGTGCTATATCAATGACCAACTGTTCTAAAAATTCTGAACTTATTATCGGCGACAATCGTTCCTTTGTCTTCTCCTGCACTATTTTCCTTCTGCAGCATATCTCACATACTCTCAAACAGTTTTGTATAGTTTCTTGCATGTTTGGCCAAAAAAATATGTTGCTCATATAGCTAATTAATTTCTTTACTCCAATGTGACACATTTCAGTATGTATTCCTTTAACTAACGTATTTGAGTAGTCTATCGGCACCAGGATGACTTCTTTACCATTCTTCTCTACTAATAAAAACCCATCTTCTAATTTTATGTTGTTATGCAAATTGAAAGGAAATTTCTTTTTATTCAAGTCATCTTTTTTCTCTTCTCCCTGTAACACTCTTGTCATGTGAATGAAATCTACATCATCTTGTTGCTTTTCTAAGAGTTTAGTCATCGACTCAGTCTTCTGTAATGAGCTAATATGTCTTACTCTGGCTTTTTCTTCTTTTGCGTCTTCATGTCTAGTCTGGCATTGTGCACATAGCATCCCTTTAATCCTTGATATTCCGTCCGCATTTCCATGTTTCTCTCCTTTCCTATATTGAAGATCGAAATCATATCCGGAAAGGTTGGCTAGCCAGGTTTGAAATTGCGGGCTTATCGGTTTTTTTGTGTATCTCATGAAAACCAACGCCTTGTGATCCGTTCGTACTATAAATGACTTTCCGTATAGATATTGTTTAAAATACATTACATATTCGTGTATAGCAAGTAACTCCTTCCTAGTCACACAATAACCTTTTTCATGTGCGGTCAAGTGTCTCGACCCATATGCAATTACTACTTCAGTACCATCTTCTTTAGCTTGACATAAAACTGCTCCGATGGCCCCAAAACTAGCGTCTGTATCCAGAATAAAGTTTCTATCCATTCTTGGGTAATCTAGAATTGGAGCTTCACACAACTTTGTTTTAAGTAATTCAAAACTATTGTTGCAATCTTCTGACCAATTAATCTTTTTCTCACAGCCGGACGTAGCTGCATGTAGAGGTTCCGCAATTTTCGCATAGTCTTTTATAAACTTCCTATAGTAATTGGTCATACCTAAAAAGGATCTTAATTGTTTGGCGCATACTGGTATTTCTGCATCTTGAATCTCTTTAATCTTCTTGTCGTTCGTTTTTATCCCACTTGCACTTACAGTCTGCCCTAGGAATGTCAATTGTTCTTTATACAGATTACATTTTTCTGGGTTAATTCTCAACCCCGCTAGTTGAATTCTTCTGAATACTTCCTCTAATCGGTTATTGTGTTCCTCTATGTCTTTTCCATAGACCGAATGTCGTCGAGGTAGACAACAACACCCTTAAATAATATTCCATCCAACATTGAGTGCATCATTCTTTGAAACGTCGCAGGGGCTGTTGCTAGTCCAAAAGGAAGTCGGTTAAAACAAAACTGTCCTTGCCTTGTACTGAAAGCCGTGATCTCTTGAATTTCCTTCGCCATTCCAACTTGATAATATGCTTGACCTAGATCGATGGATGTGAAATATTTTGAATCTGCCAGACAATCCAGTAGAAATCGTGTATCTGGCATTGGAAAAGATATCTTTTCAGTGATCGCATTCAACCCTCTATAGTCGACACACATCCTTATTGATCCATCTTTCTTAGCCACAATCACTAGTGGCGCGTTCCACGCACTTTTGCATTTTCTAATAACTCTCGCTTCTAATAAGTTTGTGACAAGTTCGTCAAGCTTTTGTTCTAAATGCATTGGTTGTCTTCTTGGCTGTAACATTACAGGCCCACCTACTATATTCATTTCATGCTGAACAACTTTCGTAAACCCGAGATCAAAAGTTGAAGCCAT
>CAUHTR010000046.1:85000-245000 GCA_959609185.1 Schmidtea polychroa
TGCAGAATATTGATGATCTCACACTGACTAACTGGCCAAATGGACTGAATGGTGAGAAATATTCCAATTAACATTTATAATAATAATAATAATAATAATAATAATAATAATAATAATAATAATAATAATAATAATAAAAATAATAATAATAATAACAGTACCGGATGGTACTATTTTGGCGCCTGGAGCAAACTTCTTGAAAAGGCGCCTATATTGTTAAAGTCAAATTTGATTTTTCGCCAATAAAGAGACAGTTTCAAAGCAATGTGAAAAATTTGAATTTTGTTCAATAAAAATTTAACATTATTGTAATAATATATATATATATATAGAGGAAAAGCGCTCAAAAATGCAAATTTATCAAAATATAGATTATTATGTAGAAATACGTGTTATAATAACAGTCAGTATGATAGTTTTGTTGAGAATAATTATTCTTCAATTTGATCGAAAAGGCGCCTTTTTTTCAGTGTGATTCTGGCGCCTGGTGCGGTCGCTCCCTCGCTCCACCCATAGATCCGGCCCTGAATAATAATAATAATAATAATAATAATAATAATAATAATAATAATAATAATAATAAATAATAATAATAATAATAATAATAATAATAATCATAATAATAATAATAATAATAATAATAATAATAATAATAATAATCATAATAATAATAATAATAATAATAATAATAAATGTAAATAAAATGAAATAACCAACAATATTGGGCCATATTCATTGTGAACATAATCTAGGTAAATATAAATTTCTAAATGCATCCTTTTAAATCCAGTTGGGATTCACATATTTATCATATGGAAACATGGTGACAGCCTTTCGCACTTCTCAATCAATATTGATATTTAATTAATCACATTAAAATGAATGAGAAATTTTATTCAAAATTCCATTAAAATATCATTTGAATCTTTTTCTTGCATTTGGAGGGTTTTCTGGGGCCACAGAGTTTTCCGGCTCTTCTTTACTTACCTTACCACTCCCTGGAATTCCTCCAAGAGGAAATGATGATATCTGTGACTCGGCTTCCCCTGAAAACGAAAGGATCACGCAAGCAACCAGAATTGATAGAAAAACAAATTTCATTTTCTTAAACGTTGAAATGAATATTTCTAATATTTCCATCCAATTTATAGGGTAAGCCATTTGTACTTCTAGCGCATTGAATGATTGCCACATTTGGACTGCTGTCAATCATTCAATCAAAACTTTCTAAACCCCCTTTAAGAATTGCTCATGAAATTGGAACACCTTTCATTATTAAAATGTTTCAAGTTAATATTTGAAACAATATTTTAATTTCTCACGCAAAATTGTCAACTTGATATTATAAACCTTTCACAGAGCGCGTAGGAATTACTACAAATCTAGCAAAATATTTCAATACGATACAAAAGAAAAAGAGGTAACAAAAGAATGCAATTTATCAATAATGTTGCTTCCATGCTCTATAATTCTTTTGAGTGATTCCAAATTCAAAATATATAAAAATTGTGCATGTTACAAAATGCTTATGATAAATTGATAAATATATTGTTTATAGATCATAAATATATAAATATTGCAATCGATATTGATATAATAAATTGATATTTGAATAATAAAATCCTTATTTTATACAAATGAGAAAGAAATTAAGGGAATAAAAGTAAATTTCACAATTAAAAAATATATATTATAAACCTTTCATAGAGCGCGTAGGAATTACTACAAATCTAGCAAAATATTTCGATATATATATTTATTTATGCCTGCCTCCTTGTGTGAAGGATATTTTTGTCCCGCAATAAAAACAAGAAAATATGATTTGATAATTAATTAATAGGAAATATCGTGCCTTCTAGGCCACCTTTGGCCCCTTCCTCCTTTCCTTACTAAATGGCAAATAAATATTTTACTTTATTTATTTAACATCATTTTCTTTAATATTCGTTTCTAATTATTGTAATTTAATTGTTTAAATTCTTTTTTTAATTAGTATTTATATTTTTCTTAATTTTTAATTAGTTTATTATTTATTTTTATTCTAATTAATAAAGTTTAATGGTTATTATTTTAATTAATTATTAAATATTTATTTTATTTTACTTATGGCATAATAATATTTTCATAACTCATCATTGGCTCGTGACGTAAAATATTGAGTGAATTTGAATTTTTTGAAAACTGTTTTGTAAATTCTTTTCATATCTTTCGGAAGTAAGAGCTTCATTTCGGATTTGTTCCATTTCCATGACTGAGATTGGCAAAAGCATATAAGCTGACATAACTAAATATAAAATCTGTGCAATTAAACTTGATATTGGTCCAAAACAATTGGTCGGTCTTTCTTTTGCAAATTTAAAATGCGAGCTGATGTTTCTATTAGGTGGACATCAAACACCGATAACACAGAAATATGTGAAGAACAAACAGTTGATGTAGATGGAATATTACATTCCGTATTGCAGTGAAGGGGTATGATGTTCCATAAATTGTTACATTTCGAGAGTTTTGAATGCATTTTGATTTTCTCTTGATCAGGTCACAAAGAAAAGTGGTCAGTATACCTTAATATTTAAACAACCTAATTTTGTTTATTTAATCAATAATGCATTAGTAAATCAAATTTCAGGAATTTTTATTTTGTTTAATTGTGTAATTTACTTTTATTTATTTCCCTTAATTTCTTTCTCATTTGTATAAAATAATGATTTTATTATTCAAATATCAATTTATTATATCAATATCGATTGCAATATTTATATATTTATGATCTATAAACAATATATTTATCAATTTATTGTAACATGCACAATTTTTATATATTTTGAATTTTGAATGACTTTTTTTTGCGTGAGAAATTAAAATATTTTTTTCTAATATCAACTTGAAAAATTTTAATTATGAATAATAATTAAAGTAAATTTATGTAATATTTTTAAATTTATTAACGAAAAGTTTGAATAACCACCAACTTTTGAGAAACAAAATTTTAAATGGAAATTTTCATGAAATATTTTTCATTGAGTTTTACCATTTACCATTGAGTTTAGGAATTGTATATTTCTTTCTGAGTTGGATAGTTCAAGAGTGAGTTGTATTTGTGGGGAAATGAATACAGGAATACTTCGCATAGTACGGTTTCGATCAGTACGGTTTTTAAAATGATTAAATAAAATTTTCGAAATTTAAAAAAGTTTTTTTAAATTAATTTTTTAGAATTTATTCGTTATCAGACATCGTTATTGAAATTTTTAAACAATAAAAAATGAATCTAAACATTAGAATTTAAGTGAATTGCTTTTGTTGATCTTTTTTAAATTAAATTTTTGTGTTTATTTAAATTTATTTACTTGTTTTTCATCAGCTATTTATAATATTTTTAAAATGAAATAAATTCTTTTTTTTTGATTTAGTTGCAATGAATTGTTATTGTCGGCTTATAAATTTCAATAAATATATATTTAAATGTACAACTGTGTTAAATATGCTTGTTTTGCTCATGAATATCAGAAAAATAAAAATATTTTTTGTTTACTAGATTATAATCACGATTTTTAAATTTCTTAATAGGGGTACTAAGCCGTAAATTTATTAGCGCCAGAATGCCTCGAATAGTCCGGTTTCAAATCGTACGGCTAAATTTCAGAACCGATTAACCGTACTGTTCGAGGTATTCCTGTATAAAGTAATTTGTAGTGGGTAAATGTGTTGACACCAGTTAAACTTGCTGTGGATAGATCTGATTCGGGTTACTATTTACCGAAACCGAAGACAAAGATGCCCCTACTTATATGCACAGCTTCTGGAGAAAAATTACAGTTAATTTACCCATTAAACACTCGGTCGATTAAATCTATTGAAATATTATGACAGCTTTCTAATTTTGCACCTTCTAATAATTAATTGACATTTCAGTGACTCTTCAGTGACAATGAAGAAATCGGAGATAACAAGAAAAATTGTACTTGTCTATAAATTGTTTTATAAATTGATTTATAAATTGTCTATAAATCACTCAAATTACAGTGTGCGCCGTTCCACTTGGAACAAACCAATTTTTCACTATTTATTCAATATATTCCCCTTACTTTTCCATTTTTTATGTAATTTGATAATTTTGGGAAGTTTAAGCTCAATAATGTATATACGGAAAATCACCACGATGCAACTTGAAATCACTCAATTATATTAACTTTTTTATATATCTTTTGTTCTCGTGCCAAATAAACTTTCGGATAATTCATTGTGACAAAATTTCATTTTTAGAAGTTCTCCTCTATCTTGTTAGTATTGTTGAGGATACCTAAATAATAATTTATAAAGAAATAAATAAAATTACCTGGGACGATCTATTGGAACTTAGAAAAGAAAACGGAAGTGAAAAGAAATTAAAAATGAGAAAGAGAAAGGAAATAAAAGTTAGCAAACAGGAAAATAAAAATCAAGGTCAATACTAATTAATTAGTACAAAAAGAAAAAGGAATTTTGAAATCTGGGAAAAAGGAAAACAACAATATCCTTATCTCGACAGCTTGCCAGTGATAATAGAATTGATGGGAGAAGGCGGTCAAACAAAAAAGGGAAAAGGAAAAACAACGTGACAGCTGTCAGAGATAAAATGGGACAGTCGGGAAAAGCAGGAGAAGGAAAATGGAAAACCACTTGATTATCTGGAGTGCCACAAGAGAAGCGAACTATATAAGGGAAAACTGGTGAACATGACAAGACAACAAAATTAGAAGGAAAATTAGAGACAAAGTGACGCGAAATTGAAAACAATTTGGAAGACGATTTGAGAGACGATTTGAGAGACGATTTGAGAGACGATTTGAGAGATAAAATCATTGGAGAAAATTAGACGTTGGACGAAACGTTGTCGGACAAACGATTGTCAAAATAATTGTAAAGGAAATAATTGTGGAAAATAATTATTGGAGAAGAGTTGAAGAAAAGAATTAGTTGAATAATAAAACGAAAAGAAGTTATTTGATTATTTGAATAAAGTTGTGAAGAAAGTCAAAGAAGACAACCACCTCAAAACCCAGTTTAGAAACCAATCAGTAATTTGTGATCTTTTAATCCGGTGTTATACATAAGTGCTATTCCTCACCGAGTGTTGTAATAGGCATTGTAGTCACCAAGCAGAGTGTCGAATTTATTGTCAGTGTCAAGTGAAAGTTTATTTGTGATTATCAATAAAGATTTCTGTTGTCAAGTGTTATTTGTGAATTACATAAAGACACGCTTGAAGTCAGAGTAATATTTAAAATTATCACCAACTCAATAACCCAACAGTATAAAATCAGTATATAATCAGCGCTATTTTTTGTTGTGTCGGGAGTTTTGAACTTTTGTGAACAGTCAGTTAAATTTACCATTGAGTTTAGGAATTGTATTTTACTTTCAGAGTTGGATAGTTCAAGAGTGAGTTGTATATTGTTGTTAGTGGAGTTTATGTTTGGTAAGGCCAGGTTGAGAAAAGTTGTTGAATCCATGAATATAAGAAGATATTTCATTTTTCATCAGATATAAAATATAAAACTCATGTAGAAAGTGATTGAATTGGGTGAGAGATTGTAACAAAATCCATTGATCAATTCAAAATCAAGTAAGTTTGCAAGATCAGTTTCAGCTTTAAAATTTTCAAATAACAGCCATAATGTTTAAGATATTTGATCTGGGTAAGAAGAATAGATCCGTATAGATTTGAGATTTTAAGAAATATTTTATGTAACATCTTGTTGAATAAGATATTATGCAGATAAATCATCAATTGAGGGCGATGTCAAAAGCAAAGGAAAATTGGTAGAGAATTTCCAAACACGGACAAACTGTATTTATGAAGATGTGAGATTAGAGGATCTGCTGACCAGGTTAAATATTCGATTGAATAATGATCATACAAAAAATTGAAAAAATAAATATTTTTGATATTATAATTTCAGTTTTTCAAAATAAAAAAATCTTTCAGACTTTTAATAATTTATTTACTTTGATCATCATCAATTTTTAACGGGCATTTTTTTCATTTGCAATTATTTTTGATTTTTCAAGATATTGTTGAGAATAACCAAATAATAAAATAAAATAATTATTAAAATGACTAAAATGATTGAGAAAATAATAAAGTCGGTTAGTTTCTGATTTCTTGTGTCCATTTTAATACTTACCACAGAACAAATTTATTGATTCTCAATTCAATTTACAAATCATCACAATATTTGCACTTTTCTTTCAGAACTTTATTTAATTAACGTGAAGGCTTTTTCTGAAGACATTAAGTTGATTTAGAGTTTATAACTAAAGTTTATTTCTTTCTTTTCGTTGACCTCTATTGATTAGTTTTTTATTCGCTTCAAATAAGTCTTTGTCTTATATTTCTCTTTGGCCAACTGGCGGTTAGCTCTCTTTTTGCAGCTCTCTTTTTATACGATCTCTACGAAAACATTTTAATTATTGTTCAGTAATTGTTCAGCAACGCTATATTTTATATTTATTGCATTCTCAAAGCTACAATCTATCAGAGATAAAAATTCTTCAACATGCGATTTGTTAAAATAGAAATCGTCTATGACTTTGACTATGCTATCGCATTTATCAATGTCAAAAAGTAATGCGATTCAACATCTGCAAGTATTTGATGTGCAATGATGCATTGAAATGTGCTACACCAAACACCACTGAGAACCGTTTCCAATAATATAACAAAAAAACCAATAATCTTACATTATAGAAACATACATACTTACTTTGATTTCACGTTGATGTTCTAATTTATAGCTCAATGAGATACATCTTATATTATAGAAAACTGAAAAGTGGAAGAAAAATTAAAAACTGCACACAAACGCATCACATACTAAAAAGCACATACAAACTTTTGATTCGTAGAAATGTAACGATGAGATACGTTTCTATAATAAACTTTATTTTAGACAATTTTTAAAAAAAAAGATCGTTGAAAATTTTTAAAATTATATTTTTAATGAAATTATCAAGACCAGATGAATTTGTTTCAATATCTTTTCAATCCAGATTTGATTTCCTGAAAGAAGCTCCTCATATTGAGCTCAGAAAAAAAACTAACAAAAATTATTTTAATCATCGATTTTCCCCAAAATGTTTAAAAAATACATATTTTAGGTGATTGATTTATTTATTTCATTAATTATAATTAAAAATATATCGGACTCACATTTTTTCGAAATAATTTCAAAATAAATAGAGGTAAATATCATAAAATTCCTAAAAACCATGAAAATTAATTAAAATAATTTATAATTAAGCTGTTGATTAAAAGTGATATTTAAAAACTTGAACAATGACCTCATATCTCATATGGAATAGAATTCAAGTCTTAAAATTTACTTTAAATAAAAAAAATTACTTGAAAGCCATTTGTAAAATGGCTAAAATAAATTTCCAAAATATATAAATGAGACATGATAAATTGACAAAGATGATTTACAATTACAACCAATTACAATTGGTAAATAAATTGGTGAGTGAATTTACACGCCAACCACCACTATAGAGAACGTATCTCAGTGGTGTTTGGTGTAATGCAAAATTTATTTTGCCAATTCCTGATGCTCCAATGAAAACATGAGCTTTCCAATCTAGCACATTAAAAAATGGAATTTTAAAATCTGTCTGGAAATTAGCATGAGTAACTTGTCCAAATTTATTAACAAGTGCTTCAACTATTGTTTTTCTTTTTGTAACGTAATGAAAACGATTATCAAGGGGATCGACCACGATAGGACTTACATTTGTAATTCATCATAGTTTCATCAACTTGAACTGATGAACTAGGCTCGCCCAATTTCCTTTCCTGATCATTGCATCTTTCATTAAATTTATTAACTTATCCAATACCTTTTGATAGGTTAGTGAACTATTCATTACAGTTCTCAAAATCGATGCCATCCTTTGGCCATTGCACTATGTTATCATCACTTTCAATATTTTCTTCACATCCTCCCCAAAAGTCCTCAAAAAAATAAACCTTTCCTTATACTTGTTCTTTTTATATCTTTCTGAACATCTTTCATCAAAGTATTTTATAATCCACGTGTTGCTTGCATTGTACCAGTTCAAAATCTCTGATAACAATAAAAGTAATAATATACGAGTAATCACGCTACAATTCCAGCTATCTAAAATGATATTTCAAAAAACATAAAATGTTTGCTAATCATGTTCTAATTTTGGTAATGAAATTTCCAGAGGTTGAAAAATTACGTTTATTTTGCGTTGATGTTGGACTGATCTAACATTGTCGCAAATTTTGAGTGATATTTCCAGTACACTCCTAAATGTTTCAATATTTTGCTATGATAGACATATTGAACTTGTTAACTTGTCTATCAACAGTGAAGCATTCTACAGTGCGCGCCATATAGTACCACCAACAACACAGAAACATAAAATTCTACAATTAAAAGTTAAGTATCTAGTAAGACCACTTTTAGCATTAATAACAGCTTGTAATCTCCCTGGCATTGACTCGATTAGACCTTTAATATTTTCTTTAATTTCCTGGTGGCTATTGCAAATGTCCAAAGGATGACGAATAACCTTAGATCATAGATTTTCGATTGAGTTCAGATCTGGAGAATTACCAGGTCAGTCTAAAACGTTTTTTTCTACCCATTTCCTCCAAAAAGAACTTCATTTTGCGAGCAGTGTGGCATGAAACTTTATTACGCATAAATTAAATCTCTTAGTCACGAAACCACTCAATTTGAGCCAGTAGACAGGTTTGAAAAACAATATTGTACTGAATTTGTCCCACATTTCCTGTACATTTGGAGGAAAACACTCCATATCATCACTTTTATGAGATGTCGACCTTGTTGAATTGTTGGTGTTGCTGAACGATGAGGACCACACGAACAACATTTCATCGAAAAAGCCACCTAAAACAATAACAATTTACAATGATAAATTTTAAGATTTTACACAAAATTATTCCTTTTAATATTGATTAGCTTGGATTTGCAACAATGTTTCAACCTAACGGGCTCACGGAACTTTTGCAAAAAGAAGGAATAACATGTCGTATGTTACACTGTATTATCCATCAGGAGGCATTATGTGGTTTACCCCTACAACTAAAAGACCTAATGGACAAGGTTTGCAAAATTACTAATTTAATTCGCGGCGGAAATCGTTTTCTTACACACTGAAAATTTAAAACATTTTTGGATGAATTGGAAACTGAGTATGAAGATCTGGTTTCACATAGTAACGTTCGTTGGTTAAGTGCTGGAAATTGCTTGAGGAGATTCTTTACACTTCGAAAAGAAGTTCATCTTTTTCTCACAGAAATTGCCGTCGATAAAAATTTGACAGCAAATTTAGTTGATAAAAATTTTATTTATTCACTTGCTTTCCTAACGGACATTACAATTTATTTAAATATTTTGAATAAATCCTTGCAAGGACAAGATCAAAATGTGTGTTGCCTTTATAAATATGTTACTGGATTTAGAAACAAATTAAAATTGTTAAGGTTTACTTTGAAATAAAATAATTTATTTCATTTTGAATCTTGCAAAGATATTTATGAAGAAATGAAAGAATGTAATATAGAAGGAGTTTTAAAATATTTCTACCAAAATTGGATATGCTATTTAAAGATTTCAATGACAGATTTTCTCAATTTGATGATCTTAAACCGTCTATTTATTTATTTTGTGATCCAATTAATATTGATATCAACTCCGTTGATCTTAAATATCAAATAGAATTATGTGAACTGCATGCCGACCCATTTTTTACATCTCGTGGAGTAACTGGAATAGAAATATTCAAATTTTTAGATAAAGAGAAATATCCAAAATTGAGAGATTTTGGACTTCAAATTGCATCAATGTTCGGAAGTACATATATCTGCGAGTGTGCATATTCCGATATGAAATATATAAAGTCAAAATATAGAAACAGTTTGAAAGATTCGACTCTTGAAGAAATAATTAGACTTGCCACAACAAATATTGATGTGGACATAAAAGATATTGTTGCTAAATTATTACGGCAACAATGTTCTCATTAACATATATTACGGATATTTTAAAATTTTCTTTTTAGTATAAATAAAATATTTTTTTAATTAACTTAAACTGACTTTTCATTTATCAACCTTCTTGACCCCCGAAATGTTTGGCGAAGAAAATATAGCCCGCGGGCTATGATAAGTTGGACAGCGCTGATTTATATTCATCAAGCTTTTTAATAAATACATTGGAAAAAAAGTTCTTATAATTAATTAAAGTCCTATATAAACAAAGCAAGTCATTTTGAACCTCAATACTTGAGGGTTGGATACGGGGAAATTAGATTAGGTATTTAAACACCATAGAAAAATGCAAATACATACTAAGTCAAAAAATGAATAATATGTGATACAGACGTCAAGCAATTGTATTAAAACATATTTTTTAAATAATATTGAGGAATTTTAAAGGATAATTGATGATGAATTACAGATTGAACTCGCAACGTTTTGATGTAGTTGAATATGATTTAATTTTATTATTATTTATATTTAAATTATATATAGTCTATAAAAATCCTTTAATAATACTTAATGATAAAATGATGATTGCTTGGTAGCAGCATTTATTATTTAAAACAATAAAATGATAATTTAAGCCTTTTGCTGCAAATAATGTATTTAATGAAAGAATTTTCGACTATAAGATAGTCCTTGTTATCTTATAGTCGAAAATTCTTTCATTAAATACATTATTTGCAGCAAAAGGCTTAAATTATCATTTTATTGTTTTAAATACTTAATGATGTAAGAATATGGTTTTTACAAAATCTATTGAAAATAATGAATAAATATTTTGTTTTATCAATCATTAATTTCAAAAATTAAAAATTAAATGAAAATATCAGATCACATTACAAATCATCAAACAAACGTCAGATAACCCATGGTTTTAGGTATACGAAATATAATTGGATCAATAATCACTCTTTGATATTGAATGAAAAATCAATTGTTTATGGTCTATTAACTTCATCGAATCCTGGTTTTTCCTATGAATATATTTTAAATACCGATCTTATGTTCCTACAAATAGTACTTAAATACATTATATTCTTTTTGTTGTTTTCAGTATATATTTGAATTACATACAACATCATTATTTGTAGACAATATATTGTTATGATATACCCAATATCTTCATCTTCAGAAGACGCTTGACCATGTTTGAACTTTAGTGTAGATACTATTGTTAAATTCGTCATTACAGATAATGATACTCTATCTCGAAATTAACATTCAGAAAGTGCCGTTGAATCTTCTAGTACCATCAACAGGTGAATATCCTGTACTAAATGCTTACCATCAAAATTATAGCTTTGATTATTTATCTATTTTGGCATACCTATAGGCAGTGCTTTTTTTCTGACGGAACGATCCGGAACTGAGTTCCAGCATCTTTTTTCGCTGAATGATTTTAAAAAATTGACATATGTTATGGTTTTTTGTCATATTTCTATTTCTGACATTTCAAATAGTCAATTACAATCAAATTAAAAGTAGTAGTCGTACGCCAAAGCGAGTGAATCATAACTCCGTGCTTCCTATGTGTTATTACTATCATTATAATGGAATTTGATATAAACAACTTTACGATTTCATTTTTCTTTACATTTTTTCTACATTATAATATTTATCGGTAATAAGTTACTAATAACTAATAAGTATATATTTTGTGTCCTGCATAATTATTTTATTTGTTAGCTAATTTCAGCGTCATTTTTTTGCATGTAAAGGATAGTACAGATACGTTCCGACACATCTTTTCCAAAAAAAAAGCACTGCCTATAGGTATTATCTACCAAAATTTAAAATAAAATAATAATTTAATAACACTTGATAAAGGCTAAGCAGAAAATTTGTGTAGCGTAGAAGTAATTTGTTAATTTTTTGTCAAAGGGAAAATAAATGGAATATTACCAACAAAAAATAATCAAAGATGACCTAAAAAATAAAATTAAATGTTTATAATTTTTAATTGCCTGAAGTTAATGAAAAATAAAGAGGTTGATTTTCATTACGTTTAATATTACCTTAATTTAAAAAAAAATTATATAATAATTATTATTAAATATAAAATATGAAATACTTTTAATGAACTGCTCTATAATATAAGTGAAAAATTTAAACTATTTTAATGGCTATAATTCACAGCTCGTCTTTTTGTGAACAGCAAAGTTCTAAGAACGTAAGAATTTTAATTGTTTAACAAAAATTATTTAGTTATTTTTTAGGGGAAGGATTTTCTAAAGTTTATTAAAATGTAGCGCTTATGCATCAACTAAAAAATACGTAAATGTTCTGAAGAATATTAACTTAGAAAACACATACGAAGCACCTTTAGAATTGGTACAATTTCCTTATAAAAGTTTTCATATGTTTCCTACTGATTGCTTAAAGACTATGATCGAAGAACATTTGAATATTTTAAAAGAGAAAAGTATGATTAGTATTATTATCAAACATTTGAATATTTAGATAATAATTTGAATATAATATAATTAAATATAATATAATGAGAAGGTACCACAATTATTAATTAATTTAATATCATTTATTATTAATTAATTATTATTTTATTTATTAATATGATCTTATAGCATCGTTATTTATTTATCTCTGTAAATATTGTGATTATGTAACTGACCAAATGAACTGAAATGCATCTAAATATTTTACATTTATTAGATCACCTTGATTTCTATAACATTTTTTTCAAAACAATAATTTGTAGACATAACATTCAATTCAATTATTTTAATCTCGTTTACAGCTAATGGCAAACATGCTCATCACAGATCTTTTAGAAAGTCTTATTGAAAGAGCTAATACAAATACAAAAGAACCGTTTTTTCAGTATTAGATGGAAACTGGATAAATTAGTTCAAGTAAATTGAAAATACAATAATCTGTGTTGCATCTGAAGTATCCATTAGAGAGCCGAACGTATAAATAATAAAAAATTAGCTAGCATCACAAAAGTTAATCCACAAAGGAAATCCAAATTCAAATATCTGTTATTCATTCATTCAAATTCTAAAATTTAATTTTAATGAATCATATTTTAATTTAAATTTAAATTAATTACGCATTTTGTTTATCTTCAACTATTGTCAGTCTCTGAACCCGGAGAAGAGAAAGGAAATAAAAATAAATGAGACAAGAAATCAAACAAGAAAACAAAAACAAATACTAATTAATTAGTACTAAAGTTAAAGGAATTTCAAATCGGGAAAAACAAACAACAGCAATGTACTTATCTCGACAGCTTGTCAGAGATAACGGGAACGAAAAAAGCAGGCAGCAGATAACTATTGCAGGAAAAAGTCGGGGAATTATGTTGGAAGAAAAAATTGGAAAATTAAAGGTAAACTGAAGTGCCACAAAGTGACGAGGTATAAAAGGAGGAAGCACAACTTTGGAAGATAGCTCAACCACAAGAGATCATTTTTTGTTAATAAACAATAATCCCAGTTTCTCTTCGGCGTCCACATACAAACCGTACGTTCCAAGAACATTCTAGAATGCATCACATGTTTACGACCGGAACATTTCAGATTCAAGATATTGAGGACCATATAGGCTAATCGAAATCAAAGATAACAATACCAAAGTTAACATTGATGACACAGACCTTTAACCCCTGCCGTTTGAAACCAGCCCTTGTTTTGCTCGACGATATCCTTCTTCGATGATTATCGCATCTATTCTCAAACCGTGGGTCGTGGAAACTTCCGATGTGGGTCGTGAGGATGCTATTTGTAAAAAAATGAAACAAACTACGTCACAAACTTTTTAATCTGCTACAAACAAAACGAGAGCATTAGTTTACTAATGTTAATTTGCGATTTGCTCCATATAAAGCGCGATCTAGCGATCACAAATAAAAATCCGCATTAGATCATTAGCGTCAACTAACGAGACATTATTGATCAATTGCAAAATATTTTCTAAAATGCAAATGAAAATATTAAATATTAGG
Source organism: Schmidtea polychroa (assembly GCA_959609185.1). NCBI lineage: Eukaryota > Metazoa > Platyhelminthes > Tricladida > Dugesiidae > Schmidtea > Schmidtea polychroa. Next base: position 99,043 of record CAUHTR010000046.1, read on the forward strand.
GCTTTGAATATAAAATGCTTTACAAATATTATAATAATGGCAAAAGATGTGCCAAATGTACAAAATACACTAGATATCAGTGCCTTAATGCAGAGCATTAATATTAGAGCTTTGAATATAAAAAATGTGCCAAATGTACAAAATACACTAGGTATCAAAGCTGTAAATGTGCCTTTATATTGTGCACAATTAGTGCAGCGCAGTGCCTTAATGCAGACTGTGCACCGGACAGGGGCCTTATTATAATAAAAGAAATTAGCAACAGTTATATACAATCGAAGTCTTATTATAATTCATTTAAAATTATCATTACCGGTTTTCTCTTGTTTTTTATTGTTTTCCTTAATTAAAAAATATTTTATAAAAAACATTAAAATGAACATAATCATACCGGCACCCATATTTTTAAAAATTCAAATATTAGACGCCAAATAGACTATTTAATTGAAGACAGTTTTAAAAGTTTTAGTAGAGATAGTTTGAATTATGTTTAACAGTGAAGTAAGTGGAAATTTTATTAAAATTAAAAAAAGAATAAAAAATTTAATAAAAACAGTAATAAAGAAATTATAAACATATATCCTAATCTATGCCAACAGTTATATATGGAAACAATATAGATGTAATAGTTATGATTAAATGAGTTAAATTAATCTTTTAAGTCAGTTGTCACTTTACAGATTTGCTATTCTCAATAATATAATGCACGCATTTCAATCAGCTATGTTCTAGAACCCGTGGCCAGAGATGACAGGATGTCTCTCAAATGTAAATGGCATTGCATCAATCCCATGGTTCTGTTTGTTGCTATTATTATAGAATATTTGAAATGAAAATTATAATTTAACCGATTCATTTCCAAATATAGCAGGTGCAATTCCTATTAACTTCACATAGCCAAAATCTGTAGCATCAAAAACATAAATTGATAAAAAATTATTGCTCTCGAACATGTCCCAAAATTGTTGTAGTATAAATCTAACAATGTATCTATCGCTAATTTCAATATTTATACTAAATTTATAATATTATATATTAAATATTATTTCTATGATTGCTGTATGTTCGAATCCCTCAGAATATAAAAACAGATAATTTAATTCTCCAAGTTTTAATTGGCAGTTTGTTTTAGTAATAGGTCTGATAATTCAATTTAATTAAGGAATATAATTTGTTTATATAATGTGATTATCGAAGTAGCAGAATTGAAATAACAACTGGAAGATTTTGTTGACATTTTGTTTTTAACAATAAATACTGAACGAATTATTCGATTTCTTCACAAGCTATCGCGGCATAATGGGTAGTCAAAAAAACGAATGAGTAGTTGAGTTTTCAACATGACTTAAGAAACTGATGTTAGTGACCAAGTATAAAAATATCGAAAATTTGTCCTTTGTTCTCTTATAGCTCTTTGATGGACGAGTCTTTCTCGTTTACGAACACCTGACAAAAATAATTGGAATGCAATAGAAAAAGCTCTAACAAATGCCTTTTTGATGGATGGCTTCCAGCTTACGAAACGCTTCGCAATCAACTATGGAATTTAGAGCCAGTTGATCTTTTCCTCGCGGAATAATTAAATTAAAGTGTTCGACATGCGAAATCATAGACGAATGGTCCAGGAAATGCTCTTCAAACTCACAGGGAAACACCAGAAGAGAAACTGAAGAGCCAACTGTTTCTCAGTGATGCCAAGGGATGACGCGAGTACTTGTCAGTGGCTTGCAGTTTTATCAAGGGAATTGCGGATGGTACAAATTGGAATGATCTCATCGGAGTAGAGTGCGAATCGAAATTGACTGAAGTGATGAAACGCATCGAACTGGACTATGGAGTCAAAGGGATCCTGGTCTGTAAACATCAGGAATCACTATACTTTATGGTGCAATGCTAGCAGTTTAGCGATGCGGATCGCATTCATAATAAATGGAAACTTCGCGGAGAATGTAACGTGAAAGAATAGCGGATCGGACAATATATATAGTATATGTGTGTTTATTGAACATACTCACACATTCACACTAACACATTGAAGTTGCGTTTACAGCCAAAAACTTGAAATTTTAACGTCTTTTGAATTTTTAAGAAAAAATTAGATGAATTTGAAAAATATTTGACACCGTCAGATTTCGTATACAAAGAATTTATTCAAAAACTTATGTTTTAATTTTTTATAAATATTCAAAGCAAAATCTAGAGTACCTGAATATCCATTTTAAAGGGATTAAGTTTCGGTTCAATGTCCATTGTTTGATTTTAAATTCGTTATAAGCCAGTGTTTCCCAAAGCGGACCATGTGCCCTTTTAGTGGGCATAGAAAAATTTTCAAAAAAAAAATTAATATATTTTAATTTACACATTTATTATAACTAAAAATAAAATTAAATAATTTGTTAATTATAATTATGTAGCGATTAATATTTCGAACAAATCAAAGACTATTTTAATTTTAAACTACAAAGAAAATTTAATTAATTAACTAATATTATTATTTTATTTAATTAACAAATTTAATCTCTTTTTATATTTTTAAAAGTGAGATAAAACCAAACAAAACTGTTTTCAAAATGTTCAATATTTGTTTGGAAATTGCAATACAAACATACAATATTAAAAACTAAGATAAATGAAATACATTAAATTTACATAAAAATGAAATAATATATAAGCCATTTTATAAATTTAAGTCATTATTATGTACTAATTTTATCGCAATATAAAAGAATTTGACAATTTTCAAGTTAATTAAGTATTAATAAGTTAGACGTTAAACTATTAAAATTAGACGTTGGAGGAAACGTTGTTGGACAAACGATTGTCAAAATAATTGCAAAGGAAATAATTGTGGAGAATAGTTGGAGAAAGGAATCGGTTGAAAAATAAAACGAAAAGTTGTGAAGAAAGTCAAAGAAAACAACCAGCTCAAAATCCCAGTTTAGAAACCAATCAGTAATTTGTGATCTTTAAACCCGGTGTTATACACAAGTGCTATTCCTCACCGAGTGTTGTAATAGGCATTGTAGTCACCAAGCAGAGTGTTGAATTTATTGCCAGTGTCAAGTGAAAGTTTATTTGTGATTATCAATTAAGATTTCTGTTGTCAAGTGTTATTTGTGGATCATATAAAGACACGCTTGGAGTCAGAGTAACATTTAAATGTATCACCAAGTCAATAACCCAACAGTATTTTTTGTTTTTTATAGATATACAATGTATATTATACATAATGATTAATAAATATATAATTATATTGAATAAAGGTAATATATGTTAAAATTTGACGATTAAATTAAATGTTTTATTGGCGTTATTAACACTTTAATGGCCGATGACTCGAATTCGTGTCATTTTTGTATGGATTTTTGAAATGCCGGCCTTTAAAATGTTAATTTGAAAGTCACTATAAATTTACCTTGAAAAAATAAATGGTGCCCGTTACACCATCGATAATTTGGAATGTGCTCTTCGGTACTAAAAGGTTGACGACCACGGGGTTAGGGCAATGTCAATGACAATCAAATATTCCAATACAATTTCACAGCTTCTACTCTTACGCTTGTCATGATTAAAATATCTTCAATTTTGTACAAAATGGAAAAATAAAAACCACTTGTCTATATTTTCCATAGTATATTAAACATTAACAAATTACGAACTCTAATCTGTCGTATTGCTAATTATTTAATATAATGACATTTATAGTAAGACTTAGATTTGTATCAACCTATTATAGCTCAGCGTTGGATTTTACTCGAAAAACTAAATTAATTAAATTTAATTAAAAGAATTTAAATTTTTTTTAGCTTCTTAATGTTTTTATGTCATCTTATGCATTTGTACATTCAAGTTAAACTAATTGTGTGAAACTAAAACATGTGGGTAGTTGGTAATTTATAACTTATTCAATAAATATACTTTACAATAAATTTTTACAAATAACTTTGAAAGAAAAGCACGGGCTGAAATTCATAGTAAATAAGACATTTTCATTTCATTAAAAATAACATTCACATTTAAAACTTAAAATTTGACTAACTTATTAAGTATCTTTAAATGTTTTCTGATATTAATCTTGAATGATTTTTTTGTGAATTTTCTCATCGTTTCATGACTTCAATCAATATTTTTACGACTACCGAATACCTAAAATATTACTTCCAATAACCTAATTGAATTACTAGCAACACAAAGCACCAGTGAGAAGCAGTTTGAATGGATTCAAATCGGTCTCTGCGTGATCTGGATATTATTAATAATAATTATTATTTATAATTTCTTCTGAATACTTCCTTTATATTCACACAATTTTTAGACGAATTTAGATTATAAGTCGTGCTTCCATTCTTGTGACTATGTTCAATATTTGGGAAATTTTAGTATCTAATACTACCTGTGGAGCATCTTGTACTGATTCTGCTAGTACCTAGCAGTACCTAGTGCCGATACATTTGATATCGCCACATCCATAGAGGCCTACTTAAATGTAAAATAATTGATGCATTGGGAGCACCGAACCTTGAAATCTTAGTTGAAGTTTGTAACACTTTCCCAATGGTTAATGTTACAGGTGCTTGTTGTTCTCTATCGCACCTGCAACCTTTCCGCAATCAAGGGCTCTCGCATTGTTGAAAAACGCCATTGAATTGCAATTTTCATTTTAGAATATTTAAACAATATCATAAATTTTAATTTAAGTAAATTTAAACACCAAAAAAGTTATAAACTTCATAAATCTAAAAAACATAATTATTCAGAATTTCTTCTTAATACTGCCATTATATTCAAACTTCAAAAAACACGAGATCTTGCAGTGACTTATCAGAGAGACGTTATCTTATCTTAGTACAAAAATTTGTGCATGTTGAGGTCTCGATATTCGGGAACACTCAATTTACTGGTTCTTATATATGTATATATATATATATATATATATATATATATATATATATATATATATATATATATATATATATATATATATATATCAAAAGACAAAGTAAACTTTTATTATAAAGAAAATTTACCAAATATAAAGTATTCTTCTAGATTACAAAATCCTTTGAATATCCAACCGAATATGCGTGTATGTACTGTGTGAATGTTGTGTTTCTCTTGCTGTGTTGCGTGTAGGCTTTTGAACGTTTTTGTTTTGTCTGTTCGATTTTTATCACTAATAAGGATTAACCTTTTTAGTATGTTATTGCGGTTAAAATTTTGGGCGAAAAAAATGAATTTTTACTCGCTATTTATACTGTTTTCGTGTCTATGAAATTAAATTGATATATTTTTATAAGTGTACTTGAGAAATAATTAAGAAAATAATATATTTTTATAAACATGCTTATGATTGTTAAAGTATTAATTATTGTTATGTGACTAAAAAATTTCAAAATATCTAAAATTATTATTATTGAATTATTACATATGTCTTCATGATTCTAAAAATTTCAAAGTATTTAAAATTATTATTATTGAATTATTACATATGTCTTCATGATTCGAGTACCACTCACATTTTTATAATTTGCAAACATATGTTTTCTAAGATTAGAAATTATTTATTGAAATTTCATAATTTTGAATAATAATTAATTCCCGTATGTTTAGTAATATATTTATTTTAATGTACATGAAACATCAAAACATAAAATAATGTACATATAACCCCAAAAAATAAAATAAATAAGATGCACTGATAAGAAACATCAAAACATAAAATAATGTACGTAAAATAAATAAGATGCACTGATAAGTCAAGGTCAATAATCAAATTGCAATAATAATTGTCAATGTTTTGACTTGTCCGGCTTATCTGTTTGATTTGGTTGTTTGGGTTCCACGTAAATATTAACTCTAAACTTGTTGCTGCCCGTTCTATAGTAGTGGGTCAGTTCAAATTCTTCAATTCTCCTTCCTCTGTCATCCAACATGCATATCGAAATACGCATTCAACATCAGTTGATGTTGGTTTTATGCAAAGAAGTGCGTCATAATTTTTGCAGGTTTTCTGTTCTTTTGTCGGTGTTCTTGAAAACATGAATACTGAATTGCGCCGACGACAATTCTTCTTTCTGGAGTAATATATTCAATTCATCCTGTAGCGATAGATTTTCATTTTCATCAATATTCGGTGACTTCTAAGCTGCTTCATCTACATCATTACTGACCCCAAAAAGACGAGAGGCTTTTCAAATTTTCTATGAGCTTATTAATAATGTTGCTGTTCAAATCAGAAAGTTTATTGAACATGAATTGTAATATTTTTTCATCACTCACTAAAGTTGCGTCCTCATGACTTAAATTCTCAACAGCTAATTTAACGATTTCCATGGCCTTGAGAAGTATTTTTAAAGCAGAAAAGTCTTGATTAGTAACCCAATCATGGTGGTAATAGAATTCCATCAGGTCTTGACATCGAGATGAAGCTCTATCTCATGGCCGAATTCATGCTTAATTTTGTTTTGAAAAACACCGTTGCGAACCGTTGCTTTCTTGATAAATCTCAAAACTTTTCTTGAATTCTCTAGTAATCCACTTCTTCCTGTTTGATTTCATCATTGCTTATAATTTCCAAATCCATTCATCATCGAAATCTCCAACTCTTCTTATATAATATATCGCACACACACAAGTGGATACCATGAATAATACAAAATTGTCTGATGATGTCGACGTGATGAATGTATTTTTTGTGTACAGTAGCTCCATTTTGTGTAGAACCCACAATATCTTTGCTCTTATTGATACCAAATTCAGCTAAATGTCATTTCATTGCCTCACCATATTAAGAGCAGAACATTAGCCAAGAATACGCACAAGACCAGTTTTCAATGTTGTTTTGTGAACTCTTCTATGAAGATTTACACCAAAAAATCATCTTCACTGCGGTATATTCGACAACAGTCATACTGCTTTTTGCTCCATTTTTGAAGTTTTACTGGATACTGGCAATCATTGAGTTTCTTCTATCATCGTAATCCTCGTGAACTAATTTTATGAAATCACGTTCTGTTCCTTGGAGTTTGTATCGAGATTTTGATTGCTTGATATAACTATAGTTATAGTTCTAATGAATATTCCATCTGTTGCGAGGTTTTAAATGATTTCTTCTAAACTTTTTCGGTAGAGAAAATCTTCAATTGTCCTTAGTCTCTTCTACTGGCTTTTCTGAAGCTGTATTTTGAGTATTTTTTTTTAACATTGATGCTGAGTCATAAAAATGTTTGGGTAGAGTAGCCTAAACACTTGATAATTTTATTACATCGTCCACATTGTACATGCATTTTTGCGCTTTGTCGCGTATTCCCATGCATTTGACTTGGCTAAAAATAACAATTATTTACAGATTTTACCGAAACCCTGTAATAGTAAAAGATCTATTTAATGATTAAATTTTAATCTAATATTTTATTTTTGCAATTAATAGCGCTGTATTTTAATATAAAATTTTGTTCGAATAATTAAATAAATAGCGTCGCTAAGTATACTTAAAGTGAAAACATAAATAAATAAATATTGATAATTTTAAAAATCGGGTTTCTGTTAATGTTTTTGGCATTTTAGTTACAGAAATTCCTTTACAAAACATTTCAAAAAAACAGTAAAAAACAGTCTAGAAAAAACAACTGTTTACTGATTTTTTGAATTTGGTTAAACTCAGCCGATTTACTGTTACTATTAAACAGTTTTGAAATATCCAAGTGGAACGGCGCACACTGTAATTTGAGTGATTTATAGACAATTTATAAATCAATTTATAAAACAATTTATAGACAAGTACAATTTTTCTTGTTATCTCCGATTTCTTCATTGTCACTGAAGAGTCACTGAAATGTCAATTAATTATTAGAAGGTGCAAAATTAGAAAGCTGTCATAATATTTCAATAGATTTAATCGACCGAGTGTTTAATGGGTAAATTAACTGTAATTTTTCTCCATAAGCTGTGACTACAAAATCCATTAAAAAGTTGAAATCACTTTTGCGGTCCGAGTATTTGATTAAATTTTGCCTTCGGATTCGACAAATTGTAGCCCGAATAAGGCCCTTACTGATCCTATCAACAGCAAGTTTATCTGATTTCAACACATTTTCCGTAGATACTCGAGTATACCGAGAGGTTTTTGTGACACAAAATTGGATAAAATCTTGTGGATCGCGTTATATTTGTAAGTTTTATGTACCGAAATGGTTTTTGTCCTTCGCGTTTTATTTGCGATTTGAATTTTTCGTCCATTTCTGATATAAATTCCATCACACGTTATACTCGGTGGCGTTATAATCGATTGTCTAGGGTACCCACTACAAATTACTGTATATTCATTTCCCCACAAATACTGTTAGGTTTATTTCATCTGAATCTTTAGTTATTGGTCCTTCAAGCTTTACGAATCACTCAATCATATTTATTAAGCTATTTCAGCTTGTCTTATATTGAAATAATTACAGTTCTGCTTTTTTAAATATTTGGTAAATCAATTTCAGTTTTCCCGAATTCCGGAAAGAAAATTTTTATAGAAATGAGAACTCTAAATTTTAGTCTTAGATAGAAGGCGAGTAAAATTTTATCGAATTCATTTTTTTTGATTTAAAGAAATAATATATTATAAAGAAAATTTTCTAGATCTTTTGTGGTATATTCATCAAAAATATCATTGTAATCAATTGTTCTGGCTGTTTATTTTCCATCGACAGTATTGCTAATCCATCTTTGTTTTCTTTCAATTCGTGGTATTTTTTGCTATTTGAGAAATTTTAGTAGAGCGTTTGGCATATCCAAAATAATGATTAAAAATTCCAAATTATGAATATAAAAAGATTTTGTAGATTAAAATCTTTTAATACTAAGTGCCATTCCATAACAAAATCTCTAATCAATAGGAGCATTAATTTGCATAAATTTATAGAATTTTATTTATACTACGACAGAATTTTTTAAAATTATTTTTCCATTAAAAATCTACATAAATTGAAGAATTAAAATTATCAAATTTTCAAAATCTGATACAAATTTTCTAAGCAAACATTTTTCTTTTTGACTAATTACTGCTTACACACGTTATCACCGTTCTTAATAAATAATTCGAGAGTTGGTCGGGATTTTATTGTTAGTTTGTTTTGAGGCATCGTATCAGTTTTTGTTTCACCGACAATATGATTTAGTGATTCATTTAAAATAAATTAAAGGATTCATTCAAATTTACAATGATAATTTTCCGGTTATATCCGGTTTATTTTATAATTGAATGTCTTTTTAAATTGTATATACTAGGATATAATTAACTTTCCAATGCCCGTTTTAATAATAGAGTTTATATATAAACGGAGTCTTTACATATAAAGGAAATTACTTAAAATGTAAATATGCAGAACCCTTACCTAAAGAGTTAATAAAATTTTAATTTCGGGTTTGTCTGAATTTTATCAAATTCTACTTTTTTTATTTTTATGGCATTTAACTTGATGAATCGGTTATTCAATTTATTAATAATTTTGTTTTCTACTTAACATATAGTTGTATATTTATATTTTCTCATTTATCTATATTCATCTTTGTTTATACATCATAATTTATCGATATAGCAATGACTTCATAAATAAATGAATAATATAGATATTTAATATAGTTTTCCTACTTTTTCAAAATATTTGACAATATTCTCAAAATTAATCTTTAGCTTAATTGACAATATTTTAAATCTGCTAAAGCGTGACGAAATATATAATTTCTAAAAAATAGATCTGTCATTTTTTTAGTAAATACTTAGTTAAAGCAATCGACTCTAGCTAATCAGTTGTTTTCCACTGAAATGTTAGCAGTCTTCAATTCCAAAAGCAATACTAATATAATCAAGGTTAGAATGACATTCACTAACATTTCGGAAAAGTAATAACACTTATTCAATGAGATTATTCCTAAAAGATTGTTATTTCTCTAATTCGGACGAATTCTCTTTCCCGATATTGTATATGATAATGATTATAACACATCACTGTCACATTCAACTTCAAAACTTATTATTATCAGCCTGATTTTTATACGATATGATTGCTCTAAAGGAACTAGACTATCAGGAATTTCAAAATATCAGTATTTCAATGTCTACAATTTTGTAAGAGATTATTGATTTTCGATTTGCTGTGTAAAATCAATAGAATATTTACCAATAAAATTTGGATTTACTTTTCAAATATTATTTATTTCGAACTATCAAAGTATTAAAATAATTTATTAAGTTATTAATTTTAATTTCTGTTAAGTAATTGTTGAACTCTGATATTATTATATAACTACCTATTTATTTGTATATTAACATTTACACATGCATACTTACCCAAGTTTACATACAAACACCCTAATTGTACCGATCAGTTTTTTTTGGTGATTTAGATAATATGTTAAATAATAACAAAGTCTTAAATTGATAAGGTTTTTTAAATATCAAATGTTTACTTGATAGCTTTCACTAATTCACATTAAAAATTCTTTCCAATTAAGTCTCCAATCAACGATCACTACTATTATTTCGGTTACCAAACCCCTGAGGCTTCATGACAACATTTTCCCGAACACCATCAAATTGGGTATTTGCGCTTCCACTTGTTATGGTAAATATATGCCTTCTCATACGATATTACAAGATTAATAATGTTATTTTTGCAGAACCACTTCAAGATCCTAAGACAAAGCTCACAGCTTTAAACGTATTACGCTACGATTTTCTGGTGCTGTGTTTAGCATGTGATAGGATGCGCATTGAACATGTTGAAAGATAATGTTTAATGTTTCTGTTTTTTATTATCTATTAAAATCTTAAGAAGATTACGCTAGAATAATCAGAACAATTTTGGTCCGAATTTATGCCTCAGTTTATGCCGTCTCTTTTATTGGTCTTCCATATGATTTTCTGAGATGGTGTTTCTAGTCTCGGGTTTGGCCTTTCGACCACCGAGTGTCCATAGTGATATGACAACTATTCTACATTCTATAAACGATAAAATCATCCTTTGTTGAAGACTTTTCTTTTTATCTGCAACTTCTCTACTAATTCCGTATTTGATGATCGACAACTTGGTTTTTTGAAAAACTATTTCCTGTTTCCGTGTCTTCTCCAATATCTAAATCAGAATCCATATCGTTACTGATTCCATTCAAAAATAATTTAATTTCTTTCTTTGACGATATTGTGAAATCATCTGCTTTTCTGAAAGGGCAGAAAAATTCTAAGTGTAATAAATATTGAAATATAAATATAAATATTGAAAATAAATATTGGCTAAAAGTTGAACTTATACAAGGTAAAAAAAAATCATTTCCCTTATAAACCAACAAAGATAGTAATTATATTTTTAGGTTAAATTCATCATTAAAATATATACAACTATAACAAAGTGATATTTTTAAAGCAGAATATACAAATGAAATTTTTGATGTTAAATTATATAACAGGAAATACGATTTTCCTCCCAGGTTCAAATTTTTGACAAAATATTTAAAACAATATAAATAAATTATATTTTAAAATTTAATTTTCCTCGTTGCCATCACTCAAGTTGTCTGACACAAGCTCAAAGTTTTTGAGTAAGCTCATCGAATGAAGATAGAATAGCGATTATCTTTGAAGACAGCTCATCTTTGACAACCTCGTTTGATGACAACCCTCATTTAGAAACGTAATGAGTTGAGATCCCCACTTTTGAACTTGTAGAACCAATTTTGAGCTCTCTTCGGAGCTATAGCATATACTCCATACACGTCACAAATGTCAGGAGCTGCACCCATAGCTTTTTATTTTAAAAGCCTAAAAATTGATTAAAATTAATTTGATATATATTTTAACATCAACTAACAAAACACAAAATTAAAGGTGAAAAATAAAATACAGAAAATGTGTAAATTTATTATACAATCTAATATAAATAATAAACTCACGAAAAATCTGGTAGGCGAGTTCAAACAAGCCAAAACACTGCAAAGTTGTTCGCGTTTCAACTTAAACAAGTGTTAACTATATTGACCACAGTCTACCCTCGTAATATAATAAATACATAAAGATCATTTTAGATTAACAAAGAAAATAACCTTTATTCGTGATAGCATAAAAATTAACCACATTCCTATAAAAGATGTTTTTACAGAATATACAGATCACCTTATGAGTTCTAATACCACATTTCGACCGATTGAGTGATATTGTTTACCGCATATTTTTTCAATAGTCAATTTATATTTACAGTATTCACTACTATCTTGAATAGTTATTCAGGAGTTTTAGGAGGAATCGTACTTTAAGAACAAACCATACGTGTGTCAAATTCTACTTAAAAGTCGGGTTCAGTTACCTACATTTCATATTTAACAAGGTTCATCTTATGACAGTTTTTAAAGTTGGAAATTTTCATAACTCACAAGAGAATTTTCTTTTTCCAAATCCGTTTTCATGAGATCTAATCGTTATCAACGACAACGATACGATGCGGATATTTGAGATTGTTGACAGCAGAATGTAACACTTTTGAAACTTATTTTCGAAAGTCTGGGCGCAAGATACAAGTTTCAACTGATTTAGTTGTATTGTATATATATTGTATATAAATAAAAACGTAAATAATTATTGTCACAATGATATACAAATAGTTATTGTCAGATAATATCGTAAGATTACTGAGATTTGTTAGTTTTGGTCTTCTTCCATGAAAATTATGCCATAACCGCTGTCAATTAACTCATCCTCGAATGTTCTACGAGTTTCGTTTTTATTAAACTTAAATTGTCTTTGCGATCGCTTCACATGTACTTATTTAATGGCCTTAAGTTTTAACTTTAAAGGTTTGTTTTTCGTTTTGTTGTTTCCATAGAAAGTTTTTGAAACTTGAAATATTTAATGGATTATTTGACTTAGTTATAGAAGAAAGGTTTGGTGTTTTTTAGGAAATTTATGATATTTTATGCATTAATATGGAATTATTTCGCTAAAATGTAAGTTAGATATTTTTATATTTATAAATAAATAAAATTAATCACGAAGCACATTTATTTTTTTAAGACATTTAGGGAAAAATCGGCGTATATGAACGAAATAGTTTTTTAAATTTTTATAATCTTCTTTCTGCAGCTCATTTTCGATGGCTTTTTTCTTTCTGTGAATCAAAAGTTCTCGAAGGACCTTCAATATTTGAAATGCTGCCTTCACACATACTATAAAATATTTTAATAGTTTGTAATTTAATGAAAAAAACTTACATTGTATTTTCTTCTTTTTCCCTAAAGCTCAAGGTAGAGCTGTCGGAATCTAAATTAAAAGTATTTTCTTCCATTTTTTAATAATTTTAAAATAATTATATTTTAACAATATGTTAACAGTTATTTATTTCGGAACAAAAACCTATATAAGAATTTTGCATGCATTTTTCATTGTGTTTTGTGTTGGTGTGTTGAGTTATTTTTTCTCACCTTCACAAAACCTATAATAAAGTTACTAAATTTCGGAATAATAAATTCCTACAAATGATACAAAAAGGCCAAACAAACTGCCAGTCAGAGGCAATCCCCCCTGACTGGTCGAAACATTAACATTACCATTTATGTTTAAAAAACATTAAAAGTTGATAAGAAACATCTAGTTTATTAACCATCACAATTATTTAGATATAATTGATGGATTTCCTTCATCAGATATTGACAAATTGAGTAGGTTAAAATAAGGTATTATTTAAAAATAATATAAGAGTATTCGATTACTTAACTTAGTTATAGAAGAAAGGTCATCATACTTTTTCAAAGATTCTCTTAATTTAATTAATTTATTAAGCTAAGGAAACATTAAATAAAACCTTCCGTTCTCCTTCCTATTCATCACTTTAACAGATTTAAAATTTAAAAAATTAATTAGAGCCACTTAAGATTTTACTTATTTGGTGTCGACATGTGCCAAATTATAAAAGTGTGATTTTACTTGATGTAAATAGCTTTAAATGGTTTAACATTTGTTTTAATTTATATTTAATAACTGTAATTATTTTTCAGGTTTTTAGGATTTTTCTGAAATTAATACTATGCAATGTAAGTGACATAATTTCAACTATAAATAATAAAATAAATGCTAAGAAATAAGTTTATTGAAATTTATAAAAAATTCTATTATTTTCTATATTTCTTAATCGCTCTCCTTGAATTTGTATTTCAACTCTTGAGTTTTAATTTGTTCTTTATATCTTCTAATTCTTCTAAAATATTTAATTATGTTTATTTAAATAAGAAAAATTAATTACGCTCCATTTTTTTTAAATTCTGAAGATATCCACAATATTTTCCGCCGCGTTTTGAATTTCAGCTTCATGATTTTCATGCTCTAAATTTTTTAATAATTTCAAAAATGATTATATAAAATTTTTAACAACTTTAATTATTTAGAAATAATACTTCTAAGTTAATTTTTAGGTTGAAATTCACTATATTTTGTATTTAATTGAGATAAAGGAATATTTGGTTTGTTTTCAACAAAAGATTTATTTTCAAATTTATTCATATTAATCGAAATAGATACGTATAATAATGTTGATTTAAATAAGTTTAAAATATTATTTCGATCTATTTTTTCCAATTAAAATTAACTTATATATATCATCATTAACTGCTGAGCATTAATCAGAATTATCAACTTGGACAGCGATGTGTTGTAGACTCGTAAAAGTGTAAAATAATATCACCGAACTAAATACAATTTATTTAAAAACAACAGAAAGATTTCAAACTACTTCGGCGCTATTAGAGAAAAAATTATCTCTAATTTCCCCATCTTTCTCGAACTGGATGAGGACGGTGAACTATATTTTAACGGTGTCCATACCTTTGATTTCGGCAATTAATTTATTTATAATCTTATTTGTAAGTGAAATTTGCACCAAGTTATCTTTTTCCATATTAAAACGTAAATTTTTTCGTGCACCCTTAAAATCTACTTCTATTTCGGGTTCATCGTCAATATTGATCGAACCACCTATTTGATTATATATTGAATCAACAGTTATAATCAGTTATAATCAACAGTTATAATCACAGGAGAAGTATTTGTGGATATATTTTTTGTTACAGGTCACTTATTATTATTATGTGTATTATTTACAGGTCGCGTATTATTTATAGGTGTTTTACTTTTTATTCTATTAAAAAGTCTCTTTAGTAATTGTATATTGATTAAGAAGACTCTTATGTAACATATAAAAACACTTATATTTTATATTTTGGGATGTCTCGCATATAGGACAAATATAGTAGGTGATGCCATAGAATCTATGACCATAATATCTTTTCATTACCTTATGGCATAAATTCGAATGGCCTAATGAAGATTGGCAGTAGTTACGATATAATTTACCTGTTAACGATAAATTATTAAAAGAATGTAAAAAATATGTATTTAAAAGTTTATGTAAAATATTATAATGTAATTATTATAACCAGTTGTTATTAGTTAGTATATTTTTATCATTAGAAAATTATAGAAAAGGATTAACTAATAACAATTAATAATAATCTGTAATATTCGTTATGTTCAAAGTTAGTTGTAAACTACTTTGAACATTATTATAAGAAGAGTTGTAAAGTATATTTATTGAGGGCAATTATTATTATTATTATTATCATTATTATTATTAGAGATATATGTAGCTGCATGCTGACTGCAAACTACATTTATTGGGGCAATCATAATAATTATTATTAGAGAGATATGTAGCTGCATGCTTACTGCAGACTACTATGTAGCTGCATGCTCACTGCAGACTACAAGGTATATTATTAATATATTATTATTATTACAACTAATGTAGATGCTCATTGCAAACTACAAGGAATATTTTAAAGCTATAGTTTCTTAATAATTTTATAATTTTCGTCATAATAATTTCAACATAACATTTTCATCATTTTCTTCATTATATGCATAATTTCAATAACAAAATAACAATAATTTTTACAAATAAGTTTTATGCAAATGTTAAAAAAATAAGTAAGAAAACTTTTAAATTATATATATATATATAAATAAGTAAATGCTTACATTGTGATTCCATGTCGGAATCAGAATCATCCTCAGAGAGTACATTATCATCCTCATTAGAACTGAGGGCATTTCCCGTATTTAAAAAATCATTACAAAAATAAAATAAATTTACTTTCATGTCCAGCAAAATCATTTTCTCCATCATTAGTGGCATCAGTTTGCCCAATAAACACGACATCATCGTCGTCGCTAATTGTAATCGGTTCTAAAAACAAAATTAATTTCATAAAAATTAAATTAATAAAATTTACCAAAAATCCGATCCACATTCAATATTGTTTCATCCTCGGTTACGTCGAACCAGTCAAACGAATCTAAATAAAAAAAATAAAATAGAATAAAAAAAATAATAATTTACCATTTGTCAAAAGACCTTGTAAGATATTCGATTTGTTAGCCATAGATTTGTAATTTTGAAATTTGACAGATTTTGAAAAATTGTGACAAATTTTAGATTTGTAAATGTTTATAAAGAGAATGAATATTTTCCTGTCCCAGCCAATGAGAATTTAGACACACACACATAGAAACTGAATATTTTACTTTCTCAACCAATCACATGCATGCATGCAATGTAAATCACACTGAAATTTCATGTGACTGCCTTTGTTAACTTGCACTGTCTATGCTCCAGGCATATGCGGTCTTTATGTTGAATTAATAATATTTATCTAAATAATAATAAAGTTAATTATAAATAATAATATTTTAATCCCAGAAACGACTAAGACTTGTGTAGTAACAAACAGTAACAAAAGGCGTACTGACGCTTTGACCTTTTAAGTGTAAATAAATATTTTAATAAAAGGTAATAAAACTAACTAATTCTTTATCCTCAATAATTTAGAAAAATTAAATTGAGAAAACCAGAAAATGGTTATGATCTATTCCAAACTCGAATTAGCCAAAAATTCCAAATAAATAGTTTTATAGATTTGACAATCTTTCGTTCGATACTTATTAACTTAGTTCCACTTAAATTCGAATAACTGATTGTTATTATGCGCTTGCAAAATCGAAATCGATCTATTGTGTTTGTCCAATTTGAAATCAGTTTAACTTTATCTTATCTAATTAAAATTCTCCGTTTATTGTGACCCTTTTCTTCAAAATTAAAATTTTGTCCTTTTGTTCCAATTTGTATCTCTATTTATATTAATTTAAAGTTAACAATTCTATTTATAGTAATTTAATTACTATTTTTAATACATATTTTTATTTAAATACTATTTTTTATTTATATTCTAAGTATGGTAAATTTTTTTTACTATTTATACTCTATTTCTTATTATAGTAATTAATAATGATTTATTTCTATTTTAAGTAGTTTTTAAATACTATTTATAATTTATCTTTATTCCTTTCCTAAAATCTCTCTATCTCCTTATCCTGGCTCCTATTGAACCCCAACAGCGGAATGACATGTAATTTCTGCTCATAATATTTCCCTTGTACATTATTATTATCATTGTCTTTGATGACAGACATTACAGGATTCTGTTTAGTATTTAATTTTGAAATTACAAAGACTTCATCACTGAGTGGCTATATTGTTTGGTTAATAGATATTAATTATTAAACCATAAGTCGACAATTATGTTATAAGAATTTATATATTAACATCTATAGTAATTTGATTGATGACTTTTAAATTATTTCGTAATAATTTTTATGTTTACTTGTATATCTATCCACATATTGAAGTCTAGTTTTTATGAAAACTTCGAAATTATCATGACATCACATGCCGTACTTTCTCAAATTAATACTTGACTGTCTTGTACGTATATATAACTTATATTATTCCTATAAAATAAATTTAGAAAATATTTCCCAATTGACACCCCCTCAAACCATATTGTCATTAACAGTTACCCACAAATGCCAATTAAACTTGGTCTTAAATATATTGTAGTTCATGTTGAAAGGAATTTTTTTTTAATTTTCACAAAGGACCCTCGGTTCATACCGTCGTTAATAACTGCCTAGTCATGCTAATGTAGTTCATATCCAGAAAAAATCACCCATAATTCATCACGTAAAAATTTCACACTTTTATGATTGACCCCGGCTCTAGTCTCTATAATTATAAATCTTCGTTAAAATTTTGATCATTTAATACTATTTAGACTTTATTCATAAATAATTAACATAATTAAATTGATTTAATAAAAACATTGCATCACAGAATATTATTGAGAACTCAATTCATTTCTTACTATTTTTACCCCTTAACGATATCATCGATCTAACCTTCCATCCTACCCTCCTTATTCACTATATAACTTACTCCAACCAATGTATCGAGTTTCTTAAAACGTTACTATTAATAGAAAAATTCAAAACCGACATCAACAATTTTCTTTTCCTTATAGAAAAATTTAACCAATAGAACCGATTCTATAGAAACAACCCTGCAAGCTAAGGGGTGCCATCACCGAATTTACCCTGACTAACCGAATGGACGATGCATGCGTTCTCGTAAACGAGCCAATCACCATCGACCAAGGCAGCAGGAAACCCTGATCTTCGAATAAAACCACCGAGACCTTGGCGAATTTAACCCCTGTCACTCCAGAAGTAGATTCCATACATATCAGAAAGGGCAAGGGACTCCGCTTAAGCTAGGATACATGTCCCTTATAACCATAGGCGAGGAATAATGAGGAACAATGTGTGTTATAATCATAATCGTTGATTACTTAAATTCAATTGAAAAAAATTAACAAAACCACTTAAGAACTATTACTTGACGATAAAACGATTTAATTAAATTCAATAAAAACGAAAAATTATATTTAGTAAAAATCATAAAACTTATTTAAAAAATCTTCTCAGTCACTATAAAAGTCTTACCGATGATGTAGAAAGGCAAATGAAAAGAGGGACTCTCCAAACCCCCTTCGGGTTAAAATTTTTATCCTGCATTTCCACTGCACGTATAAAAGTGGAGCACAAATGAATTACAAATTGGGTAAATCGGCACATGTTAAACTATCATTAGCCCACGACTGTTTCGAAAATTTATCCAGATACACTTCTCGATTAGATTGGAGGTTGGAAAGATTGAATTCCTAAAATGGAACGAATGGAAAATTTACCAGATTTTTTTGTTGTTGTTACTTGCCCATTAGGATGATGATAGAGCTACCCACAACCCTTACGGTTAGGAATTGCTAGGGACCGAATATAATTCTCGATACGTAGCAATGTCCCTCCTCGTAGTGGGTCTTAGTAGCATAGTTTTGTTGAATGTCTTTAAATAAAAATTTTTAAAAAAGAAATTAATGTTAGACATTAAAATAACAAATTCAACTTTTAAATAAGTTAAACAAAAATCATTTGAATATGTGATTTCAAGTTTAATTTACGAAATTGTAATTTTTCCATTTTTATTTTTTCTACTCTTAACTCGTTAAACCTAAATTTAACAATCCTTAATGCACGAACTTAATTTAATTTTAACAATCCGCGACCTAATCTATTAAATTGGATATACAAATCAAATGTGAAAATTAATTCGTAATTTAATCTACTTTACATACAAAAATCATTGTCTGTTGGATTGGATACATATTATGCTTGAATGTAAATTGTAATGGGGTGTTTAGACATTTTGGTGTAAACGAACGTAGATGGAGGTACAAAGATTCGTTTTAATATCTCTTTTATCATTACAGTCATGTCCAATACTGAACTAAGGAACGTACAAGAAGGTCACTCGTCGACCGACTTGATCCTAGGAATTACCGGCGAGGAGGCAGACGAAGCCGTCCGATTGAGGGAGGACGCAGAAATCGCCCGGCTACGGTCTAGATGGATCTGGTATAAGATTTATGATTGGACCTACCAGAATGTGGTCCCGGTGATTCCGAAGGTGGAGCCGTATATCAATTATACTGCATTGGCTTTGATCGACGCATTCGACGATGCGAAGGAGGCGCTGGACCGGTTGCATCGGCTCGAAATATCAGTCCTGGCCGGCGAGCTGGAGGACATCGACGGCTACGCCCGAGCCCAATGCCATCCAAAGCGGACCGCAGCTCTTCGCCGGGGGCTGGAATACCCAAGAAGTCCTCGACGGGGACCGG
This sequence comes from Schmidtea polychroa, assembly GCA_959609185.1. Lineage (NCBI taxonomy): Eukaryota > Metazoa > Platyhelminthes > Tricladida > Dugesiidae > Schmidtea > Schmidtea polychroa. The sequence continues at coordinate 119,200 of CAUHTR010000046.1, forward strand.
AACAGCTGAGAAAACGCGGGCGCCCACGAAAAACCGCCAGCTCAGCCAAGGAGATTACCGAACTGACAACTAGCGCTGCACGACACACCTAACATCTGTGTTGTGACTAAAGTCTTGTGATAAAAATAATTATCATGTAATAACTCTGTCATTAATGTTAATTAATATTGTGTACTGGGTCAGATAACTTGGACCCAGAGTTAAAATAATATTAGTTATGTCTTAGTAGTTTGTATTTAGTTAAATGTTTGGTTGAGTTTTGGTTGTCGAAACTAATTTAATTGGGTATTGCTTGATTCTTGGTAATGTTCTTGGCGTTGACTATTATTATTATCGACTACAATTTTCCGTAACATTGACAGCCCCATAAGGTTTGGTAAGATTCATAGAACTCGGTTTGGGTGCGCGTAGAAGGGGGCTGCGACGAGGGGATTACATTCATTTAGTATTGATGATCATAATAATGCTCGACACTCGATGCTGATGCGAAACTCACTAATGTTATCTTGTTTTAGTGCTAAAACTCCTGGAAGAGATGCGAGCAGATAGAGAGCGGGCGCAACAACAGGCAGAGGAATACCGGGCCAAGCTAGCACGAGTCAAGACCCATTGTCGGAACTTCGAATGTACCTGGTTCCCGCCAGCAAACGGATGAAGCTGATCACTCAACTGCAACTCCAGAGTGCACAGGATCAGGTTGAGTTACGGGCCCTCCGCCTGAGAGTGAAGGAGCTGGAGATCAGGGTACACCAACAGGACCTTGATCGAGAGGTCATTTCCAAGTTAATATTTTCAAGAGATTTATCTTGAGTGTAAAGGCACATTAATATTTTGCTAAATAAACCAGAACCTCTTATATCATGTTGCCAGTCATTGCCCGCCCTTTACTTTGCCTTAGCTCATTAATTTTGAGCACAATGTTATAAGAGAAAACACGTTCAAATCATTGGTCACTGGACTAAGAAAATAATGTTTGTCTGTGTCGTAATCAATTACTAACAGCAATTCATTGGCCTTGGGAGGAGAAATTATTGCAAAGATTACATTTGCCTTCATCATGTCCTCAATGTTTAAAAAATCATTTAAATATTGAGTACAATCATCTGAAATTGCAGCACACAAAGTTCTATTTAGGAGAATATAATTATTTGATAATTTTAGGTTCATAAAGTATTCATTTATAATTTTATCAGTTATTTTCCCGTTGATTAAATTAAAATTGGTAGAAATTTCGATGCACGACTGAGATTTTAATTCACCAAGCGTATCATATACTTGATCATAATCCAAGAGTCTTTCAAAGACAAATTTCTCAAAAAACACAATAAAAGAACTTGCAAAGTATTGATTGTAATAAGAGTGAAAGGAAGGATGCGAGATTCGATGATCAGCTATGAATTTAATTCTTCGATTAAGACAAAATTGATTGAGATAATCGGTCATCTTTTCACCAATTTCAATCAATCTCTCATCAATATTTCTATAATTAAAATCAAAAATGTAGCTACGGTTAAGTTTACTGGAATATATGAAAAGACACCAATCTTTAAATTTTGGAATGATACCAAGAATGTGATCGATTGCTTTAAATTGTTTAAAGGTGACATTGTCGGCTATAAAAGAGTCATTTTGCGCAATTAAATTGGATGTAAAATTGGCAGATAAAACCAAGTTTTTAGAATTCTCTTTATAATATTTATCAATTAGTGATGACACACATGGCGCTTGGTTGTTGAGAATTTTAGTAATGTTTAAATTATTATTTGTAGTTTGGGATTTAGCGATAGCCTTCTTGAAATTGATTGTTGCCATATTTAAATTGTTTTTAGCACCTCCAATTAAATTTAGTGAACCAGTAACCAAGTGTTTCTGATATCGATGCACATTTCTTCTTATTTTTTCAATGAATCCATCATGAAAGCTGTTCCAATCTTTACTTATTATCACTGCATAAGCTCAAGTGAATGGACCACAGTCAAAGTTGTTATTTTGATATTGAAGATTTGTATATAATAATAAAATCTATTCAGTGCAATATTGATTTTAAGAGCCATATGTTTGTTGATTAGAATATTTCGGTTATTAAAAATTGGATCAATAAAGTAGGATGAATTTGATTTCTTACAGTATACAAAAAGAATCCAATGGGAATTGTTTGGGAATTGAGTGGACAAAAAATCATTTCAGCATTGCTAATTGATTGTGGAATTGCAACAATTTCTTCTTGAATATTCGACCATAGAATATTAACGATGAAGCACTTGATGTATCCATGCATTGGATTGTCGATATGGTTTTCAAGATACCAATCAATATCGTTATCAGAGAACCACATTTCAGGATCACAATCGTCAATTGGTAAATAGTAATTATCTATTGTGCTCTCTGCATCAGTCTCATTAGAGGGAACGGCAGACGCTTGAGCTGATGCAGGCACACATCTTCATTTGGTTTTCGATGATTGCTTTTTTAGTGTCGTAGATCGCGATTTTGTAACAGATTTCTTTGTGAGAGGTTCTTCAATAGTCTCTGTAGGGATTGGATTGACTCTACTAGAATTGGCGTCAAATAAACAGTTTTCACAAATGTTAACATTCATTCCTTCTCTGACCAAAATGAATTTTTCAAGGATGTTATTACATTTCATACTGTTGATTTCTTCAATGACAACGATAGGATCCATAAAATCACTGTTGGTAGTTGTCAATATCGCAATTGGTTTTTGCTGTTTCTTTTACATTGATTTGGTTAACAATTAATTAATTTAGTTTTAATTTAGTTATTATTAGAGAAATTTGCTGGCACATCTCTGGAGTGCAATATTTATTGCTTGTTTCAAACAGACGGAATTTCTGGTTTTTATCCATAAATTTCTTTGTATCTCTCAACAAAAAAAAATAAATCGCTTGGCTTTAACGACATATGTGTCATCTATTAATTTCTCATTATTAATTGTTTCCATTAATTTATTACAAACAAACCGAAAATCCTTAAACGTCATTAGCAAATGTTCATTTACAGTAATATCGTAGAATCAGTCATTGTTGGTGATTCCAGTGTTCCTTTATTGAAATCACTATTTATTGAAAAACATGATCATAATGAAATTGTAACAAATAAATGTAGAAAATCCCATGTATTTGCCTGTTTCAATAATAATAATATATTAATAATATACCTTGTAGTCTGCAGTGAGCATGCAGCTACATATATCTCTAATAATTATAATAATAATAATATTTTACATCATTTAATGTAGTCTGCAGTGAGCATGCAGCTACATATATCTCTAATAATTATAATAATAATAATATTTTACATCATTTAATGTAGTCTGCAGTGAGCATGCAGCTACATATATCTCTAATAATAATAATGATAATAATAATAATAATAATTGCCCTCAATAAATATACTTTACAACTCTTCTTATAATAATGTTCAAAGTAGTTTACAACTAACTTTGAACATAACGAATATTACAGATTATTATTAATTGTTATTAGTTAATCCTTTTCTATAATTTTCTAATGATAAAAATATACTAACTAATAACAACTGGTTATAATAATTACATTATAATATTTTACATAAACTTTTAAATACATATTTTTTACATTCTTTTAATAATTTATCGTTAACAGGTAAATTATATCGTAACTACTGCCAATCTTCATTAGGCCATTCGAATTTATGCCATAAGGTAATGAAAAGATATTATGGTCATAGATTCTATGGCATCCCTACTATATTTGTCCTATATGCGAGACATCCCAAAATATAAAATATAAGTGTTTTTATATGTTACATAAGAGTCTTCTTAATCAATATACAATTACTAAAGAGACTTTTTAATATAATAAAAAGTAAAACACCTATAAATAATACGCGACCTGTAAATAATACACATAATAATAATAAGTGACCTGTAAATAATACACATGTATATAATAATACGCGACCTGTATCAAAAAATATATCCGCAAATACTTCTCCTGTGATAAATACTTCGCCTGTGATAAGTAATAATAAACGGCCTGCTGTTAGTTTTGGGTCTGGTGTTCCCTCTAAAATTATTAAAATAAATACAACTGTTGATTCAATATATAATCAAATAGGTGGTTCGATCAATATTGACGATGAACCCGAAATAGAAGTAGATTTTAAGGGTGCACGAAAAAATTTACGTTTTAATATGGAAAAAGATAACTTGGTGCAAATTTCCCTTACAAATAAGATTATAAATAAATTAATTGCCGAAATCAAAGGTATGGGCACCGTTAAAATATAGTTCACCGTCCTCATCCAGTTCGAGAAAGATGGGGAAATTAGAGATAATTTTTTCTCTAATAGCGCCGAAGTAGTTTGAAATCTTTCTGTTGTTTTTAAATAAATTGTATTTAGTTCGGTGATATTATTTTACACTTTTACGAGTCTACAACACATCACTGTCCACGTTGATAATTCTGATTAATGCTCAGCAGTTAATGATGATATATATAAGTTAATTTTAATTGGAAAAAATAGATCGAAATAATATTTTAAACTTAGATACGAAATAGATACGTATAATAATGTTGATTTAAATATGAATAAATTTGAAAATAAATCTTTTGTTGAAAACAAACCAAATATTCCTTTATCTCAATTAAATACAAAATATAGTGAATTTCAACTTAAAAATTAACTTAGAAGTATTATTTCTAAATAATTAAAGTTGTTAAAAATTTTATATAATCATTTTAGAAATTATTAAAAAATTTAGAGCATGAAAATCATGAAGCTGAAATTCAAAACGCGGCGGAAAATATTGTGGATATTTTCAGAATTTAAAAAAAATGGAGCGTAATTAATTTTTCTTATTTAAATAAACATAATTAAATATTTTAGAAGAATTAGAAGATAAAAAAATACAAATTCAAGGAGAGCGATTAAGAAATATAGAAAATAATAGAATTTTTTATAAATTTCAATAAACTTATTTCTTAGCATTTATTTTATTATTTATACATTGCATAGAAATAATTTCAGAAAAATCCTAAAAACCTGAAAAATAATTACAGTCATTAAATATAAATTAAAAGAAATGTTAAACCATTTAAAGCTATTTACATCAAGTAAAATCACACTTTTATAATTTGGCACATGTCGACACCAAATAAGTAAAATCTTAAGTGGCTCTAATTAATTTTTTAAATTTTAAATCTGTTAGTGATGAATAAGGAGAACGGAAGGTTTTATTTAATGTTTCCTTAGCTTAATAAATTAATGAAATTAAGAGAATCTTTGAAAAAGTATGATGACCTTTCTTCTATAACTAAGTTAAGTAATCGAATACTCTTATATTATTTTTAAATAATACCTTATTTTAACCTACTCAATTTTTCAATATCTGATGAAGGAAATTTGAGGAATACTACATATTTTGGAACGATGAAATTTATTCAGAAGGAAATCCATCAATTACATCTAAATAATTGTGATGGTTAATAAACTAGATGTTTCTTATCAACTTTTAATGTTTTTTAAACATAAATGGTAATGTTAATGTTTATTTAAACAAGTCTAATTTAAATGATTTTGAATTAATTAATAAATTATGAAGCCAAAATCTGAATTCAGATTCTACGTTAAAAATTAAGAAATAATTTTAAATCTGTTAAATTGACAAGTAGAAAGAAACGGCCTGTTTAATTTAATGTTTCAATATTAATAAATTGATTAAATTAAGCGAATCATCAAAAAGTATAATGCTAGTTTCAAAAACATTCTACGGAAACAACAAAACGCAAAAAAACCTTTGAAGTTAAAACTTAAGGAAAACAAACTTTTACCATTAAGTTTCTGACGAATTACGAAGGCCAATAAATAAGTACATATGAAGCGATCGCAAAGACAATTTAAGTTTAATAAAAACAAAACTCGTAGAACATTCGAGGACGAGTTAATTGACAGTGGTTATTGCATAATTTTCAAGGAAGAGGACCAAAACTAACAAATCTCAGTAATCTTACGATATTATCTGACAATAACTATTTGTATATCATTGTGACAATAATTATTTACGTTTTTATTTATATACAATATATATACAATACAACTTAAAGCAGTTGAAACTTGTATCTTGCGCCCAGACTTTCGAAAATAAGTTCCAAAAGTGTTACATTCTGCTGTCAACAATCTCAATTTTCCGCATCGTATCGTTGTCGTTGATAACGATTAGATCTCATGAAAACGGATTTGGAGAAAGAAAATTCTCTTGTGAGTTATGAAAATTTTCATCTTTAAAAACTGTCATAAGATGAACCTTGTTAAATATGAAATGTAGGTAACTGAACCCGGCTTTTAAGTAGAATTTGACACACGTATTGTTTGTTCTTAAAGTACGATTCCTCCTAAAACTCCTGAATAACTATTCAAGATAGTAGTGAATACTGTAAATATAAATTGACTATTGAAAAAATATGCGGTAAACAATATCACTCAATCGGTCGAAATGTGGTATTAGAACTCATAAGGTGATCTGTATATTCTGTAAAAACATCTTTTATAGGAATGTGGTTAATTTTTATGCTATCACGAATAAAGGTTATTTTCTTTGTTAATCTAAAATGATCTTTATGTATTTATTATATTACGAGAGTAGACTGTGGTCAATATAGTTAACACTTGTTTAAGTTGAAACGCGAACAACTTTACAGTGTTTTGGCTTGTTTGAACTCGCCTACCAGATTTTTCGTGAGTTTATTATTTATATTAGATTGTATAATAAATTTACACATTTCTGTATTTTATTTTTCACCTTTAATTTTGTGTTTTGTTAGTTGATGTTAAAATATATATCAAATTAATTTTAATCAATTTTTAGGCTTTTAAAATGAAAAGCTATGGGTGCAGCTCCTGACATTTGTGACGTGTATGGAGTATATGCTATAGCTCCAAAGAGAGCTCAAAATTGGTTCTACAAGCTCAAAAGTGGGGATCTCAACTCATTACGTTTCTAAATGAAGGTTGTCATCAAACGAGGTTGTCAAAGATGAGCTGTCTTCAAAGATAATCACTATTCATCCTCATTCGATGAGCTTTACTCAAAAACTTTGAGCTTGTGCCAGACAACTTGAGTGATGGCAACGAAGAAAATTAAATTTTAAAATATAATTTATTTATATTGTTTTAAATATTTTGTCAAAAATTTGAACTTGGGAGGAAAATCGTATTTCCTGTTATATAATTTAACATCAAAAATTTCATTTGTATATTCTGCTTTAAAAATATCACTTTGTTATAGTTGTATATATTTTAATGATGAATTTAACCTAAAAATATAATTACTATCTTTGTTGGTTTATAAGGGAAATGATTTATTTTTATTTTTATCCTGTATAAGTTCAACTTTTAGCCAACACATCTTTTCAATATTTATTATACTTAGAATTTTTCTGCCCTTTCAGAAAAGCAGATGATTTCACAATATCGTCAAAGAAAGAAATTAAATTATTTTTGAATGGAATCAGTAACGATATGGATTCTGATTTAGATATTGGAGAAGACACAGAAACAGGAAATAGTTTTTCAAAAAACCAAGTTGTCGATCATCAAATACGGAATTAGTAGAGAAGTTGCAGATAAAAAGAAAAGTCTTCAACAAAGGATGATTTTATCGTTTATGGAATGTAGAATAGTTGTCATATCACTATGGACACTCGGTGGTCGAAAGGCCAAACCCGAGACTAGAAACACCATCTCAGAAAATCATATGGAAGACCAATAAAAGAGACGGCATAAACTGAGGCATAAATTCGGACCAAAATTGTTCTGATTATTCTAGCGTAATCTTCTTAAGATTTTAATAGATAATAACAAACAGAAACGTTAAACATTATTTTTCAACATGTTCAATGCGCATCCCATCACATGCTAAACACAGCACCAGGAAATCGTAGCGTAATACGTTTAAAGCTGTGAGCTTTGTCTTGGGATCTTGACGTGGTTCTGCAAAAATAACATTATTAATCTTGTAATATCGTATGAGAAGGCATATATTTACCATAACAAGTGGAAGCGCAAATACCCCATTTGATGGTGTTCGGGAAAATGTTGTCATGAAGCCTCAGGGGTTTGGTAACCGAAATAATAGTAGTGATCGTTGATTGGAGACTTAATTGGAAAGAATTTTTAATGTGAATTAGTGAAAGCTATCAAGTAAACATTTGATATTTAAAAACCTTATCAACTTAAGACTTTGTTATTATTTAACATATATTATCTAAATCACCAAAAAAAACTGATCGGTACAATTAGGGTGTTTGTATGTAAACTTGGGTAAGTATGCATGTGTAAATGTTAATATACAAATAAATAGGTAATATAATAATATAATAATAATATATAATAATATCAGAGTTCAGCAATTACTTAACAGTAATTTTAATTAATAACTTGAAAATTTTTTTAATACTTTGATAGTTCGAAATAAATAATATTTTAAGAGTAAATCCAAATTTTATTGGTAAATATTCTATTGATTTTACACAGCAAATCGAAAATCAATAAATCTTACAAAATTGTAGACATTGAAATACTGATATTTTGAAATTCCTGATAGTCTAGTTCCTTTAGAGCAATCATAACGTATAAAAATCAGGCTGATAATAATAAGTTTTGAAGTTGAGTGTGACAGTGATGTGTTATAATCATTATCATATACAATATCGGGAAAGAGAAATTCGTCCGAATTAGAGAAATAACAATCTTTTAGGAATAATATCTGTTTAATCGTCCTTTGAAGCTTGGTCCTTATTTTCATCATCCGCGTTTCTCGACGGAACAAATCGTACACTTCATCGGCCACCTCATAATCTGACAGACAAATGGAACCTGTATCATTAGCTGCTGTGATTTTCTTGACGTGTAATTTCTCAATATCTGCCTCATGTGCTGGTGGAGGACCACTTTGTATGATACAATGTGTCAATATGATGCAATGGGTTACAATATGATACAGTGGATCACAATATGATGCCGATTTAATTAAATAATTTGAGCTCAATATACAATATAACAGTATAAATCGTTATAAAATGATAGTAATGTATCAGCGACAAATTTTTATAGCTGACAAGCTAAACAATTTTTTCGACCCCTATATGAATGGGCGATTTACTTAGATAACTAAAGTTGTTTGCTTATGCAAAATATTATTAGCAAATGAGAGGCAGAGTGTATTGCATAAATAGGTAAAATGCAGGTAAATAATGTACTTAATGCAATAAGTAAACAAAACAGTGGAGTTTCATTAAACAAAACCACAAATCGATCATTTGGAGGTCCCTGTTGATTGGTGCCGAGCGTGCCGTTGTTTGACATTGTTTTCTGAAGAAAATTAAGGAAACTTGGGAAAAAGGCAAATTAGCAACCTAATTCAGGACATGACATAATCGCTTCATAAAAGTAAATTTGACGTCATCAAATTTTGGAAATATAACTTATTTACTTCATTAAAACAAGTTATTTATAAAAAATATTCCTCAATTAACCCTATTGGCTCAAATTAAAACAATCAATTTTTTCAACCAATAAGATTTACGATATCTACAATTAAATCAATGATAATTTAGAAGGGAACATTAAAACATAAATCAATAAGACAATTGCAAAAACAATTATATTTTACACAATAAATTCAATAACACTCTGATAATGGGACTCGATGGGCATATCAAATGTCCAATAGCCTATGCTGTCAAATAGAGTTGCTCGTCATCCTCCTCTAATAACTCGTCCAAGAATGATTGGAGAATTCTCTGAAAAAAGTAAGAAATTAACAACAGATAATAATACACCCCCCCTCTGAACTCACATAGACCAATGCTTTGTTGGCTTCCAGGCTTTGCAGGGATTCAAATACAAATCCAACACTGTCGGCAACACTCATTGCCCCGAATAAAGTTTTCCAGTATTCCGGAACCAATTCCCATAGCAACCGCTTGACAGCTTCATCGCATTTAATAGAATAACTCCACGACTGATTGAATTGGATTCCAGTCTTAACGGAACCGGTATCATTATTATCGGCATTATTTGGCATAACATGAATGCCTGATTGACTTTCGAAATTTTCACAACTTCCAGTGTCATTTTTCTGATAAAATCTGGCTTTTTTCATTGTCGGAGATGAGTTAGAGTTGACATGTTGAAGGTTGCTTTCTGAGGTGTCCGACACATGGACTGCTATAAATGCTGAGGCTGACGGGTGCAATTTAGAGCCTTCGTCGATAAATGGGGTTTCAATGCTACTCTGAAATGATCCGGATGAATCGATTCGAAAACTGTCACGATATTTTTGCAAACAAACGAAAACTGTGGATTCAGATTTAATCCAGGCAACTTTTTCTGTTAGGATTTGGGTAAGATTTTTACCGAAGAAACTTTGAACGAAAGTAATCATAGATCTTCTTGTTAGACTGAAAATTAAACCAATCAACAATGAATGACAACCTCAAACCAGGAGCAAAGCGCGATTTTTCTATGAAATTTAGAAAAAATGTCTTATTTTTCAAAATTATCCGAAAGCATTACTGTATAATTATCCGGAAGAAAAGAAAAAACTATAGATTTTACAGATTTAATTAACAAATTGCATGTTTTATTAATTTAAATTTTTTTCAATTCAATTTAAATAATTAATAATTCAATTTAACTATTTTTAAAAAATCTTTAACTTAATAAATTAACCATTCAATATATTTGAAAACAACAACAATAAACATCAAACATTCAAAACACAAGTGTTTACAGTATTTTGTATATTAATTTTCAGATTGAGTGATTTTATCAACAAAGCTTCACATATGACACGTTCACAATAATTATTAAAACATTTTAATGAAATTGCATAATCAAAAATGTTGCCTAGAAACTATAAAAAATAATTTTATTCAAATCAGAGATTTTTTGTTGTTGTATGAAGCCATAGCACCTATATTAGTAATCATTAGCGTTATTCCGCCAAATGTTCAGACTTACAAAGGCTTTTATTCAAACTGATTACAACATATATATTTCTAATAATATTTCTGTAATATTTGACAATTTTGAAGTCAAGTCAGATTAGTTTAATCATTATACTTCCCTTAGATCATGTAAATTCATTGAAAGATTGTGAAGTGTAATACAGTTGAACTTCTGATATCAAGGCGGTAAAATTCAAAAATACCCCAATTTCAGAAGTTAGACTGTAGTTTGTTTGGTAACATTTTGCTATGCACGTTCGATCCATATTGCATCTCAAGGAGTTTGATTTCTTATAAATTTTCATAGGAAGTATTACTATCAGAATCGAAATATGTGTACTGCAAAAAGTGTCGCCTGTATTTTGATTTAAATGACTTAATTATTTCCATGTCAAGAGGCTGAATTAAACTCGTACAATTCTTCGGAAAATAAACAAGTTTGACATGGCTAAGATAATAAACCATGTGAAGTGGCATTATCAATCAAAAGAATATTTTCCCCATAAAAATATGTCATTTCCGAATTTAACTGATTCAATATTTTGTGAAAAATCTCAGTTGTCAACTGTAATAATCAACTCCTAATTTTTTATGATCAATGCTTTTTAGACATCTTGGATTTGCATTCTTCCCGATGACTGTAGGCTTCAATTTCTCACCAACAGCACTACAAATCGCTATGCGATCAAGACGTGGTTTGAAATTTGATCATCATAACAAATAACAAAGCTTTTGATGGCAACAACTTGGTATACAGGGCAGTTTCGTCAAGATTGAAAATGATTTCGCACTCATCCAACAATTAAATTTTTAAATTCCAAATTAAATGCCTCTGCTGACTTGTAGTCAACCAAATTCTTTAAGTGATATGTGTTGTCTTGTCTTGAATTTATCTAAACACCCTGAGCTTGCTTTAAATACCATACAATTAAATTCCACCGCAAAATATTCAGCTACCATACACAGAGTGAGTCCTTCTACAGACATCTTTCGAGCTCATGATTCCATTTGCATTAAATTATATTTATCCATAAAAACATTACCTTATTTTGTATAAAACCGTATATTTAATCGATTTTTAAGAGTGATCGATCCATTATAATATTGGTTTCGATTATGGATGCTCCCCGTTAAAAAAAACGCAAGTTATAGGAATTATGTCATTGCAATTGAAAATGACCCATCTTCTATTAAATTGCCCCGATATAGTGAGTGCCCAAATGCGAGAAAGTGCCTCGATTTTGGAAGTTGGACTGTAGTAATAAAAATTGAGTTAGTGTTATTTGATTAAGGACACGTGAAGTCAAACTAGTAGTTCAATTCTACTGAACTATATAAAATAACTCAAAATTATCAAAAAGTTATTTTTTTTAATGAAGACAACGAATTTCTTAATGAATTATGAAATCTTACAGAAAAAGTATTTTACATTTTCATATTTACAAAATATATAATAATGACGTCATATAAACTTTAAATAAAAAAATTAATTAACAGTTAGAATTTACATATTGAAATATAGATTTTAAATATTTATTTAAAATAAAATCCACTTATAAAAACAAAACTCAATCTATAAGATGGACAAATTTCTACATTAAAAAAACCTTACCAAATATAAAATAACTACGTTTTATTGAATATAAACGTACATAGATATATTAAAAAGAGAGTTTAAAGACTATAAATCAGTAATATATCGATGTTTGTTGATACTCACGAATTTTCGGCACTACCTTTTTCAAGTGTATTAGATCAAATTCACTTGAAAACGGCAGTGCCGAAAATTCGTGAATATCAACAAACATCGATATATTACTGATTTATAGTCTTTAAACTCTCTTTTTAATAAATTCAATGGAAAAAATAATCAGTGGTGAAATTGGAAGAAAAAAAGTTCTTATAATACATAGATATGTTTTAATATTTTTAGATTTTTAAATGAAAATACCTTCATAAATTTTTGCCATGAAAAATCGTCTAATATGTTGATAAATGAATATCGTTTGTCTACTATAATTATAACTACTGAAAGTACAAGCTAAAATGTTATTTAAATGGAAGTGCCTTTATCCCCACCACAGTATTGTCTTAGCGGGTCTCTTTCAAACTTTTTAAGAACAAAATTTTTTGTTAAATTTTTAATAATAATATATGTAGATATTTATATTTCTAATATGTACCATTTTTGAATATATAAATTTTGATGTGCGGGGTCTGAATTGGAAACAATTGCTTCAATCGGCTCATATGCGGCCCTGAATAACATTTAAAATTTTCTAATATTAGCTCCCAGCCTATATTTGGAAAAATTTGTAAAACTGAATTTCTTCCCGCAAAAAAACCAAAAACTTAATTCTAGACAACAGATTTTTGTATCTTTCCTCAGAATGACAAAAAAAATGAAATATTATCAAAAAAGAAAACAAATCAGAGTTGAATAAAAAATGAATTAATTTTATTATTGTTTGATATAAAAGTCGATTTTCAGATAATATTGAAATAAAATTGTAATATTGTCGATTAATAATAAAAGTTATAAAATTTTAAATGGTATATTTCGAATAATAATATTGCAGTTTTACATTTACAATTTATTAGGATGCTTCCAGTAAATCTTACAAAATATGAACTGAGGTAATGGAAAATATCCTAATATTAGCCCCAACATAAATTCAACGAAATTTATAAATTAAAATTATTTTATTTTTATTAGATATACAAAGTCGATTTTCAGATAATATTGAAATAAAAATGTAATATTGTCGATTAATATTAAGTTATTGTAAAATTGGCCATTTCAAACACATTGTTATATGTACATATTTACTTCGATAGAATCTACCAAATACTATTGAAGAATTTGGGAAAATTTACAAAATTTTACAGTTTAAATTTGAATTTACTTCATAATCATTCAATATACAAAGCCAATTTTCAGATGATATTGACGATTTCCAAATAATATCTCCTAGCCTATATTCTGGGAAATTTATAGAATTGATCAGATTGAATTTATTTTATTATTATTAGATATAAAAAGTCGATTTTCAGATAATATTGAAATAAAAATGTAATATTGTCGATTAATATTAAGTTATTGCAAAATTTCAAATTTTCCATTTCGAAAAAAACCTTTATATTTATATATTTGCAAAATCTTACAAATAATATATTAATAGCAATAGAAATATAATGATGATTGCACTAACGTCAAAGATTTTCTTAGCTGTATCAATTCTTCTAAAAGTTCAAAAGCTGACATTGAGATATCTTTTGAATGACTTAATTTCCTCAACTTGTGTTTGAGACTGCCACCAATATGACTGGAACCTGATATGCGTCGAGATGTGTTTTTTCTATCAGATTTACTATCTGTGCTTTCACTGTCTAAGCTGGTAACACTACCAGAATGTTTTCTAGGAGCTAAAACCTTCTGGACGAATTTTGTTGGTATTTTGGCCATAAGCATAACTTTGGCACTGGCATCTGATAAGGTATTTGCAAATGATGACAGAGGACCCATTAATGTGTCCTCGTTGGGCATTTGACTTTCAAGAGAGGAACAAAAGAATTTAAAAACAGATTCTGATTTGGCTAAAACTGGATTTTTCATCAGAAACTAAATTTTAAGATATTCAATCAAATTAGCTATTTTATGAAGTTAATTTATTAAAGAAATTATATATATATATGTTATTCTCACCTGTATGAATTTATTCAAACTGTCTTTGATGTGAGATAGGTCATTGTCGGTGTACTTCCTTCTCATAAAAAGTCTTTGAGGAACTTTAGGGAGACTAATTCTGTCAATTTGAGAGTATATCTGAAAATCCATAAATAGGTTCGGTAACCTTTAATAATTATTATTACTGGTGTTAATTCCCTTTTTAATGCTTGGAAATCCTTCAATGTGTGCTTAACAAGCCAACCATTATCCTCACGACCATTATATTGATCTAATGATGATGCTAAACTGACCATAATGAAGATGACAATTTGTTTTGTATCATCTTCAGTTGACATATCGTCTTTTTCCATTACCATTGTTCCAGATTTCGTCTCGGCCAATGTAGGCAAATAACCCAAATCCAAAGATGTGCCTCTTTTCGGTTCTGGCAAAATTACGTCATAAACAACAGCATTCCAATTTCCCAATGACATAATCCATTTGTCAACTCGACTCAAATTGTATTGACATTTGTTACGTTTCTCATACAACCGATTTAGGTCTTCTTTCACCGAATTGAGGTCAATTTTCATCTTAATTAAATAATAATGGGATTTACCAACATAATATCATTTCTGTAATTCTATGATTTGTGAATTTAACAAGAAACAAAACGCAACAGTAGAGGAAAATAGCATAAATATTGCTTATGAGGTATTATAGGTACCTCATAATAACTATAACTAAAGACAATCAGTATTGCCTATCATCGTCAATAATTGGACAATAATATAATATGATTAAATCTCTTTAACATCCAATAATTGCAATAAAAAATGAGAAGCTTCAGCAATATGATTATGCCAAACGCCGCACTGCAAAGGGAGTTTTCAGACAATAGAGGAAATGCAAAATTACCAATTTAGATCTATATATCAGTTGTTTCAAGGACGATTAGGTAACAATTTCGTGTACAATGAAATATTGGATGAGTACGTTTGAAATTTTTATTTTATACAATACTATAACTGTCACAATTAATAATTTATATATCTGTTAAACTACTGTTATAAAGGATGATTTAGGTTTACGCTCTTTTATTACATCTATCGGCATTATTTGGCATAACATGAATGCCGAATTTATGAGAATGCTCTTTTATTAAATCTATTAGTGATTAATAATAATAATAATAATAATAATAATAATAATAATAATAATAATAATAATAATAATAATAATAATAATAATAATATTAATAATAATAATAATAATAATAATAATAATAATAATAATAATAATAATAATAATATTAATAGTAATAATTTATTAAAAAGAGAGCTTGAAAACTATAAATCAGTAATATATCGTTGTTTGTTGATACTCACGAATTTTCTGCACTGAGTTTTTCAAGTGAATTAGATCAAATTCACTTATAAAAGGCAGTGCCGAAAATTCGTGAGTATCAGCAAACATTGATATATTACTGATTTATAGTCTTCAAGCTCTCTTTTTAATAAATTTCATGGAAAAAATAATCAGTGGTGAAATTGGAAGAAAAAAAAGTTCTTATAATAATAATAATAATAATAATAATAATAATAATAATAATAATAATAATAATAATAATAATAATAATAATAATAATAATAATGATAATAATAATAATAATAATAATAATAATAATAATAATAATAATAATAATAATAATAGCAACCAAAAATTGGCAAAATGAAAATTCAATGATTGGAAAACACGCATAGCAATCATGAAATCAGGAAAAATTATTCATTATTATCAATATTTAATTTGGTTGAATAACAAATAGAGAATGTGAAACATCACAATTGATAAAAAGATAAATTAGTGATATCAATTATTACGTAAAAATATTTAAATTTTAACTGATTCATTCATTGATAACTATTATTCATCTCTTCAATTTCATTACTTATAAACCTCTTGCTTCATTGGCAACTTTCATACATGTACATCACAATTATTATTTGGTTAAATAATTGATTTGAACTAATAATAATAATAGTAATAATATTAATAATAATAATAATAATAATAATAATAATAATAATAATAATAATAATAATAATAAAAATAATAATAATAATAAATAATAATAATTATTATTATTATAATAGTAATAATAATAATATTAATAATAATATTAATAATAGTAAATAGTAATAATAATAATAAAAATAATAATAATAATAATAATAATAATAATAATAATAATAATAAAAATAATAATATTAATAATAAATAATAATAATTATTATAATAATAATAATAATAATAATAATAATAATAATAATAATAATAATAATAATAATAATAATAATAATATTAATAATAATAAATAGTAATAATAATAATAATAATAATAATAATAATAATAATAATAATAATAATAATAATAATAATAATAAAACAATAAAGTGATAATTTAAGCCTTTTGCTGCAAATAATGTATTTAATGAAAAAATTTCGACTATAAGATAGTCCTTGTCAATCACTTGGAATTTAGCAATGTTCTTCCCGAAAATACCTTTCAATATTTCTTTTATTTCCTTTCTCTTAATTCTCATTTGTTCTAAATATAATATATACTTTCGTTTATTTTTTTTATTTATTAAAAATTTGAATGATGAATGGGATATCCAGATAGAAATATTTCTGATTCTTTTGTGTTAATTCCCTAGATCTTTTGAAAGAATGGATTCTACCCCAAGAAGATCTAGGGAATTAACACAAAAGAATTAGAAATATTTCTATCTGAATATCCCATTCATCAGTGACATACTCGACTTCAAGATCCTGAAAGAACTTAAACGTACCGGTCTTCCAATTCGGATAGCACATAAATCTTGGACATTGAGAAGGGCTCTGGCAGGCAACATAAATAGAGAAAACAATTGCACAATGAAAAACTGCCAGACACCGAATGATATGTGCTTTAGAAAAAACATCGTCTATTGCATCACGTGCAATGTATGCAATGAAATCTACATTGGAAGTACCCTCAGGACCTTGCAACAAAGAGTTAAAGAACATCTAGATCCTGGTGGAACATCCTCGTTGGGCAGACATCTCCGGCAGTGTCAACCAACAGAGGAAAGAAAAAAATATTTCAATAGAAATCATAGCTAATGGAAACATCCAAAAGAAAAATGTCAGAATCAAAGAAGCAATTCTCATCAAAAACAGACAGCCAAAGATCAACACTAAAGAAGAAATCAATGAAATCATGAATTTGATCTGTTGTCATTGACCTTGAGAATAACTGACAATATATAAAGAAATTTAAAAAAAATAGAATAAATTAAAAAGTAATAAATAGAATAATAAAGAAAATTTTAGGAAATATAGTTTCAAAAAATAGGATTTAAAAATCAAAATTGACACATTTATTGAAATATTTAAATAGCACATATAAGTGGTTATTTGAGGCTTTATTTAGAATATTTTCAAATATTTTATTAGGCTTCTAGAAGCTAATTATTGAAGCTTTATAAAAAAATTTAAAAATTTTTAGTTTGTCATTTTGGAATTTTAAATGGTATTTATTTTATTTTATTTTTAATTTTAATTTTCAATAAGATTTTAAAAATTTTTAATAAATAAAAAAAATTAACGAAAGTATCCTGTGAATACTTGTAATTTAAATGTTTTTAAATGATTTTTTGTATATTGCATGTATTGATTGCTGTTGTTAAATTAAATAATTAATAAATCACCAAATTAAATTTCAATATTTTAAAATTTTAAAAATAATATATTATTTATTATAATAATAACATTAATAATAATAATGATAATAAAAATTATAAAACAGTGAGAGAAAAATGCAAGATAATAACCTTTGATTTTTCTTTCTTACTCAAAGGCATTTGATTGGATACGGCTACCCCTGCTTTGTAAGCTTTTTCTTTAACGTCGATTTTTTTATTCAATTTCTGAATCTTCTGATGATAATATTCCATCGTTTCAGTTCCACTAGTCAATGGAATATTTTCAAATGATGGTTTCAAAAATCCATCTTCTTCTTCAAATTCTTCATCTGTGTGACCATCAAAAGTATCAGACACTAATTTGTTCGTATCGATTTCATCGGTTTGTATTGATTGAGTCTCATCAGCGTTTTCCTTCAATAAACTTTGAGTGAAATCAAACAAAAGTGCTGGGGCATTATCATCATCATTGTCTGTCATTAATTTTTCACTATTCATTCTTGAATTGAGAACGTTTTGTGACAAATCTTCAGAAACATCGGATTCAATATCTGTGTCACCAGTGTCTGTAGACATACCAGGTGGAGATATATTCTACAGATTCACAAATATATAATTATGCACCTATATAAATGTGCATCTCACTACTCACCATCATTTTGATCGACTCTATAGAGTTCAATTCCTTGCTGAGATGCTTTGAGAATTTTGTATGATGCGGACTGAGAATGAAATACGGATACCAACGCTGTTTTAGTTCCTGGAAATTTTATATATGAAAATGATTGAGACAAGTTTACATTTTAGAAAATATAAATTATGTTCTCAAAGATTATTTGAAAGCTATTGCGGAAAGCTTTATAATAATAAAAAGATTGGTAAAAGATTCAAAATCATATTGGTTATAAATAAATAGTGCTCGTGTTAAGATATGAGAAATATTAAGTAATCAGTTGATCGCTGGACTTGGATACATTGAAGCTAGCCATAATTTAGTTCATTTCTTATTTTAGGATCATCTCTGATAAAAACAAAGCCGAAAATTTGTGTTTAATAGAAATTTAAATTTTGATCAAAAAATCAAATTGAAATTAAGTCCATTTCATTATTGAACAAAAGTTTTGAATTAAAACCAAAACATCAAGGAAGTTGTGGATTAAATAATGATTATTGTTATAGATATTATTAAGGTCAGAAATAATTTGGTTAAGATTATTATTATTATTATTATTATTATTATTATTATTATTATTATTATTATTATTATTATTATTATTATTATTATTATTATTATTATTATTATTATTATTATTATTGTTATTATTATTATTATTATTATTATTATTATTATTATTATTATTATTATTATTATTATTATTATTATTATTATTATTATTATTATTATTATTATTATTATTATCACCATATGTGAAACAATTAAATAATTTTCGATTATAAAAAATTAATTTTCAATCTTCGATATTATTTTATTATTATTTTATAATTGAAAATTTATAACATTTAATTTATTCTGCAACCAAGAAACTATTATTTTCTATTTTTATCATTATTACTATTACTATTACTTTTTATATTAACATTGTAAAATTTTTTATAAGCTCAATGAAGGTTTTTTTATCTGCAAAAATCACAGGCTTATTTATCCACAATAATTTCTAAACAACTTGTAAAATACTGAAAACTAAATTGCAGAGCTATATAAACCAAAAATAACAGATAACTTGGACTCAAAATTATTAAAAAGATATCGAAAGTGTTTTGATTGAAATGTTCGAGAGTAACAATAGGAAAATGAAATAAAGATATTAAAATAAAGTGAATTAGATTATTTATCTATTATATTAATCTTGATTTCTCGTGACATCTGCGGATCTTTGATCAGTGAACTTTAACATATTGTGGGGATTTGTGCCATTATTCAAGGACATTAAGAGTCAGACAATAATGTAATCACAGAAAAAATAACTATTTTAAGAACATCAAACCAAAAGACTTTCTATAAGTAAAAATATTTATTCGGAAAAAAAACGATGACTGATGATCGTCCATGTACTAAAGCTATAAATTGTTTAATATATAATAAATATAGGTAAGATTAGAAATAATAATTCTAAAATCAAGTGATAAAGTTGAAAAACCAACTAACCGTAAAAACATAGTTTTTAAATTTTCCCTATATCTCACTCTTACATTTTCTCTAAAATTAAATTACAATATGCGTGCTCAATGCTATGAAATATTTAATATTACACAAAACCACCTAGTTAAGAAAATACTTTGAAAGGAACATTTTATTAATATTTTGAAAGAAAATTTGAACATATTAATAAAATTTTAATATTTAAAAAAAGTTAATTATAGTACTTTCGATCGATCTAAAATTTTGAAAGAATAGATTGTTCTCGACAACGAATCTATCTGCCAAATTTCAGCTTAATGCGATTACGGCAAGTGGGTGAAATTGCGAGATTTTCGTGGCTCATATAAACATTCAAATATACATACAAAGTGAAATTAGAGTTAGAACTTTAACTTAATATTTTACTTATAATTAATCAATAAAATATCTATTAATGAATAAAATTATAGATTACTGACAAATTATAAATAAATCATTAAGTTATTAATGCATTTTTTTATTATATCAGTCAAATCGTTAATTTTCGTACTTTCATGCGCCTCGTAATAGAATGTGTAAATATCATAAACATCTTTTTATTTAATATATAGTTCATAATGCTTTTGAGAATTCAATGTATATTTGAGAACCAAGGAAGCAACAAATAATGGCAATATATGTATTAAATACTAACCAATTTCACTTGTTTTGGGACCGAGAATTCAACGAATAAACATTTTTATAATTAGTTGGGCAAGAATTAAAATAATTTCAAGTATTCATAAAAAACCAAGTTTAATATTAAAATAAATTTTAATAAAAATGAATTTATTTACTTACTTTATCACAAATCACTTTGGCTTTTAAGAAAACTTTTTCACTCTAAAAATGAAAACCCAAACAATATGAAATGAAAATAAAACACCGAATACCGAATTTCCTTTGAGGAATTCCTCCATTTCCTTGACGATTTGTTTATCGAAATCAAAAGCTGGTGGAGAAGAATGGATATAACGCTTTACGATACCCTGCGCAATCACATATTGGTCCTCCTAGATTTAGAAACAACTTTAAGCCAATTGCAGCGACAGAGACTTATATAATACCGGGTGGTTTTGAAAGTGATTTAACATCTCTACCAACTCTACAGTTCGGCTATATGAAGTCGTATTTAGAAACTCTTTGAAAAATTTCCTGCCCTCATTACTATCCATAATCGTCTCATAGGGAATGCACTGAAATCATAGCTAATAATGATATTTATCTGACATAAGACATGACACAAAATAAAGAAAACAATCCGAATCCTAAAATCATGCGTTTGAATAAAAGTAATAAATGAATAGAGAAAATCCTAATAAAAGAAAACACATATTAAAAGTTTTTTCCAAAATGCCTCTAACTCGTTTTACCTCGAAATGAGATTTATAACGGCACTTCTGAAGACATCGAATCTAAAAATTATTCAAACAGATATCTCGGTTAGATTATAAATAAATTAAATAAATATTTATCAATTTCATTGAGGTTTGTGTACAGGTACTGATGATTGTCTAATATAATGAAAATAGTGGAAAATTATTCGATTTCATGTATAGCAGATAGGAAAGATTAAATCAGGAATATAGCACCATTTCAAAATCTTAACTATTGCATATATTATCGGAATATTGGTAACCACCATAAAATGGTTCAAAACAAACTAAATATAAAACAGCATGACCATCATTGAAACTTACCAAGATCTACTAATGGCTATTTTGTCATTGGACTGCCACAATTTATGCAATTTAATTATACAATTGGCTTTTTAGTTGTAATATTTAAATATAAATACATAAATTATTTATTTGTAATACTAATAATAATAATTAGTATTTATTATTGCTATTATTATTATTATTATTATTATTATTATTATTATTATTATTATTATTATTATTATTATTATAATTATTATTATTATTATTTTTTTTTTATTATTATTATTATTATTATTATTATTATTATTATTATTATTATTTTTATTATTATTATTATTATTATTATTATTATTATTATTATTATTATTATTATTATTATTATTATTATTATTAATATTATTATTGTATTATTATTATTATTATTATTATTATTATTATTATTATTATTATTATTATTATTATTATTATTATTATTATTATTATTATTATTATTATTATTATTATTATTATTATTATTATTCTTATTATTGTATTATTATTATTATTATTATTATTATTTATTAATATCATCATTATTCATTATTATTATTATATAATTACGATATAAAAATTATTATACCTCATTTAATGCAGCTGTCTTTTCATTTAGTGATTTACCAATATTCAGTTTTTTATTGAAATTTCCAGCTACTTTGGATCTTATTTTCTTTGTTAAAGTTTGTTTTTCGCTTTTCGAATTTCGCCTTGATATTTTGTAGCGTTTTGATGATTTTGTAAGAGATGGGGTGCTGATATTGATATTGGATTTACCACGAGTCATCATTTTCAATTTGGTATTAACGGTGTCCAGAAGGGTTGACAGTTGATTGGAATAACATTTTAGATCTCTCTGAGTCAACAAATGCCCTTTACAGCCTGTTTTTCTCCCTATTTTATTATGATCCTGACTTTTCTTTTTACTGGCATTTTTTGAATCAATGTCTACGATAATGGGATTACGTTTTTTTTAACTAATAATATCAGAGATGATTTTAAAATGATTTGAAATTTTAAAAAAGAGAAACTATAGCACCTTTGATCAACATATTAAATTGTTATCCTTTTTCCCAATTACCAATGTTACTTCCAAAGTAAAAGTGAGATCGTCATGATAATCTAAAGGGTCACAAATGTAGTATTTGAAACACTATAATTCTTTCAATTAGGTCGAGATCCAAATAGAATCTGACATATTTATACAATGGGTTGTGTACTCTCACATAACTTGTTAACCAGATCTGTTATCGTCTCGACACAAATTAAAGGAGGTTTATTAATATAGAATAAAGAAAATTAAACTCAAAATATTTACATGCGTCACTGAATAGTGTTAAAGTCAATAATATGAATTATTTGCTGTGAAACATTTTTAAAAGTTAATGGTTAATTCAAGTGAATTTCAGGGAATGGTAATTTGGTTGGCACTCTACAAATTGTGGTACATCCTAACCCTTGTCACTACAAATTGTGGTACATCCTAACCCTTGTCACTACAAATTGTGGTACATCCTAACCATTGTCACTACAAATTGTGGTACATCCTAACCCTTGTCACTACAAATTGTGGTACATCCTAACCCTTGTCACTACAAATTGTGGTACATCTTAACCATTATCACTACAAATTGTGGTACATCCTAACCCTTGTCACTACAAATTGTGGTACATCCTAACCATTGTCACTACAAATTGTGGTACATCCTAACCATTGTCACTACAAATTGTGGTACATCCTAACCATTGTCACTACAAATTGTGGTACATCCTAACCATTGTCACTACAAATTGTGGTACATCCTAACCCTTGTCACTACAAATTGTGGTACATCTTAACCATTATCACTACAAATTGTGGTACATCCTAACCCTTGTCACTACAAATTGTGGTACATCTTAACCATTATCACTACAAATTGTGGTACATCCTAACCCTTGTCACTACAAATTGTGGTACATCCTAACCCTTGTCACTACAAATTGTGGTACATCCTAACCATTGTCACTACAAATTGTGGTACATCCTAACCATTGTCACTACAAATTGTGGTACATCCTAACCATTGTCACTACAAATTGTGGTACATCCTAACCCTTGTCACTACAAATTGTGGTACATCCTAATCATTGTCACTACAAATTGTGGTACATCCTAACCATTGTCACTACAAATTGTGGTACATCCTAACCATTGTCACTACAAATTGTGGTACATCCTAACCATTGTCACTACAAATTGTGGTACATCCTAACCATTGTCACTACAAATTAACATGCGGAAAGATTTGTGGGGGAAATGGGAAATTATACAATGTAAACTACTGAAATAAAACAAAGCTAAAAGATGATGTACAATATCTATCACAGCCAATTAATAAAGATTATTCAATAAATCGCGACCAAATAGCAATTTTGAAGAGGATTCCTAGAGATTCAAGTAAATTCAAGTCAGTAATAAATGTGAATAAAAGCTTAACATAGTCACACTATTCCACGCCATTCCATAAACAACTCTATTTACGTAAAGCTTAATATAAATGAATGATTTATTATTTATTGATTTATTATTTATTTATGATTTATTATTTATAAATTAATCAATAAAGAGTTAATCAATTACAGATTTTCAATTGCAAATTTTTAATTAATTATTACGTTTTTTTGTTTTTTATTTATGATAGCGCTATCAACTAATAAAACAAAGTGAATATAACTAAACATCAGCTAATGAAGATCAAATTTGAGGTGGAAAGTAGTGCTAATTAAGGAAATGAAAATATTTTATTGGAGATTGATAAGAATTTATTCCTAAGTTTTCGATCATAAGGTCAGAAATCGGAATAAAAATAAGCAGTGACTTCATAAATAGATATGCGATATTATTGGACTTCCGTTACGTTCACCAAAACCAAAGTTCAGGGTCGGAATTGATTAGTGTTTCAATTAATGCACAATAATTACTGTAATTACTAATTATACCAGGATATTATCACACTTACCATGCTTGATTCATGTTTATCAGCACTTTTGATGATTCATTTTGAAAAATATTATTAATAATAATAATAATAATAATAATAATATATAATAAATAAAATTAAAAATAAAATATAATATTAAATTTAATAATATATAATATTAAAATTAATAAGAACTTTTTTTTTAAATTTCACCACTGATTTCTTTTCCATTGTATTTATTAATAATATTATAAATAATAAAAAAAAAAAAAAAAAAAATAATAATAATAATAATAATAATAATAATAATCTCAATGGTAATAAAAAATAAGCTATTACTACTCTGAGTAAATTTCAAAACTTCGGCCATCCTTAGTTCATTGAGTAATTTTTGTTTAATCTGTTTGACTTCATTCAGATCACTGATCGACTCAACCATTTTGAAGAAATCCTCAAAGCTCATATCATACTGGAAGTGAGGTAATTGCTTATTGAGTTTAGAGCGAGTAATTTTTTTCTCTATAAGTTTTTGAAACAACCATTGATTATGGTTGACCGGTTCACAGTAGTACTCAACGGCTCGCTTGATCACTGAACCATACTTTATCAATAATTTTATACAGACATTGCTGATAATCACCCTGGTGCGACAATATGCCTAGGGAAAACTGGTACACTATTTCACATTGGATATATTTGCAATCCAATAGAGAACGTAACAAGCGATTAGAAATCGCCTCAACGAAAAGATTTTCGGTTTTTGCCCCCATGAAGTACATGTTTTCATCATTTTGATTGTTACGAGACCTAGAAAATAGAATCACAGTTCGTTGGAAACAATTTAGAGTGGAGCATAATGAATTTTCTAATGGGAAATGAGCAAGTATTGGTCTTGGATTCTATATAGCACATATTCGAATGAAAGTGATCAAATATTTGATTAATAAAATTTGGCAAATAATCGATTAAATTAATGGGGAAGCTTGTATGAAATTAAGATTTTTCCTATACCAATTCGAAATACGTGGACATTTTGTATTAGAAAATAAGGGACAAACAAGAATTTTATAATATGTGAGGTTTAATTAACATTTTTTCGATGATTTATAAAATCATTTGTTTCTTACAAGCTGTTACATGTCAAAAATGACGGAGCAATATTTTAGTTTCGATATATTAAAATCTCGGCTGAAAATTTATATTTAATTTTATTCAAAACATATAACCATAAAAGCCTTATTTAATTGAAAAGCTCTTTAATGACAATATTTTTAGTAAATGTTTTCGAGTTAATAAGTAATTTCCCCTGATATGATCTCTTTAACTAAAAATTTCTTTTTTAATATTTATCTACTTATAATTATAGAGTAGCATAAAATATTATTTATCAATTTAATTTTTTTAATAGCTTTAAATCCAGATAAACAGACAACGGAAATTATTATATGTGATTATGAATGAGAACGCAATGCATACATGTTATAGTTTACTTCGGAATTTCGAAAGAACGTTTTCGTTTAAGAGTAGAACTGTAGGTGATGTTGACAAATATATTTTGTAGGGGAATAATTACAGAAAAAACAAATGATCCACTACAAAATAAGGTACATTACCAACCGTAATAACAGTACTTCATATCCTTAAAGTTTTCTTATACATTTAGTGAGATATAATGCGATTCATTTTGAACAATTAAAAAGGGTGAAACGATCAATGTTGGCGTTTTATGTAGACAAATGGATCATCCAAGAATTCATTTCGCTCAAATATGGTTGAAACTAGTTAACAGAACAAATGTAATACTCCAGCATAAAAATTCCAGGTATCAAACCCTGGCAACTTTGTTCGAAATATCCCCAGATTTTAATAGGAAATGTTACCACATTCTGTTTATTCACTGCAATTGTCCTCTAGTATGGTTGAAATAGAATAAATGATAATTTTATTTGCATCTCCTTTCAGAGCCTTATTATAAACGAACACAAAAGAACACATCTTTATTATAATATCTCGTATAAAAGGAGTGCAATATAATTAAATCAAAAAAATGAGTTACAAGGAGATTCCACAGAAATGGTTAAACGAGACAATCGTTTGAAGAAGGATCAACAACATCGGATGGTAAAGACTGTTAAAGTCTCAAAATATCTATGATTTACAGAATCTTGTTTTTGATACTGTCGAATATAGGTCATTATATTCAGTTAATGTATGTACTAAATGAAGATAATTATCAAAATCAAAAACCAACATGTACAGAGTTTGGAATCAGATGGAAAAAGAGGTATTTTTTAAGTGTGTAGTAAAGTCAGTCGACATCATTGAAAACTATCTGAAATCATATAATAGTTGAGTGATCAAAACTTAACGTGCAAGTTGAAATAACTAAACCAAATTAACTGTCCCAGAAAAGCTCGATAACCGCTTTCTGAATTTGTAAACTGAAGACGAGTACTCGATCATGGTCTCTGAGCTTTCTAGATATGATAGCCCTTTATTACTTAGTACGAGGGGTTTATTGCCAGAATATCAATGGCTAAACTTAAAGAATGCATTAGGAAGCACTGTAGGGCATCACTCCTGAAATGCTTTAGATATATTTCACAACGAGAAGAACAGATCTGAAATTTGACAGAATACAGAAAGAGCACACATCGAAAGTTTTCAATAGAGATTTGTAAATCTGTTTTCGTATAATAATTGGGTAATACACATGAAATTATGGCGGTTTTAACAGATTCATTTCATTGGAAATATAGCAAAATCTAAGGACATTATATACATTAAAAACTTGAAATAAGATCTATAATTTAATAACCTGCCAACCCCACCCCATTACCACTTTCCCATGAAATTGCAGATGTCTTCATATAATATCTTGTTACACGTGACGAATTGATAATATTTTATACAACTCAAAAGAATGCACATTTCCTATGTGAGGGGAAATGGATCATTTAAACAATATTTAGAACAACAATTTTCATTTCCCGATATTTGAATACTAAGTAAATATATAATATTGCATAGTAAAGAAAAGTAAAGTAGTGATAGAAATGGTTTATCTGTACGAATACCAAAAAGAGACCAAGGTGGATTAAAGTGCGATGGGCTTATTATAGTTTCAATAAGCATTCATCAAAAAAAGAAACAAATTGCAGTTCGATCAAATATAAAGTGATTAAACCTTTTCTAAATGTCCAAGTTTGGAAATTTTATGCGAAAGAATTGTAATCAAATTCAAATTACATACTCCGCGTTATAGATAAAAATGGCAATTGGTAACGTTAAGTAAGAGTCACTAAGTATTCCAACCGTAGCTAACTACTGTTCAATGTTGGTAGGGTTTCATAAGATGTTTCTAAGAAATACATTAATTATTATGAGATACTCCGAATAATTGATAAAATATTAATTCAAGTGCAATATGTATTTTCTAGTGACCGATTTCCAATTATTTACAATTATCACAGAATAAATAAATATCTCTTTATTTCATTATTTTCCTTTATTTAGCAACTCAGCAACTTTTTATTGTCTTAGAAAATAACACAATTTTGTTTTAATGAGATCAAATATTTATTTTCGAAAATTCACATTCATATCATTATAGCTTATTAACCAGTAAAACCGTGAGATGACATTTTTAGCGGTGGAAAATTGTATTTTAAAAATCTGGTTATATGAATCTTATATGAAATATGGACTGATTACAATTTGTATGGGTTTGTATATTACTTGTAATGCGGCAATATGGGTAGGAAGTATCTGTAAGTGTGTGAGCGAGTAAGGCACTCAGTAACGATACCTGCGATTTAGGATCATTGTAAATGGATCAAGATCGTTTTAGTCATTTCAGGGTCTAAAAGTTGGTTTAAAGTCAATGTCGAAAAGAGCTTCTAAATTAGTCTTTAAAAGAAAAAAGTAAGTCAAAATCATCGTTTTAGGGTAAAATTTCAAGGTTCATATTGATTGAAGACGTTTTTATGGTCGATGTCGATTTAAGGATGTTTCAGGGTGAAAGGAGTTGGTTTAAGGTCAACATTTAAATGGAAAGAAAATAGGTCATGACGTTTTTTAAGGTCAGATTTTAAGCACAATATCGATTAAAGACGTTTTTTTATGGTCGATATTGATTTAAGGATACTTCAGGGCGAAAGGTTTAAAGTCAATGTCAAAAAAGCTTCTAAATTAGTCTTTAAAGGGAAAAAAGTTGGTTAATGTCACTGTCAATGACGTTTTAGGATCAATGTTGATTTAAAAGTGAGGATCAAAAGGGTTGGTTTAAGGTCAATGTCGAAAAATTGCTTAAATTAGTCTTTAAAGGAAAAAAATAGGTTAAGGTCATCGACAATGAGGTTTTAGGGCCAAATTTTAAGGTCAATATCGATTAAAGAATTTTTTCTGGTCGATGTTGATTTAAGTGATAGGAGTTGGTTTAAGGTCGAAAAATGCCGAAAAATGGCTTTAAATTAGTCTTTAAAGAAAAAGAAAATAGGTCGTCATCGCCAATGACATTTTAGGGTCAAAACTTAAAGTCAATATCGATGAAAGACGTTTTTACGGTCGATGTCGATCTAAGGGTGTTTCAGAGTCAAAAAGATTGGTTTAAGGTTAATAAATCTTTGAAGGAAATGAGTTTACAGTAAAACAATATATAATGAAGATGAGATTGCGACGACAATTAGAGAGATATAGAACACTGCTTTAGGTCATAATTCAATCCCAATGTCATGCATCAGAACAATACACAACCAGAAGTCATTTTAGAAAGAATTTTGAGATTTTCAAATTATTTTCAAGTGTAAATTTGTTGAAAGATCGTTAGCAGATGTTTCTCAAATGAAATTTAATATGAATTCGAATTGTTAATTATTATTGCTGTGAAAAACTAAACCGATAATCGATAGTAAAGTGCAATTTATATTAAACAATTTATAAACGATTATTACGATTAACTTGTTGATTGGTAAACTCTAATTACATTTTCATTAAATAAATAAATAAAAGGCTATTACAGTACTCATGGGAAAGTCAATGTAATTGGAGCGAAAATTGTCAAATCCATTATATGGCTAGTTAATTGCTGGTAAATGATCGAGTTGCATGGGGATATTGTTCCAATTTCAGAATCATTTCAAAGAGCCTTCTTGCCTGATCACAGTATTGGTGATGATAGAGAATAAAAGGAGTTGAAGTAAGCAATGGAACTATTCCAATTATGAAGGCAACATAGTCAAACAATTGCTTTGGATTAGAAATAGAATAAGATTAACAATTGAAAACTTGTCGAATGCCTCATTGTGACTGCAACAGCTGTTATATATCTGTGGAGAGATTTCCTATTGGCACACTTATCAGCAAGAAATTTATTGATCCCTATAAGGGAAAGAGAATGAATAACCGGTTCGTAACAGCTGTAAGGATAAAGCGGAAAGTTCACAGTAACAAATTCAAGGAGCTGAGAAAGCAGCCTGAAATGACTGCTAATTGGAACTAGAATCTATGAAACATCTTGCAAAGCTGTTAGAGAGCCAATCGGATGCAATCATGCAAGTAAAATCACATTTGCAGGTGATTGGTCAATATTTGAAAGCAGAAATAGGGTTTTGTATGACAAGAACCAAAACTGAGATTATGAAATTATATAATTTGAACACAAAAAAAAACATTAGAAATAGAGGAAAAATTTGGAAATGATTTTAATTAGAAACAAAAAAGCCAATCAATTTAAACAAAAATGTAAATAGTAAATCGGTAACCATAGAAACCGAGCAAAAAGAGATCACTATTCCAATTCGCAATTTCATGTTGAAATAAATAAATATGAGATATCAATCGATTCGCAAAAATTTTCAAAAATTAATTAATTATTAATTAAAATTAATTAATTAAATTATTCTTTTTCTAATTAAAATTTATTCATTTTAACCGTTAATTTTGCTTAATAATTTGCAATTAGCAATTGTTTTTTACCGATAAATTTCCCCTTAATTGAAGCATTTTCCACGAGAACCCCCTTAGGACCCTTCAGCCCGATTCACTATATTTATCGATTGCCCATGGTTTTTGGTTGGGATTTCTTTATGAAATTGCAATTATTTTCAATTAATTCTATTCTTGGTGTTTTATTTGCATTATTACAATTCTACTCATTGGTTACGGTTCTGGGGTGGGGGCGGGTGGGCGGGCTAATACTATATATAGAAACATTTCAAATTTTAATATCGCTGTAATAAAAATATCAAAATACTATATTAAAATTAAGTTAGAATTGCATTTATACTTACTTCAAAAAATTTATATGATTTTTCATGTTATCTAAAAGAGTATTACAGAAAAATATATTCCATTCAATAACACTCATTCTATGAACGACTTCTGATATTAACTTTTTCAGAAATTTCCTGAAAACGTTTAATTTTCTTTCAAATACAATCCATCAATTATTCATACTTCAGAAAGGTTTCAGTATTTTTAAATTTCCAGTTGTTTGCTTCTGCATATGGTAAAACGTAGTATTTTATAATTTCATCGATAATGTCATCAACAATTTCTTCGATTCTTCTTGATGGAAATGGTGAAATAGATGTCAAGTTGGCTTCTTTGTCATCGATAAAATCAACGTATGACATTTTCGATAATGTTTTGAAAAATCCTCTCTTTTTAATTCCCGGTGTCAATAATGCATTTTCAACTTTGAAAAAATTCTTTGTCTCTATAGTACTGTGACTTATTTTATTGATAAAATAAATTGACGGCAATAATAAAAACGTAGTCACTAGATAAAAAAATAATGCTAGCCAGCCAATGGCATTGAAAATATTTGAAAGGACATAAATAACAAATATAAAGAATATTAATTTGAATTCCATTTCTAATTAAGATGCATTTTCCTAAACTATTTAATTTTAAAGTATTTGAAATTTGTTCATTATAAAGTAATTAATTGCAGTGATAAAACAATAATTATTTAAAATAGATATTTCAATGTTTTTGCATTTATTATTTTAAGCCCTTTATTCATAAATAATGCTAAATTTTAAAATTTTAAAATTATTTTTTGTCATTTAAATTGATATAGGTATAAAATTTATACCATTATTGATAAGTACATTAGATTTATGGGATGTATTGGATGAAGTTTATGATAATCCTCGAAAAAGATGAATCCTCGACCATAAAAAATTATTTTCCGTGCTATTAAGTAATGGGCATGATTGTGGTGTGATGAGATCGATATGTCAAATATTATGCGTGTCAAAAGTAAGAACCAGTGGTCAGGATAACCATTGAAATATTGTTTGACTTCTAATGGCATAGGAACCCGAAATATGATAGTTCGAAATAGTGAATAAGTTAACTGTTTTTTTATGCAAGTCAAGCCTGTGGTTGTTAAATGGCAAGTGGCTGCCAGGTGTCGAAAACCACTAGATTTTCACAAGATCTTTTACAATTATTTTCATATTTTATATTATTGTTCTTGGAACGGTATTTACATCGAGACCTAGTGAAAATTAAAACTGCTAGTGAAAATTCTTCCCCTTTGAAAATAATAAGTCATGATAGATAAGTGTCGATAGTTTAAGCCAGTGTTCTTCAACCTGGGTTCCGCGGAACCCTTGGGTTCCGTATAAAAAATTATGGGTTCCGCGAACAAATTTTATGATTTCTTATAAAAAAAGTTTTCAATATAAATAAACATATAATAATTTATATTTTATACATTGAAAATTTTCTGTTGTAAAATTTTACGCCTTGAAAATTTATGAAATGCTACAATGACATTGAAATTTTTTTTATTTACTAAAAATGTAAGAAAAGTATAAATTATCAAAAATATTTGAGAATAATTCGATTTTTTCTTTAAATTTCAATATATAATCCTTTGAAATTTGAATATAGTTTCTAAAAATAAATTTATAATCATAGGATGCGGGAGTTACCTTGGTTTTGTGATACGTATGTGAAATTTGACGTGTATTTAATTTAGTTTCTAACTGGTGGATGTGTTTTATGTTAATCTTTAACTAAAAGTTAATATTTAATTAAAAAGTGTTTATTAAAATAAATTTGTTTATCTGCCTTTATTGCAAAAAGTACAATTATTTAAAAAAAATAACTTTGAGTTTTAATTTATTTCATTTAGTGTAAATACAGGTATGTTATTTTTTATTAAATATTAAATATTAAGTATGTGATTTAAAACAGAAAAAAAAGGGTTAAAAATGTATTAAACTTAAAATGTAAACATTTTTTCTAAATTTAATCTTTTATATTTAAACATTCAACTTTTATATATTTAAACATTTCATTTATAACTTTATATTAAAATATGTATGAATTTTTTTTCTATTTATTAAGTTTTTCATAATTTTAATTAATTTTCGAAATTTCCCAACATTTTTAACCTCTTTTGGAGGTTTTTTGATAAGTTTAGTTTTGTCATAAAATCGATTTTTATTTAAATTTAAATTAAATTAGGATACCATACCGTTATATAATGGATACTTGGTTAAAAACTGGAAAGCTTCCTGCTAAGGTCAAGGAAGTTAATTTAGAAACTGAAACAGCATCGAAAGACAATGCAGTTAGTTCTAGGCTTGATACAGAAACATCATCGAAAAATCTGCCTTCTAAAAACAAAATAGCTAATGATTCAGATAAATCCACTAAAAAAAGAAAGTATGATGACGAATATTTAAAATTTGGATTCGCCTGGATTGGTAATGAAAAAGAACCAAATGGATTATGCGTAGAGTGTGAAAAAGTAATGCATAACAGTAGTTTAAATCCAGCAAAAATGAAAAGACATTTGGAAACTAATCACCCGACTTTAAAAATAAAAGTATTGAGTATTTCCAGAAAAAGTGTAATGAGCTTAAACAGAAAATCAGCAATTTAAGAAATTCATACATGATGATAATATAAATGCTTTGAAAGCATCTTATTTGGTCAGTTATCGTGTTGCTCAACAAGGTGAAGCTTACACTATTGCTGAAAAATTAGTGAAACCATGTACCAAAGATATAGTTTCTTGCATGATAGGAGAGAAACATGTTAAAATGGTTGATTACGTGCCACTCTCTGATACTACTGTATCCAGCGGATTATGGACATGGCAAATTATTGTGAAGTACAACTCATAAAACGTTTGAAAAATTGTATCCATGGATTTTCTCTTCAGTTGGATGAATCTACAGATGTATCTGGGTTAGCAATTTTACTGGTATTTGTACGATACATTCATGAAATGGCTGCTGAAGAAGATATGCTTTTTGTAAAGCTCTACCCAGCAAAACAACAGGTGAAGAAATATTTAAAATAATTGATTCATATTTTATACAGCATGATATATCTTGGGATTTATGTCACCATGTATGCACCGATGGTGCAAAAGCAATGCTTGGGAGTTTGAAAGGTGTAGTTGCGCGTATAAAACAGAAAATCCTTACATTAAAAATAATCATTGCTGTCTTCATCGACAGGCTCTTGCAGTAAAAAGAATGCCAGAAGAACTAAAAACTGTTCTTAATGATTGTGTCAAAATTGTAAATTTTATCATATCAAGGCCGTTGAATTCGAGAATATTCACCTTATTATGTGAAGATATGGGAAGTAAACATAAAACATTATTACTTCACACAGAAGTTCGTTGGTTATCTCGTGGTAAAGTATTGACAAGATTTTTTCACTTACGAGATGAAATCAGATTGTTTTTTGCTAAACATCCACATGAACTATCTCACAAATTAAATGATGTGAAATGGGTTCAACAAATTCTTATCTTTCAGATATTTTTCATATTTTAATGAAGTAAATCTTTCTCTTCAAGGCCAAATACGAACATTTTCCAAGTTCAAAATAAAATAAATGCAACTATAATGAAATTAAAATTTGGGCGGATTGTATTTTGAAATCAAATACTGAATGTTTTTTTACATTTAAATGATTTTTACTCTCCAATAATGCTGAAATTAATGAAAATGTTAAAATATATGTATTGCAACATTTATCTGATTTACAAGATACTTTGTGGAATATCTTCCTGCTCAGATAGAAAATTTTGATTGGGTTCAAATCCATTTGTTGAATACTGCAATAACTCATCATTAACAATAAAAGAAAGGGAGCAATACATTGATATTTCAACTGATTCTACATTAAAAATAAAATTTTTTGAAGGAGAGATTTTGAATTTTTGGCTTGAAATGTTTTGCCAATTTCCTGACCTCGCAAAAAAAGCTATTAAAATTTTGATGCCATTTGTGACCACTTATATGTGTGAAAGATCTTTCTCGCTATATATTGCCACAAAAACAAAATACAGAAATAAATTAGATGCTGAAAATGAAATGAGGCTACAAATTACAAGAATTGTACCAGATTTCAATGTAATTTGTAGCAAAAAACAGGCTCAACCTATTCATTGAGTACCATTTAATATCAAATTTCTATTTTTTTTATGTTAAACTTTATATTTTTGCCATTAATTATTTAAATAAAATAATTTTATATTATAAAGTGCATTATTTTTTTATAAATTACCACATCGACAACCCCAATTGAATACATATATACATGCCCACATATACATGGGGAAATTTTTATTGGAAGTGTTCCGACGACTGCGAAAGTTTTTGGAAGGGTTCCGACGACTGCGAAAGGTTGAAGAGCACTGGTTTAAGCAATCATAACAATAGTCATTTCCAAAACTCCTTATTAATAATGTTGGTTACCCAAGGGAAAGGGAAAACAGTTCGGTGCTTAGATGACATACCCTAGGCAACCTTCATAATATCGCATTCATCTCTTTTATGTGTACCCGTGAGGGTGTAACACGTTGGTTTTGTACACATAGGTTGGAATCTACCAGCAGGTGAGCTCCTATGTTAGAACTACTCCCGGTAGACTTCACAGTGCGGGTTCGCGAGTGCCATAGAAGGCCTTACCTTATTCCCTTTACACAAACCTGCGTCCTGGTCCAAGGGACGTCTTTCGAAAATCGAACTGGTTTATTTCTATTTTATCACTTTCAAACACTCAATTCACATAGTCAGATTTAACAGAACAGCCTTAATATTAATACTTTTATTTAAACGACATGAAAATGTAAGATATTCCCACAAAAGATAGTTCATTATACGTAGAGTACATAAGATATCAGAACACGGGATCCGGAGTACGAAATAGTACCATAACAGGGCATCGATATCCACCTATAGCCAGTCATTTTTTCGGAGTTGACACATCTCAGTGGAGATAATTCGAAAATCCTATGTTGAGACAGGTACTTGGACCTTTGGACTTCGTTCCCTAGACGACTGGGCCGCGAAAAGAGATGCCTCCAAAGGAGCGATGGTATCTTTTCTTTTCTGATTCTTCTCGGCCCGTGATGGCCGTTTTCGCTTCTTGGGCATGGGAGCAGAATTATGTCATTCACCGTTGAGGTGTCATTTGTTTTAGAAGATCCCGACAATATCAGAGTGATGAGAGGTAGGAAATCATTTCCATGCCCACTACAATTAGAGGCTTGCGGATTGCCTTGTTGGTGATGTACTGGGAAGACGTTAGTCCCATCGATGATTGGGTATTCTCGAACCCTTTGTAGAATTTCTTTCTCACTATAGATCTTGTGGAAAGCCTCCGACTGGGCTTTGATGGTCAGCCGTTGGCAACGGCTTTCTTCCAGGAGACTGTCACGATAGTGCTCCAATATTTTCACTCGCTCCTCCTTCATTTGTGGTGGGGAGAACCACGTACCCTCATAATATTCGATCCGTTTCTTAAGAGCCCCATTGTACTCCTGCAGCTTCTTTATATCTGCATTTTTATCAGCGCATGAGAAGCATGGCTGAAGACCTTTCGGCGGCAAGCTTGGTTCACACATCCTGAAGATAGGTTTGCATGATGATTTAAAATAACAATTTGACGGAATAGGACGCAGAAGAAAGTTTGATAATGCTTATCATTTTACTGATCCACCTTATACTATATCATCACTCGTACTATTATTAAAATGAGTTGATCAACATTAGGGCGATAGGAGCGGAAACTTGATCAATGCACAAACAGAATGTGATTTATTATATGTCGTCATTCCCTTTACTAATTAACTCAGGTGTAGTTTGTCTTTAAAGATCATTATGACAAAAGAAAAATTATTATTTGCTTAATTTTTGTAAATGAAGAGGAACGTTATTCAGTTGCGGCCGGTGGAAATTATGCTTGGAAAATTATTACTACCCCGACCAGTTTATTTGTCTTGCTTGGCACTTTAACGAAATTTTTAGAAAAAATTGTTATTAACCCGAATATCTTATTTATCTTTCTTTGCACTTTAACCGATTTATCAGTTAAAATACCGCGGATTTATTATTAACACAAATTACTGCTAAGTAAGGTTATCAAATCAACAATTTGTGTGTAGGAGAATTTCTCATGCAGTGTGTATCCCTAATGCCATGC
This sequence comes from Schmidtea polychroa, assembly GCA_959609185.1. NCBI lineage: Eukaryota > Metazoa > Platyhelminthes > Tricladida > Dugesiidae > Schmidtea > Schmidtea polychroa. The sequence continues at coordinate 156,938 of CAUHTR010000046.1, forward strand.
TATCTTCCGCGACCAGTGAATTGGGCAATTAAAATCTAATGCTGACATAAATATTTATTTCTAATTTAGCTCACCAATTCGACAGAAATTTAATCATCAAAATCAAAAAAAAATCAGAATGTGGCAATCTGGTCGCTTAAAGATTTCGGTTGTTTATTTCTCGGCAGACATCTACATCAGGTCATCAATCATGTCTACTTTCCCTGCCGTCGCAAACCATCTGTTCCCTGTAATGTGAGATCCTATCGTGATTTTCGTTTTAATCTCAACATTTATGTAACCGTTGCATTACTGATGGATAGGCCTAGTGGTCATAAAAAATCATGTTGTTCCGGCTTTTGTTTATCGTCATGTGATTGAAAATGATTATCTCGCAAAATTCGGTGGTCTCGCAGAACGGTAATTCGCCTAACAATTGTTTATCAGAAGAATTTCAAGTGATCGTCGACTATGATGGGAATAAGTGCTGTTCGAAATAATTCGCGATTGCGATGATCATCTCGGAAAATCGACGAAAATATGGATTTTATATCGTCGTTTACATGTTCTTGGCGAATTTGTACTCTCTTTAAATTTCCACCTCTACATCCGACTCTCGGACATGCGCTTATCGATAAAAAATCAAGAATGAAGTGGATAACATTTGTGAGTCTCCTATCACGAAAAGGATTGTAGATGTTGAGTGTCAATTTCTACGATGGTTCCTATGGAACAGAAGATTTCATCGACATGATTGGAACATCTCGGTATTTTCTCCTCGATGGCAAATGCATTGGAATGCTATGTAACTCGAGACGCGCGCTGTCGTTCACCTTTTAGAAGATTGCTGCCGAATATTACTCGATACGAACTGCCCGATCTCATTTATTTATCTCTATACTCTCTTTCAGTAGCTTTGGTTCCTCCACTCGCCAGAACTCACCCAGACATCACCGACATCACTGTCCACCATGTCTGCACCGTCTGACCAACCAGATTTCTCAATTCAGATTATTTATGTTAGAGATATTAATATAATGTAATAGAAATTGTAATCGTTTCGTTTGAATTCTTTTTACTATCGTAATGAAAATAAATAAATAAATAAATTTTACCCGGCGACCATGCCGTTTGGAGTCCGAGTATGTGACGACATTAAAATGATTTTCTACTGACTAGTTCACCCCAGATTACTCAAACATTCATCATAGTTCTCCTGGCTCAAAGATTCTCATAGTTTTCATAGTACTAGTCCGGCATACTCAGATCCTCCAGGCGACATCGTCCCCGGTTCCATGAAGCGAAAAGGCATAAAAATTCATCATAATTATTTAATATTTGAATTTCTAAATAAATCATGAAAAGAAATAAAACTTTACTCACTATCTCGAATCGGTTAATGGCTAAGCAATGAATTCTCTTTCGGCGAAGATTTTACTAAGTGGATCGTTCCGAGTGTTAGATATACGTTCGAAATTCTAAATGAGAGTCTCTCAGTGATTTCTCTGTCCTGTGGTCGTGGTTAAATAGTATTCCCTGTAGTTAAGCTTAAATGATTTCTCGTAGTGGCTCCTGTATTGAATTTGAAGAAGTTTGACCTGTAGTGAATTGTTTAAGTCGTTACTTAACTAATTTAGCGGCCGCTTTATATATTAATTTTTGGCCAATCATAATTGAGTCGGGTTGTTTTTTGATTATTTTCCTTTATTCATTATTTTTTATTGTTTTTTCTTATATATTATTTTATTTTATTTTGTTATTTTATTGTTCTATTATTTTCCTCGCGTTTTGCCTAATTTCGCCTAATTTTATTGGTTTTTTGGTGGGGTAACGGCCTATTTTGGCTTTCTCTGAGTTTAAATCGATATTTCATGTTTTTTTTATTTATACTTTTCCTCTTATTTCTTTTGTTTAAGTTTTATTTTCTTGTCTTTTCATATTATTTTATATTCTTATCCTATTTGTTTCTAAGTTTAATTATCTTTATTTGCTTCCTATTTCCTGGTTTTCTTTCTTTATTCAGTTCTTAGCCATTAACCGCTATATTATTTATTTTTACGTTTAGCCCAACAATAAGATAAATGTAATATTTAATACAAAACTTTCAAATATTTGTGATTTTTTTAATTAAACAATTAAATAAGAGAATTAATTTTCTTAAAACTTTTCTAGCAAATAAAAAAATGAAAACATCTTTTTTTACTTTACTCTATTAAATTTCTTAAAAGTCATCTATTCAGAACTGTATAAGTAGGAGTTAGGATCTGAGTCACCGAGTTATAACATTTTAGGAGGACTCGGAGTCCTGTCNAAAAAAATAATAAAATTATTAAAATGTACTAGAACAAATTTCAATTTTCTTAAAAAGTACTTCTCACATTATATTTTCGAAAAGGTACAACAGATATTCAGCACACAAAACTGTGTACAATATATTGTACACTCCGTATAAAAGGGTTAATAAAATTTTTAATTGAATTTAGTTTTAGTTAATTTTGGTGTTTTGTTTATTTCGTTTTTTTAAAACTTTGAGTAAATATTTATGGTTGAATTTAGTATTTATGAATAATTTTTATTTTTGAATGCCTTCCAGCTTGGGTTACGACTATGAACTATTGGCTGGAAGACTGATAGCCAGCAGTCGGTTGACCAGTTTGAAACATCGTTTTATAGGATATAGTTAGGGATAGGGTCGATGAAACCATAGATTCATTTTAGACAGTTTGGAGCCTTGTTTAAATATAGATAGCATAGGATGGGTCTGTCGCTGTTATTTTTAATTAATATTATTGAGTTAGGAGTGGCGACAGGGTAACTGAGATCAGTCGTCGGTAAATGAGATTCAGTTAGATTAATTTTATAGGCTCTACGAATGGCTAGGATATTGAATAGGTCATAATTAGAAAATACAGGAACATCCCTGCTCAAATTTTATGAGGAGTATGAAATCACATTTATTAACTCGGAAATAAGGGCCGATCCCTGCTCAAGTTTTTGAAGAGAACAATAGAAAACATCTAGTAACGAGGACCACAGTTAACTGAATACATGACAACATTCTAACAATAGAATAGATAAGGAATTATGACGTAAGACCTTCTATATGCAATTTGGGACCCGAAAAGAAAATACAACGAGGAGTAGTTTTAACAATAGAGCTCACCTGCTCATTGATTTTCGACCATTGTGTACAGTACCAACATGGTCGATGCCATGGGTACACAGATGGCTTAGAGACAATATTCATGAGGGCGTTTAAGAAGGAATCTCTGAAAAGATCAATAAGTACCCCTAAACCATTTAAAATTGACACACTCCTAAGCGACCAACAATATAAAAAAACATCGATATATTAACTAATTCATATGCAAGCTTTTTAATAAATACTATTGGAAGTTTGGTTTCTTAAATTAATAACATCCATATTTTAAAAACAAAACAAAACTATATTTTTAAAAACAACACAAAATTCTCTATTATTCAAACAATCCTGTTTTTAGCTTAGAGGATATTTTCGCACGCATGAGTTAATATTTGAATAGGGAATATTCGTACACAAGCATTCAATAAATATTTTATATTTTAATCTTCAATCATTCTTAAATATATTTAATTTATTATTTTAATTTATAATTTTATCATTTACTCTAATTATATTATTTAAATCTATTTAAATCTGGAAATTAAATACTTCTTTCATTTAATTACTTTCACAAATACAATGTCAATTGAAAAGAAATCAATGGTAAAATTTGAAAAAGTTATTATAATACTATAAATTGTATACCTATATAATTAATCAATATAATAATCATTAAGTCAATATAAATAAATTAGGTATATGTAGCAAATTTAAAAATAAATAAAAAATCTTAGTTGCAGTCGAATTATAAGATAAATTCGGAGTCAGAGTCGGTAAATTTTGAAATGACCTTACAAGCTTGATTCTAACATTATTTATTAATTCTTAATTTTTTAAAACTCTAAGCTACCTTTTGTTTGAATTAATTAATTAAATGAACATTTTTCGTAAAAGTTGGTTTTTAAAATCACTCAACATTATTTTTAAACCCTTTTAAAAATTTGTTGAGTCAAATTAATAATGAATCAGAAAATTACCGAAGGTGATAACAGCAAAACAGTAAGTTAAATTAAAATTATTCATAAATTAACACAAATGATAGGACATTTATGGATATAAAAGAAATAGTTTGAAGATATTTTTAACATGGATATTATATATTTTGACTGCTTTTATTTTACGATTGGTTTTTCACTGGATGCCGAGATGGTATATATATATTAGCCATACGCCATGTCCTTTACGAGAAGCTGATGTAATTTTGGCAAAAGTATTCACTGTTATTTATTATATATATTATTTGATTATGTAATATCTTAGGATCAGTATCAACAATATTGGATTCATAAAATTAAAATAACTTTAAAAAATGGTGAAAGGTTAGTTTTATCTATCATTAAGATAAATTGAAATATAAAATAAATTATAAATTGATTAATTATTTTATTATTTTGGAAAAAACAGTGTAAATGCATCTCAGATTAATTACCAAAGGTAAAGTGAAATCAAATAAAACTATTTAAACTTTTGTTTGTTGTTATGCTTAATTTTGATTATCTTATGCAGAACTTATCATTCAATCGTTAAATGGTAAAGGATAAATGTTTTATGTTTTTACTATATTTATAACTATCCAAGCTCTCGATATTCAGATTTTAGGGTGATTTATTTCTGGATTTTTATTAGAATTCCCTGCTTTCAATGTGAATTATAATTTTATAAATTGGTTTTATTGTTCATGATTCACAGTGGGGAGGGGGGTGATGAGTGCCGGGAGGAATTCGTATACCGAGGTTTTTCATTTAGATTTTATGCAATGTTACAATTTCATTGTTTACAAAGAAATTAGATAAAATTTATAAGTCAGAAATTGTTTGAGACGATCAAAAGGGGCCCCCTCATTCGATTGGATAATTAATATTCATGAATGCGGACGGGTTTTCACCATAATAATCCATTATAATGAACTTATAAATAAATATTCAATGTTCAATTGATAATTGCCAATTATTTTCTATTGATGGAATCGGTTTTTAGGATTTTTCGATACGGGGGGGGGTGAGGGGGGTACAAATCATTATTTTCAAGTTCTTTGATTTTTTATAATGTATTTAGAAACTCGATGATGCAGTCCTTGGAAAATTATATTTTTTTCAATTATAATATTACAAAATATAGAAATTTGAATCAATAACTACAAATGTAACTTTTAATAATACAGCTGGTGTTACTGTCCATGTTTTCCATAGGATTATTATCGGCCTATTTATCGATACCTTCGTGCTTAGTATTTCTCATTTCAATGTCATTTTCAAAGTTTAGCTGACTCTATTCTGTCCTTTGAAGCTTTTAAAAGTTCTTTCAATAAAGAGAATAGACTTAGTGGCGCGTTATAGGTTTGTGACTTGCCAGGCATATTTGGATTTTCAGGGCCGATATCTGCTCTCCCGTAATCAATACTGCCTATACAACATCAACTTTTCCACTTAATGATCAATAAACATGTTGACAAATACACATATGATGACGTCAGGAACCAGGCCTATTATACAATGTAGCTAATCCTGGATCACTTATTACAGATATGATTTTATAAAAGATTAGTTTAGGGCTTCAAACAATTGCCATTTTGTCTCTAAGATACATTTAAGAAAACGATTAAAACTCTTTAATTTATTATTCGTAAAAAAAGTTTATCATAATAACTTGTAATACATTAGAAATGTTCAGATGCGTTTATCAATAATAAATAAATGTTGCTACCTAAATAAATTGAAATAGTAATTTTTAAGCGAATTTCAAACTTTCCGTCGTTGGTAAAAATTATTTAATTAACTTTTCTCTTAGACTCTTTGCAAAAATATAACATTGAATGATTCTGGGGAAATCATTGAACTATATAGAGAATGCATTGTTGTATCCATCGTAAAGATCAGTAAAGGTTTTAAGCTTTATAAAATCCATGAAATGAATTAGGCAAGAAGTACAACACAGTGCTAATGCTTACAAAAGTCAATTGGTTATCTGAAAGGAATTTAGCGAGAAGGTTTTAATATCAAGAAAAACATCGAGTTCCTGTCCCGCATCAAACTAATCGCTGATGCGTTCGGAATTTAATTTGAAGAGGAAAGCAATTTGTTCGGATAAAATAATTTGGAAAATTCAGTTTTCTTTTATAAAGCTCCTCAATTACTTCAATTGTAATGGCATTAAATTTCCTGTTTGTACAATGAAGCCAATCCGTTCAATTGTGATTTATTATCAAGTACAATAGGGTATTCACATATTACATAAGTAGTATAGATAGAGAGAGGTACAACAGAACATTAAAAGAATAGAAAAGAACAATTAAAAGAATTTAGTAACATATTTTTACTCTTCTGGTGGAATATGCAATGATTCCTTGCTCACTTACACTGCATTAATATGTCTTTCTATCAAGAGTTCTTCTTTAAATAAATCATGCATCGTAACCCAATTAGATTCCAACTAAATGTTTCAGATGATAAAATAATAATGTTTCCTTAATTTCTCTATTACATGATAAAAAAAGCGAAAAAGAGAATTTGGATGTACTGCTACATATTACTATTTGTTTAATGGCCGGATAAAGGGATGTGAGTGAATAAATTTGGTAGCTAATATTTACTCATATTTGGGTTGTTTCCAACAAATTGCCGAGAATTACATATTAATGTTGAGAGCTTTGGATTTGTGTCGATTTCATTTTATTCACCTTTATGTTTGATAATATTTTTGGGTGATTGTTTTTTTTATTTTCGCTTATGTTCGTTCGCATTTCCCTCATTGTCGTACTTCTATCATTCGTATGTTTCATTGTTCTCCTTTTAATCCTTGATAATTGTTTCAGCAACGACAAAGTCAAAAACAAAAAGACTCGATTACTTGTTGATTATCAGGTAATATTTGTTATTGTTCAACATGGTGATTGATGACGTTCTCAGCCAGAACAGGTCATTCGTTATTTCATGCACAAAAAACTGAAATATATTTGGAATTGGAAAAGTTTGCATTTCGAAGCTTTGGAGTAAGTGAATCGTTCATAGAAATCGGTTAAATAATGATGAAATAATATTTAAATTAAAATAAAAAATAGATTTAATTAATTATTAAAACAAAGAGAACCTCGTTATAACACGGTGGAGTAATCGGATTCTAATTTATCATCATTCCTTTATTCAATATATTATTATTATTATTATTATTATTATTATTATTATTATTATTATTATTATTATTGTTTATTATTATTATTATTTTTATTGTTATTATTATTATTATTATTATTAAATTATTCTTGGTTAAAATTCATTTCCAGGCGCTTCCTATTTTGTGGGACATCAATTTTCTAATCTAAAAATAAATCAGTAATTCTAAGAATTTCAAGGTACTCCAGACAGGTTATATTTATGACGTCACACAATATTGCATGGGACTCCATGTGGTATTTGTCTATTATAATATTGTCGGCGTTCTTATGAAACTGTATTTTCATTGTTTATCAATAGTAGGCTATCAATCTTGTTTTTGGAGTGATTGTTATAAAATAAACACCTTCATAATTAGAATTTTAGGAACTGATTATTGGAATAATTGTGTATTGATATTTGCACAACAACCTTTCTTGGTTTCTTTTCCATTTTTGGTTATTGACTATCGATTTTTCAAATAATTAATCAACAATTCATTTGTTTCTGAAATAAATTCACAGTTTTTCAAGCCTTTCATTGCCATAGTTCTTATTTATTATGCGAAAGAATGGGTTAAAAGCAAGACTAAGGCTCAATCGACTTCCCATGCTTTTTTGCTGTCATAGACTATGAAGAATGTTTTGATGATATATCCATCTCCCTACTGCTATTTTTTATTTATGTTTTGTCGCCAATTATTCACTCTTCATTGAATCTTCATTTCAGACATAAAGATATATTTCTTATCTTTCTGGGTGATTTATGTACTTCAAATCGTTCTATTATTATTATTATTTTCTCCCCATCTTGCCTTTTTTATTCCATCATCTTTCGCAATCATGCATATTACTCGATATCGCTTTATACTCTAAATCTTTACGAACCACTACTAGATTTCTATTAAACATTGATTGGTAATTGTTTGAAGAGCACCCGAAAACCTATATTAAGCTTTCTTCATTTGAGAATTCTGCATGATTTCTCAGAGAATTTTCTCCATCTTATAAATCAAAACCATTTTGTATTCTTCTACTCCTCGAAAAATAGTTATATATAAATTTTCAAAGAAAAATAAATCAAATAGTTTTTCTAATCTTTTTAAATAGATTTGTCATTGTCCTGCAATTTTATCATAGAATATAAGAAATTCATTAATGAATTTTGCATTTATAATTGACAATTTGTTTTAATAATAATTTTTGATAATGAATTCAATAATCATTCATGTCACTGACAAGAGTATTTTAACTATGGAAAAATAAACAAAAATGGACACCTCTTGTTGACAGTTATCATTAATATTATCTCTAGTGTTAATATTATCTCTATAGTTTTCATTATTTGAGTATCTTCATGTTTAAATTATTTTGACAAGAGTGGCGAATTCTGAGTAATGGAGTCAATAATATTTTGACGAGGCAAAGTCAGAGTCGGTAAAATCTCAAAATAACTTCGACCTATTCCCGGATTCCTTCATAATAATGTTATATTACATTATGTCTAGTAACGAAAAGTATTTTGATAAGATGAAAATAATTCGCTAATCTAAATTTTTGGATAAAGTTGTAACATGTACACTCGATACAATACATATAACACTTGCTCGCCATTTTTTACGCTGCCTTAGCATGTGTATTTTATTTTACAACCAAAAATTGCAGAGACAGGAGCTTGAAACTCTTCACATACTGCAGATATCTCTGGTTTATCATAAAAGTTACAATCCGTTAACGAAGAACTGTGAACAACATTATCCATTAATTAAGTCATAGTAAAGTACTTTAAGGATTCGATTATGGTTTTGAGGGATTAGGCTCTTCTAGATAAAATTAAAAAATATAGATAATTATTAGAGATTGAATGGATTTCAAGTTACTAATTTGTGCTGATGTAAATTAAATGTTAAAATGCAATATGTTAATTAGGAAGTTATTAGGATGTTTGGTTTAATCAAAGTATTCCAATTGCTAAAGTACAACCTTTCAATCGTAACATTATTTTTAACAGCTTCAGCCAAATGAAATTCTACTGACATAATAGCTTTTAGCAGTTATTTTCCATCCAGTTCTATATCAAAACAAAAGGTTATCAATTCCATATATATATATATATATATATATATATATATATATATTATAAAAACTTCCCAATTTCACCACTGATTTTTTACCATTTTATTTATTAAAGAGCTTAAATCAGTAATACATATCGATGTATATCGATGTTTTTGAAATATTACTGATTTATAGTCTTCAAGCTCTTTTTAATAAATAAAATGGAAAAAAATCAATGGTGAAATTGGGAAAAAGTTCTTATAATATATATAGTATTCACACATTAAAAGGTTTTCCAGCCCTGATTTAGCCAGATAAAATTCATCCACTGCTTATATAAGTATGACATTTGCACGGGAAAATCAATTGACTCCATTAGATGTCACATTTTTGATAGACATATTTGTGCTACTCATATATACTTGTTAGGTTTACTCATATAGTTTTGATTTATTTTTGCCAAAATTGATTAAATTGTTTAATCAGCTACGGAAAAGTGAATGAGAAAATATTCAATAACATAACTATATTCCACTCATTCCATTATTGGTCGCTCTGCAGTGCTAAATTGAACATATCATTTTCTGAAATTAGTTAGATCACTTTCTTAGTTGTCATTCTAATACTTGTCATGAAATAAATTGTCATGCAATTATAATATTATATTCTATGTCAAACCTGTATCAAATAATCTGATTCGATGCGCATCAAATATTGATAATAGATTATAATTTCAGTGGGATCGAACAGACTTGTACTGAGTTTTATACTGCACTTCCGTTGACCGAAATTGAAGTGCAAAATCGAACTGCACTATTTGGTGAAAATAAAATTGAAGTGGAAATTACCCCACTGCTTATACTTTTATTGAAAGAGGTAAAAATTTTAATTTAGGGTGTTTATGATATCTATAGAAATGTTATTGTTACTAAAACCTTTAATTTAGCAGAAATAGATTGGATTAATGAATATGGCCCAATTAGTATTAAAATATAATTATTAGTAAAATCCCTGAACCTATATTGAACAGGTTCAAGTGCAACATATTACAATATTTACTTTCACAAATTTATTGCCTAATAAATCATTTGGAATTGATTTTAAAATTCCAAAAGTTCCAGAAAAATAAAACATATAAATTAGAAATGTTGATTTATAAATAATTAATGAATGTGTAAATGTAAATGTATTAAATGTATTTATTTGTTAATATTGAGATCGTTATCATGTTTATTTTTTTATATCAATCTTTTAACAATAACTATGATTTACAATTAAATAATTTCTAAATATTACTTATTTCTCCCTCTCTAATTTAAAAAAAATAACAAGAATGCATTTATAAAACCAGAGAATAAGTTGAAGATGCTCCAAGAAATCGAAATAGTTTGAAACCAGAAGTTTGTTGCAAAAAATATGATAGATTCACTGTGTCGGTACATAACATTAGAATAAAAGGAAATAATTGAGAATTAATCTACTGTTCTTGGGGGAGAGGCGAAATGGTCTATTGTCTCGAGTAAACCACCTAGATCTTTTCAAAATATATATTTTAAGACACGTGAGGTTGGAGGTTATATAATAAGTATAATTTTTGCATGACGAATTTTGCAGAAATATTATACAGTTTTAGAATGTTGGAACACATAATGTCAAATAATAATCTCAAAAAAAAATCAATTTAAAGAGTTGGAAAAGTTTAATATTAAGAACTTTAGTCTTTATGATGCACTTCAATTAGTATCCTGTACATGATCTAATGTCTCTTGACAATTATTATCAAAATTAATTAAAAACAAAGTCAACATAAATAAGGAATAAGTTACCGTAGAAAAAGAGTTAGAGCAAGTGCTACAGGCATTAATTGATTATGGAATCATTTTTAATAGAATATTACCAATAGAATATTTTGATGCAGATTCAAATTGTAAAGAATTCAAAGAAGAAATTATAAATGGAATGGGCGATAAATTTTAAACAAGATATATAAGTGGAACGTGAAAAATGTATTTCGAATACAATTTATAAAAAAGTTGGACTATACATTTGAAAAATCAAAATATTTTATATTCGAGACGTTTCTTAAGCTTGCTAGAGATATGACACAATTGAAATGTTGGAAGATAATAAAACTATAAATAAAGTAATTTAGCTGGTATAAGTACTTATCAGAATTCGGTTGTATTTCCACATAGAAAATTAATTTAGTACTAGTACTCATTTATTTATAAAACGGTTGTATTAAGGTCTAGAAAATAATAATAATAATAATAATAATAATAATAATAATAATAATAATAATAATAATAATAATAATAATAATAATAATAATAATATAAAGTGATTATAGTAATCAATAATTATTCAAATACTAACAATTAATGATAATATAAGCCCTTTGCTGCAAAGTATATATTGAATAAAATGAAAAAATAATCCTTTAAATAGTAGTAATAATTTTACTATATATAAGAATGTTTAATAAGACTTACCGTAATTCGCATTTATACTTTGCGGTCGGTTTTGAGGATTCACCAGAAAAGTTAGAATTCATTTTTAAGTATAGAATGAAATAGATGTCATAACCAGTCACCATACGGCCGAAAGAACTGTTCATATGAGACTAATTTCCATTCAGTAATACATTCACTCTATTTCCATAGATGGCTTTCTTGTAAGCCTGTGTCATTATTATCAATTCTACGGTTAAATATTTTATCTTTCTCACAATTGATTTTTTCAATTTTTTTTGTAGTTTTTTCCCGCAGTTTTAGATATTGTTAAAGAATTTTGATTCTAGTGAGTAATAATGAATATTAAATGATAATATAAGCCCTTTGCCGCAAATTATATATTGAATAAAATAAAAATATAATCCTTATCAATAATAATAATTGAACTTTCAATATTTTTATTTAAATTTAAAAATTTAAATCCATCGAAATTGAATTTTCGATAAATTTGTTTCGAACTATTATATTATGAAATATATATATATATATACTTGAACTATTCCCCCATCAATTTAAAATAAATAATGAAATTGGTTACAATTCTATTTCGAATTCACAAATAAAAAATTATGGATTTTTGGCAGCATTATAAATTAAAAGTTAAAAAAATAAATGATGAAATAAACCTCTGCTGGAAATATGTATTAACTTATATGAAAGAAATTGGAAATATCGAAGCTTATGTGTATATTTTTTTCATTTACTAATTTTTATGTTCTTGCTCAATCCAGTGTAATTTGGGCGTTAATGCCCTCTCTAAATCAGACCTCTAAAACTTATTAAAACAGCCCTTTTTTACCTGGCATAAACACTGTTTAAGAATATGTAGAACGTACATCAGTGATCTAAATAAAAGATAATTTGAAAGTGATATGTTGATTGAGTTACTGATCTAGTGGTATAACTTAAACAATTTTTTTTAGTTTTACTCAGTAATTTTTTTAAATAGTCATAATAATTTTACTATATTCAATAATGTTTAATAAGACTTACCGTAATTCACATTTATACTTTGCGGTCGGTTTTGAGGATTCACCTAGAAAAGTTAGAATTCATTTTTTAGTATAGAATGAAATAGATGTCATAACCAGTCACCATACGGCCGAAAGAACTGTTCATATGAGACTAATTTCCATTCAGTAATACATTCACTGTATTTCCATAGATGGCTTTCTTGTAAACCTGTGTCATTATTATCAATTCTACAGTTAAATATTTTATCTTTCTCACTATTGATTTTTTCAATTTCCTTTCTTTTTTGTAGCTTTTTTCGCAGTTTTAGATATTGTTAAAGAATTTTGATTCTAGTGAGTAAGTATACCCCCTCTGTCCAAAAATAATAGTCCAGTTTATATAACACTGCAATTTCTTTTGTACGTAACAGTGATACCTAAAATGCAGTTTTGTTATTTGTTCAATCAATAAAATAAAATTATTTAATGTGTTTTTACTGTAAAAGGTTTTATAAAACCGTTCAATTTTTTATATTCTCTATTGACAATCATTTTGGGGAAAAGGCTAAAATGCAAATGGACTATCATTTTTGGACAGAGGGAGTACTAGTTATTTTTTTATGAAAAATTCGATTTTATTAGGGTGCGATTTAAATGTTCAGTATTTTATACTCAGTAAAATTGATTAAATGTTCAGTAATTAAAGCAAATGTTATCATTATTATTATTATTATTATTATTATTATTATTATTATTATTATTATTATTATTATTATTATTATTATTATTATTATTATTATTATTATTATTATTATTGTTATTATTATTATTAATATTATTTTATTTTTATTCGCCAACTAAGTATATTACTGACTTATTAAGTATATTACTTATTTACTGAAACATAAATTATGTTTAATATTGTCTGGTTAATATTATTTTAAAACGATATATTTTTGGAGGTTATAAATCAATAAATAGTGAAAAGATTTATCATTTATTATTAATTAATTTTAATATTTGATAATGGCATTAATGTTTCACTCGACATTAAGGGTCTCAATCCATTTTATGTGTTTCAAATATGTAGTGTTACATTGTGGTTTCTCGACGAATATGTCGTCTATGCCGGCTGTATCGTTTTCATGTCGGCATTGTCTCTGTCAATTCAACTTTATGATACAAGAAAGGTAATTTTATTGTATTTCCACGCTTCTCTTCATTTGATCCACACGTTTCCCTCTTTTTGAAACTCTTACTGAGCTCCTATCTAGAATTATAAGTATTAGGGAATTAATTTAATTTAAATGATATATGATTATAATTGTTAAATAAAATATACTTATATTGAAATATTAAACAGGAATTACTTAGTGGTTTTTTGTTGTTATTTTATTTGATTAAGAAGTGCCAACACAAAATAATATTGATTATTTTCTAATAATCATTTTAATTAAATTTAATATTTATTTTAAATATTCCTTTCAAAGTAAATTAGCAATGAATAATAATTTTCATTATATTTCCACTTATTAGAACTTGATAAAGAGATACCAAAAGACGTTGTTTCATGGTATAATATCAATAGGACTCGATCATTTGATCGGATGGGAGTCATAAATGTTGTTGACTCATTGTATTTGTTCTACAGCCTGTCAAATGAAGCCATTAAGCGCACACATGACCATGAATATGCATTCATACGATAAGGGGTAAGGAGGGTTGGCAAATTAGATTTTTTAACACCAAATTTGATAAAACTGGATTTCTTAAAATGGGTTTTGGGGCGGGGGTTGGCTTTTTTCATTTTATTACTTGCTTTTATTTGATCGCAGTGATCTGACAGCTCTGCTTTCGAGAAACATATTGAAAGATCTAACCAAATTCAGCTCTGGAATAATCTTAAAAAAAGCTTTTAGACCACTATTTCTCGAAATTTCTCTTTTTACATTTGGTTAAAAAAAGTCACACTATTATTTAAGAGCAAAACAGAAAATTGTCTTTTAAAAATTGGAAGTAAGAAAAACAATTTAAAGAAAATGAACTGGCCAAAGATACAGTGCAGTTCTAGTAAGGAGTTATGAAACATCCATTTTTGCTTCTTTTGCTCTTTCTTGCTTAATAACACTTATTAGTAATGCGGTAGGGGAGAGCATGTTCTTTCTTTTAACATGCATACAAGCCAAAACAAGAACTGTCTTTCTTATTTAGAATTAAGGCTGAGGAAAGAATCAGTTTCTTCATTCAAAATGTTTAAAAGCTAAAATTTTATATTCTAAGGAATATCATGTAGTGAATTTCTCAGCAACGAGGAGGAATGCGATGTAAATATATTTTTAATAGATAATTTTATTAGATAATGTTTGGCTATTTTATTGTTTTTTGATTTTATAACTTGGCTTTATTTGATCACAGTGATTTGGTAACCCAGAGTTAAAATCAGGATATAATTTGAGTGGTTGATTCTTATATTAGTATAACGGATCAAAATTGAACAAAGGCACAAAGTTTGCAAGTCGGAACAATAAACCTCCCCAAAACACAGAGAACTAAAAGTGATGTAGAAAATATTTTTAGTGATTTCGAATCATGAAAACATTCCAAGACTTATTTCAGAAATAATATTTTCATAGAATCTTTTCTTTGACTGGAAATGGGCTTACAATATCAAAGATTTTTGCGATAAAATTTTTAAAGTTAATTTAAATAAGTTTCGAAAAAAATTTTCTAGGAAAATATTTTAATTTTGTAAGTGATTAAGCGCCAAAATATTTGAAAATTTATTTCAATCATTTCAATTTAACAGTGAAAATTTTTACAAGATGGATAAATTTTTTGTTATTTTTGTCACAAGGAAAACTTTGTCAATTTAGGCGGATTTCAAAATAAATTTCAGATTCTGATTTAAAAAAAATATTTTACGAAATCTCAAAAATATTTTTTGGTTGACCATAAATTAAATTTTTAAATATTTTTAGATAGTTAAATTAATCACTTGGCTCCTTTACTTTATCCTGCTTCTTTAATACTCTAAATATATACTCCATTACGTGAGGTACAGCAAATAATAAAAAACAAATACCAGTTAATTCCTTATTCCATTTATTTCATCTTGTGTCGTTCTTTGCCCAATTCCATAATTTTCAAGGATTTAGTTTTCCAACACGTGAGAAAGAAACCAATTTTACAAAATTTCCATTTTAAAACCAACATGGCATTGACAAATTGTTATATCATCAAAAATGATGGAATAATTATTTCTTCCCGTGTTCATTTAATTTTAAAATTTATTAATTGATATTTGTTAACTTATTTCATTATATGCTTTCGCGTATTTGTAATCTATATACATTGGGTTCCACTGGACAACATTTTATATAATTAAAACCAAATCAATAAACTTCAACTTACCCGTGTTGAAACTCTTATTGTATTCGATAACACCTTTATTAAAAGATTTTAACTTAGACAGAGAAATAAACTTTATCTCACCGCAAAATTCAATAAAAAACTGAAACGAAACTGGTAATCGAAAAATCGTTATATTCAATAGAAAATAAGGTTTTTTATTAAAAAATTGTTTTAAAATAATGAATTATGAAGTTATTTTTAATCATAATTTTTTCTTAATATACCAATAGATGATAAACTTACTTAATTCATATTTTCGTGTTAAAATAATATCTAGAAAGCATTTATAAATAATTTATTAATATTAAAATTTAATTAAAGATAATTAATTAATTGCTTAAAATTTATTTCTAAATTTATAAATTAAAATTAAATAAAAATTACATTGTAAAATGGACGATAACTTTGAATTAATTCCAAGCATGAAATGTTTACTAACTAACACACACTACAAAAATGTCATCGACTGGAACCGTGTGTTTGCAGGATTTGCATATAAATTTGCATATAAGGACTTCATAAGAAATTATGGAAATTTTTTTTTATGGAAGTTATTTTTAATTCTTAAATTTATTAAATAATTATATTAAATATATCAGAATTTAAAAATTTATAAACCCAATCACCCATAATTTACTATTTTTCAGGCTTTGTAAAATATTTTTCAAAATGGGTGTGTCTTTTTTAGGTAGTGTAATTTATCACCTGTTTGCATGTTTGATTTATTATGGAAATTAGACTCACCGTGTTTGTATGCTTCATTAATTTTTCTACCTTTCTGGAATCATATAATAAATTAGCAGGTGCATCTGCAAATGAATTTTTAGCACACAGGCGAGTTTTTATGTATCTTATAATACAATCTATTTAAGCCTTTTAAAAATAAATAGACTATTTTTAAAAATTGCAACGCGGTGTATAATAATGTTTCTGTATGCGTGCATGTATGTGTCACTGCAGAAATCAGTTAGCCTATTTAAAAATTGCTAATTCAGTTTTTTTAATCGTTGTTTGTAAACCATGCAAAATTTATATTTATAATTTATGAGTCGTCATGAATAGACTTATTTCACTAGTTATTTCCCTTCCTGTATCGAGTTTTATTACTTTTTTGCAATATGAATAATTAACCCAATCCATTAAGAATCCATATAAATATATCTCATAATTCGTATGGAATTGTGAGGATTTTAATCCTAATTTTCTAGCAAATAATATAATATTTATCGTTTGTTAATCAACGCTTTCTTTATAAATAACATTAATATAATTATATTCAATTTGTTAAGGGTTTTCATCACTGAAATGCAATGCTAAATATAAAATAATAATAATAATGATAACAAATAATGTTATATATTCTACGTTAAATTTTTGATTAAAATGCTCGTAAATTCAAAATGGTCGAGATACTGACATAGGGTCATCGGATATGTTCGACTTAAAGTTATCCTAGTTATACGTATTTAAACTTTGGCAATTGAGTCAATGGATGTCATGTAAATATCCAAACATCAAAATAAATCTATTTAAAAATATTAAAATTCTGTTATAATAAATTTTACTAAACAAACAAACGATTGTTTAATGAAATTTGGTAAGAACATAAATCCCGAAATTTTGAAGGGAAATAGCACCCGTCATGACTATATGCAATTTTTTATTCGGGTGCTTTTTCCATTCAAAATTTCGGCATTTATGTTCTTACCAAATTTCATTAAACAATCGTTTGTTTGTTTAGTAAAATTTAAGTAACTAAAAATGAAATATTTTAAACTATTTATATTTGATGACATCATTTGTTTATATTTGAATACCGATATTTTAAATTACTGAAAATGCACTTTTTAATTAGATGATAAGATTGATACAATATTAATAATAATTAGTTATTTTGATTCAAAATTAAAAGAAATATGATACATTATGCAAATATTTAGATAAAATGTTATACATAGTTGGGAATCAAATTTCACGAATTACCATAAAATTGACGTAGAATTGTTTAAATAGTTAGAATTCGTATATTCAATATACAAATCGGTTCATAAAAATATGAAAAATCTCTGAAAAAGTGAATTTATTATAATTAAATCTCATCACATTCCATTGACTTCTTTTTACTGACTTGCATTTGATTTGTTTTTCACACACTAAAATTTCTAACATAAAAATCAAATTAAAAAGTTTATAATTTCATTGTTCTATTGTCGAAAATTAAATGAAAATATAAATAAATCAAAGTTGAAAAGATAAATGATTTTACTGAAAATGGAAGAAACTTTTCATATCATGAATGAATGACATATTGGGAAGATGACAGAAGTAGCTGGAAGTAAATATTTCAACTAAGTATAATATTGTTTCTAAACATGGGCGACCGCAGGGGGAGGGGCACTTTTCGCCCCTGGATTGATTGAAAATAGTCAAATAATAAAAAATAATTAATAAAATATTTGTTGCTACAGTATGCCATTCATTACTACATTGCCCTGTCTGTTCGTTCACCATACAAATACGCTACAGTAAATTAAAACTACATTAAAACTTTACTAAAAAATATTTGTCCCCCCTAGAAAATTTTCTGCCGGCGCCCATGTTTCTAAATGAATAGCCATAGGGGTATTTAACAATTTCATTTGACAACCAACTATTTATGCTGCTTTGACACATGCAGATCTTTCTTTTATGTTTTTGTTGTATTTTAGATTACAATGAATTTAGATTTTTAATTTTTTAATGCCAACATATTCATTTTTTCAAAATTTATTCATTTTATTTCACATTTGATGTTGGTTGTGTTATTATATTTAACTGAAACGATGAACATTGCAGCACTTTAGGTGGCTCATTTTATTAAATAATGAGCATCACTAATTTTGATAATTTAGTTGTATGGATGCAACAATGAATGACAGTGAAAATGTTCTTATTTAGAATGATTTTGGCATTATCTGTTTCTTCGATCACTAGTGTAAATTAAATTTAATATTTTATCTAAAGAATATCTTTTTGATCTCGTTCATTTGCGAAAAATTCACTAACAAAAACCATTTCATCCGGTATATCAAATTAGTAATAAGCCCATCAATGACATTCGTAAATAATTCATAAAATTATAAATATACATTTTGCATGGATAAAACAATTTACAGCAACTTATTTTTTAATAAATTAACCTATTTTGTTCATCAGACATATATAACGGTTAGCAGAAATAAAGGGTAAAAACAGCAGGGACTACAATCCGTAGATTTGTCATGCTTACACCTTTACTTAATCTTGCTAAAGAGCGAATTGATTTCATATTAGTAATTAAGAAGTTCTTGCTATAAAGCAAATCCTTTGTATGTATTAGATGGTCATTTTTTCGGTGCTTCGTAAAAACTTGATATTAGGTGGATTTTGTTTTTAGACGAATTGCTAATATACAAATCTGACTGTATTTTAATTTATCATAAAAACTCGCATTTTGTGAATATAATCTTTTAATTTTTGTTAATCGTTTATCTATTTTTGTTTTCTTTTGACATTGATTTGTTTTCATTACGACAATAGATCAATTTTTTTCTCTATGTAACACGAATTTTCGACATTGTCTTTTTTAATTATAAAAATATATTTGTTTTATATGAATTTGTGATATGTGCACACAGCATTACTCTCATTTTTAGACAAATTTGTCGACCGGGAATAGTCCCTATTTTCTACGCCTGTCATTATGAAACCATTTGTAATTTTACGACATTCACTTGCTCATACAAAACTCGTTAACTTATTTATTGCAATTTTTTTTATTTGACATTGGAAGAAATAATTTCCTTAACATTGATCCAAAAATATCTGGTCTGATAAAAAATGAGTCAGCAATTATCCAAATATCTGCAACCACAGCTGCAGAAGTCAATGAAAATATTATTAAATATTGATTGGGCACAGTTTTT
Source organism: Schmidtea polychroa (assembly GCA_959609185.1). Lineage (NCBI taxonomy): Eukaryota > Metazoa > Platyhelminthes > Tricladida > Dugesiidae > Schmidtea > Schmidtea polychroa. The sequence goes on from CAUHTR010000046.1 coordinate 177,085, forward strand.
TGATTTCCTATTTTATTCTTTAATTATTTCAATAAAAACAAGGGGAGCCACGTGATTATTGCAATTATTAAAATTATTACATAAATAAAAGTGTCATTTCAGAGGTTCAAAGTCTTATTTATTTTAAGAATGTAGCTTGATTATTGAGTTTATTAAATTATTATTAATTTTAATATTTAAATCATAAGTGTTAAATGTTACGATAGCATTTTCTAGATTGTTTTCAGTTGATAAACTTGAAAGTAAAGACATAATTCAAAACTTTATTAATACCACAATAATATTTAATTGAAATATTTATTAAAAAATTGTCTATGAATCAGTAAAGATATAATATCAATTGAAAATCAAAAGAAGTTCTTTAATTAATTTAATTTTTAATCAAACTTTTACAACAAATTTTCAGCTACAAACTAAATATTATTCAAAACAAATGATCTAAAGAATTTCATATTTAAAATTTTAATAATAACAAAAACATCATTTTAAAGTATAAAATATATTTTTTAATTTAATTCTAAATATTAAAAATTCATTTCTGATTTATACAATTTAATTATTTACTATTTTAATTTATTTTAAACTATTTTAACAAAATATCGGAAATATTTAATTCTCAGTTGAAAGCACCTTATAATCATTATTTGATTGGTCATTTCATATTAAACGGGAACGCCTTATCAAATATGTGGATTTTAATTAGTTCAATTAATTAAAAAATTTATCAAGAGATTAAATAGTTTTTTATCACTTTAAAATATTCATTTCTGATGGGGTTAAGAAGTTAAACTTTTTAGGACACGTAAATCTTAATAGAGTCCATTTTATTTATTTCCATGTGAGTTATTTGTTAAAAGGTTTTGCTGTACAATAAACGTTTTGAAAAAATTATGATTTAACATATTTATTCAAGCCCAATGTTATCATCAAAATTAATTTCAAGATCCCAGGTAACATTTAAGATTTCCGGCATTTTCTTCACTATCTTTTATTGTCTTATCTTCCGAAAAATACATAACTTAAAATTTAATAAAAAAAATTTAAATAATATTGAAACATGATTTGCATTCAATGACTTATTTAGAGAAATTTGAGTCCCACTCCAATATGTGATATTTATATAAACTTTATAGCATTTTATCGCTCAGTAACCGACATTGTTTTAATTGTTTATTTTTCATGTACGCAGACATTTTTGTTAAGTGTAATATTAAAATTTGGTTTGTTTGTATAAAATGTGTTTTAAGGTTTGTGCCGCTAGTTTAATAAATTTTTTACGAAATTAAATGAACCCTTTTTGCCTGTATATAAGTAATATGTAAATGTTTGTGATACACACGTGTACCATTCAGGACAAAAAGGTTCAATATATTTACTAAATACATATGTATTCACGATTTACAAATGCTCATATCTTCCAAATCTACAATTTAGTTCAATTGCTAGATGCTTGGAATCTTTTCTTACTGCAGTTGATTAAATATTCTAGGGTTCATTTTTATAGAATATAGTTATTAAATTCATAGATATTTTGAATCAATAAATTCATAGATATTTAGAATCAATAAATTCATAGATATTTAGAATCAATAAATTCATAGATATTTAGAATCAATAAATTCATATATATTTAGAATCAATAAATTCATAGATATTTAGAATCAATAAATTCATAGATCTTTAGAATCAATAAATTCATAGATATTTAGAATCAATAAATTCATAGATCTTTAGAATCAATAAATTCATAGATATTTAGAATCAATAAATTCATATATATTTAGAATCAATAAATTCATAGATATTTAGAATCAATAAATTCATAGATATTTAGAATCAATAAATTCATAGATATTTAGAATCAATAAATTCATAGATATTTAGAATCAATAAATTCATATATATTTAGAATCAATAAATTCATAGATATTTAGAATCAATAAATTCATAGATATTTAGAATCAATAAATTCATAGATATTTAGAATCAGTAAATTCATAGATATTTAGAATCAATAAATTCATAGATATTTAGAATCAATAAATTCATATATATTTAGAATCAATAAATTCATAGATATTTAGAATCAATAAATTCATATATATTTAGAATCAATAAATTCATAGATATTTAGAATCAGTAAATTCATAGATATTTAGAATCAATAAATTCATAGATATTTAGAATCAATAAATTCATAGATATTTAGAATCAATAAATTCATAGATATTTAGAATCAGTAAATTCATAGATATTTAGAATCAATAAATTCATAGATATTTAGAATCAATAAATTCATAGATATTTAGAATCAGTAAATTCATAGATATTTAGAATCAATAAATTCATAGATATTTAGAATCAATAAATTCATAGATATTTAGAATCAATAAATTCATAGATATTTAGAATCAATAAATTCATAGATATTTAGAATCAGTAAATTCATAGATATTTAGAATCAATAAATTCATAGATATTTAGAATCAATAAATTCATAGATATTTAGAATCAGTAAATTCATAGATATTTAGAATCAATAAATTCATAGATATTTAGAATCAATAAATTCATAGATCTTTAGAATCAATAAATTCATAGATCTTTAGAATCAATAAATTCATAGATATTTAGAATCAATAAATTCATAGATATTTAGAATCAATAAATTCATAGATATTTAGAATCAGTAAATTCATAGATATTTAGAATCAATAAATTCATAGATATTTAGAATCAATAAATTCATAGATATTTAGAATCAGTAAATTCATAGATATTTAGAATCAATAAATTCATAGATATTTAGAATCAATAAATTCATAGATCTTTAGAATCAATAAATTCATAGATCTTTAGAATCAATAAATTCATAGATATTTAGAATCAATAAATTCATATATATTTAGAATCAATAAATTCATAGATATTTAGAATCAATAAATTCATAGATCTTTAGAATCAATAAATTCATAGATATTTAGAATCAATAAATTCATATATATTTAGAATCAATAAATTCATAGATATTTAGAATCAATAAATTCATAGATCTTTAGAATCAATAAATTCATAGATATTTAGAATCAATAAATTCATATATATTTAGAATCAATAAATTCATAGATATTTAGAATCAATAAATTCATAGATATTTAGAATCAGTAAATTCATAGATATTTAGAATCAATAAATTCATAGATATTTAGAATCAATAAATTCATATATATTTAGAATCAATAAATTCATAGATATTTAGAATCAGTAAATTCATAGATATTTAGAATCAATAAATTCATAGATATTTAGAATCAGTAAATTCATAGATATTTAGAATCAATAAATTCATAGATATTTAGAATCAATAAATTCATAGATATTTAGAATCAGTAAATTCATAGATATTTAGAATCAGTAAATTCATATATATTTAGAATCAGTAAATTCATAGATATTTAGAATCAATAAATTCATATATATTTAGAATCAATAAATTCATAGATATTTAGAATCAGTAAATTCATAGATATTTAGAATCAATAAATTCATAGATATTTAGAATCAGTAAATTCATAGATATTTAGAATCAATAAATTCATAGATATTTAGAATCAATAAATTCATAGATATTTAGAATCAGTAAATTCATAGATATTTAGAATCAGTAAATTCATATATATTTAGAATCAGTAAATATATGTATCAAACATAAATATCATTTACTATATCACAAAAACGTTTTACTTTTTTCGAGTAAATTTTATCCAAGGTATCCATTTTGTATAGTCATTACGAAATTCATATGCAGATCTCATTTTGTATCAAATTTTATTGACAATATTTTCAGTTTTCTAAATTATTAATTAAAAATTTGTTAAATATGAAAGCGAAACATAATGAAATAATATATGAAATTGTTTTTATGATCAACATAAAGGTACATAAACTTTATTGTATATTTATCAGAATGAAAAGTCTTTACGTAATACAGTGACCAGTATTGGACATACTTGGGTTTGTCGAAATGGACAAAGTTTGTCATTATTATTTATTGTAAGAAATTTTTTAGTTTATCACGTTAGCTTTCTGTGAAATAAATGCCAATGAATTGGTTCCTGGAGACATCATAGAGTTGCCAAGATCAGGTTGCTTAATGCATTGTGATGCAACACTAATCAGTGGAAATTGCATTGTCAACGAAAGCATGCTTACAGGTACCCATATATCACGGAGTGAAATATTAATAAAAGGTCCTCCTTAATCAGGGGAAAGTGTACCTGTTACTAAAACTCCATTACCTAACCCAACTGGGTTGGTTCCATTTTCACCTAATTCTGTAAAGGACGCTGGAGATCAGGTATTCAGTTTAAAGAAAGGGGTCATTGATGAAATATTCGACTTGAAAAAACATAGTCGACATGTTCTTTTCTGTGGAACCAAAGTTATACAGTCGAGAAATTTTGAGAATGAACCGGTTTTAGCAGTGGTTGTCCGTACTGGTTATTTGACCGCAAAGGGAGAATTAGTTCGTTCCATTCTGTTTCCGAAACCGATTGATGTAAAATTCAATCAGGATGCCCTTAAATTTATTGGAGTATTGGCAATATTTGCACTAGTGGGATTTATTTACACCGTTATAGTTATGGTAATGATAATATCGTGTTGAATTTATATATATAAATATTTCCAATCAATCCTTTAGATCAACAGGCGCATTGAAGTTTATAAAATTGTCATTAGATCGTTAGACATTATAACTATTATTATTCCACCCGCCCTGCCTGTTGCTATGACAATCGGAATCGTATTTGCACAATCAAGATTGAAAAAGAAAAGTATTTATTGTATCAGCCCAAATACTATAAATACTTGCGGTGGAATCAATGTTTCGTGTTTTGATAAGGTGAGATTATTATTATTATTATTATTATTATTATTATTATTATTATTATTATTATTATTATTATTATTATTATTATTATTATTATTATTATTATTATTATTATTATTATTATTATTATTATTATTATTATTATTATTATTATTTATTATTATTATTATTATTATTATTATTATTATTATTATTATTATTATTATTATTATTAATATTTGTTAATTAAAAGGATCGTTAGTTATTAAAAATGTCAAAAAGCCATATTTAAAATGTTATTTATATTAAATTTAATTTAAAGGTTTTGATCTTATCTTGTTTTTGTTGCCCAAAAAAGATAATAAATTTTATCTTATTGCAGAGTTTATAAATAATTATAACATATTAATAATAATAATAATAATAATAATAATAATAATAATAATAATAATAATAATAATAATAATAATAATAATAATAATAATAATAATAATAATAATAATAATAATAATAATAATAATAATAATAATAATAATAATAATAGATGGGAAATATGAGAAAGTACCATTTTTAAATTTAAGTTGAAATCAAATTGCAAAATTGTATTAATGTTAATTAGATTGCGTTAGAATGCACAATTGATCATAATTTCAGCATATTTATAATATTTTATATCATGTATATAACATATTCTCACAATTGTTTGTCTACTTCTGCCGACTATCCGTGCCGAAAGGCTAGAGACGTTGATAATTTGCATATTTTTTCCACGTAATTCTATCAGTGTTGATCTATTTTGCACATCTATTCCATATATATTACATATTCTGGTTTCATTATGTATTATATATTATCCTGAATATCTTTTTAGACAATTAAATATCTCAAATAACTAATTTTCGAATATGCAGAATGACAAATTTTCATTTAATTGTTTCTTTTTTTAGGTAGATAGATAGATAAAGTAAATAGAATACATGTGAACAAGAAAATTAATTTTATTTCACTTATACAAAAGATGTACATGCAAAAACATTAACTTTTCAGACTTCCTCGCAATTTTTTAAAAATGTTTGTTATCTTCATTTGGATTATAGATTAATTTATGTTAAACAGGAAGAAATGGAGATAAAGGCCAATAAAACGAAACAAAAACTATATGATAGTATAAAATGATTATTTCTTGGTAGCAGCATTTATTATTTAAAACAATAAATGATAATTTAAGCCTTTTGCTACAAATAATGTATTTAATGAAAAAGGCTTAAATTATCATTTTATTGTTTTATATATGATAGTACTAATATTATTCTCATTTGTCTCATTCTAAATAGGTTAATTGTATGTAAATATTAACATTAACCTGACATTACATCATCAGTAATAAATTGAATATATTTTTAAAAATTTTTGAGATAAATAATGTTTTATTGTATCATAGTGAATTAATTTGTTTTATGTAATTTTGCAGACTGGGACATTAACTGAGGATGGATTAGATTTGTGGGGTGTAGTTGCGAGCAAAGCTGATGGGTCATTTGAGGACCCAGTTGATGATCCTAGTGAAATGGCTTTGTGTCCTTTAATAGAAAGTATGGCAACTTGTCATTCATTAAATATTATTGACGGGGAAATTTGCGGAGACCCTCTCGATATAAAAATGTTTCTGTCTATTAAATGGGTAATTGAAATTTCTGTGTAATTGTTTTAGTTTCTTGTACCAATTTTTCCCAGGACCTTAAAGAAGGTGTTGATGGCAATGAAAATGAATTTGATATGTCTGTACCAATGATTGCGTTCAGGAGGAATAAAGAAGGAAAAGTAAAATAATGTAAATTAGTAAATTTACTTTTTGATTGTCAAAGGATTATCAAATTGGCATTCTTCGACAGTTTCCTTTTAGTTCTTCTTTGCAGCGAATGTCTGTTATCACAAAATTTAGTTCCAGAATGAATTACAATCTCTACGTTAAAGGTTCACCCGAGGTTTTGAGTTCACTCTGCCGCAAAGAAACATGTAATATATTATTTTTCTAAACATTTTTTAACTTTGATGTTTTTGTGAAATTTTTGTTTTTAAAATACAAACTCGTAAAATGGAGCGAAGAGATTATTACTTATTGCCTGTAATATTATTAGTAAAATGTTTAATTGAACGATGCTCTTTAAATATTATTAATCTTGTTTATCGGTATAGGTGATTGAAAATTGAACGCAAAAGGCGGAGGTGGCTTCAATAAATATTTGAACTATCCCATAATAAATTATTGAATTTCATTATTGCAGTTAGTTCCAAAACTCCTTTTTAAAAGTAATATAGTTTAAATGTTATAAGTGGGATCAATTTGTTGAAATAATTATTAATGTTACATTTGTATATTAGAATCAATACTAAATTATATTAAAGTAATTATATTTATGATCAATAGTTACATCAATATTAATAATTACCACGCCTAAGTTGTTTAAATTTTCAGAAAAGTGAAAAAGTTTAAAATTTTAAATAATAAATAAATGTTTGAAGAAGACTTAAATTTAATTGCGTCTAACATGACGACCACGACCTCGGATCTATGGATAAGCTGAAAAATTTCACAAAGGAGATGACATAGAAAATTTTGTTAAGGAATATCAAAGGCTTTTTTTCGCAACAAAAACATCAATTAAGATGCAAGTAATTTTAATCACAACATTACTAGATAGATTGCTAATGGAAAGTTATGAAGCAGTCGAAAGAAACTTCATTTTGCGTTCTCAAAACCAACATCGTCATGATTTAAAAGAAGCTTTGAGTTATGAACAAGGATCAGACTCAGCAGAAATGTTTATAAAGAAAATAAAGGATGACGAAGATATTAATTGCGCAAAATGGTTGAAGAAGAAATAGAAACTAGAAACATACCTTCTAACGAATTGTGTAAGAGATCAAGAGGTTAAAAAAGAGTTATAGCTGAAAGATTTGAAAACATCAGAAATAAAAGCAAAAATAAAGAAATTAGAAAGATTAAACAAGATTATTGGTCATATTAATGTTTTAAAGGTTCCATCGGCTGTTTAGAAGTTACAAAGATGTTGCTCAAAAGAGATTGCTAATTGGAAAAAATAACTTCAAGCAACGACATGTCTGTAACCGACAATTAGAATGCTGGCCACATAAGCCTTTTTCTGCAAAGTATATATTGAATAAAATGAAATAATTTTCAGCAAAGGGATTATATTAACATTTACTTGTTTAAAATTTAATAAATTAATTTAAATCATCACTTAATAATAATAATAATAATAATAATAATAATAATAATAATAATAATAATAATAATAATAATAATAATAATAATAATAATAATAATAATAATAATAATAGTAGGATAGAAAAAGAAAATAGAAAAAGTTGAAAGTTTCAAAAGTTCTCTTATAACTATAATAATATTTTGCACTTTAATAATATTAATTTAAACCTTGTGTTTCTCAATTTAGTTACCGTTACCATGATTATTGCGCAAGAATTAAAATCAATAAAATTTATTTAAAACAAGTTTTTTATTGATTATTTTATTGATTTTTTTCCTTTTTTCTTTTAAAATTCTGGAAATATTTTCACAAAAAATTGAGAAATTTATTTCCTTGAAATGTTTTCGCTTATCTTCTATTGTTTTCCAATAATTTCCTCAGTAATTATCGGGAAATTTCCTCTTCTTCCATCCGATAAAGATGTAATATCCTTGTAACAGGATGCTATAATTTTCAAATTTTTTTGTCTTTAGGATAAATTTTTCAACATTGACTTACTTACATTGACTTATTTTTGTCGATATCCTTTATGGACATTTATTTTATTTCATTCAAAATGACAAAAATATTTGTGTTCCTTCATAGTTATATCTTATCCTTAACGAGTATGGAAAATTAATTGAATTGCCTGGGCAATGAATTTATTATGATATCCATGCCACCTCCAACCGGTTTATTTGAGGCTATTATTCACGGGAGATTCACTATATCCATTTTGAAATGGTATGACTGTTTTTTTATGTTTTATATATATTCCAGTCAGTGGCGGATTTAGGCCAGTTGAGACCCGGGGCGCAGAAAAAAATATTGGCCCCCCAATAAAGCGAGACAAGGAAAATAAAAATAAGTGTTAATCAATAATATTTGAATATAATTAACAGCATAACAATAATCAAAGTTTTTAACTAATAGTTGAACATAATAGTTGAATATGCGGTTTTTAAAAGTATAATTATAATAAATTTAATAATATTATCAGAGAAACAATCAGAAATAATAACGTAAAAATCATAGAATTGTATTTATATATAGTAAATATTTCATAATTATTAAAATGTTTAAATAATTTTTATTTTCTTGCTTTTAGTTTTGTAAACTTACTAATTATATCATCACAATCAATAATTTCGAGTAAATCGCTCTCTATATATAAAGTAGTCATATTATTAAATTTTTCCTCTGACATTGAATTTCTTAGATAATTTTTAACTCTTTAAAAAAGAAAATTTGCGTTCTCCCGATGCTCCTTTCTGTTGGTTGCCAGCTTGGTCGCGTCTTTTTTTAACTCTTGATAGATGTCGCTTTATTTTTCTGCTACCAATGAAATGAAAATATAAAATTTAATAGACTAAATGATTAGAATACTAGAGAAGGGATTATGCGTTAAATATCAATAATTTAATGATTAATATAAATTATTTAATATTGCCGTATTTAGTTATAACTTATAACTTATAAATTCTTGTTTCATTAAAAATTTCTCATCAGTTTTTAAAAAATAATTTTAAAAAAGTACCAACTTGCCATTAAAATAAGTGTAAAATTAGATTTTTGCGGGGCCCCCTGCGCCCGTGCGTAAACGCGCCTCTGATTCTTGTCTTCATGTATCGTATATCCCTGTTTATCTTTTATTAAGTAAAAACCTTTTTCATTAACCAATAAAAAAATTCTATTCATTCTATTGTGACCTTTCTTTGATTGAACTTTCATTGTATGAGATATCTATATCTGCCTGAACAGTATCAAAATTTGGCACTCATCAAACATATTATTCCTAGGACAGAGAATACCTATATTAAAACGCTAATTACCCGAACATAATCAATTCAGTGACGTAGTGGGGGCTACATTCAAAATTTGCGCCCTTCTATCATTAAAAACAAGAGAGTAAAAAATAATGCATATTATTATCAATCATAAAACTACAATAATAAGTTAAGTCAATTCTAACTGCTACAACCACAATACCAACAGTTACTAACCGCACATTGACTCCATAAGATGTGAGAGAATGAGCTCCAGCATGGTAATGGAACACTTACAACTGGCTATTGATACTGAAATCGTTAAAAGAATTATCAAGTAAGAATTCCACGTAGAAAGGAAATTAGAATTGTTTATAAGGCAAGTTGAATCCTATTATTCTGTCTTCATGAGCTACGCTACTTAATGAATTAAGTATAATGTATCCCATAAAAAAGGACCACGTTAATATTTGCTAAGCAATGTTAATGATAATATAATAAATGAACAAAATATCAGGTAAATATAAAGGTTATGTTTATTTTTTGTATAGTTAAAGCACATTGTAATTAAATATTATGTTTTCGTCGTGACGACAAGAGTTTGGCATTTTGTACATAAATATTTATTATTTACTTTAAGGTTTAATTAATTATTAGTATGAAAAAAAAGTTGTTTGAAACATATTTTTCTGTTCTAGATACAGTCTATAAAGTTATTGGTTTGATTCTTCTTCAATTCCGTTTACTTTAACCGGTTATTAAAATTCATGAACATGAATTCGCTCTATGACATTTTAGGGTATTTGGTTGGATATTATGGATAAATTCTTTTCAACTTCATTTAGTTTAAAAAAGACAAATACCGATTTTTGCATTCTTTCAAGCTTATTTCCTGTCTTGGAATATTCAATCTACTGACGAGGCAAACATGGCTGGCTCAGTATTCAGGATTTCTAGGATTTTTCCCCAGACCCGCGCTTTCATATTTCTAACAACTATTAGTAGCATGTGCAAGTTTTTGACACCAAATGTAACGCAGTCTTTCTAAATTAAAGTTAATTAAAACTTATCTAAGATCAACCATGCAACAAGATAGGTTAGAGGAGGTGGCGATGTTGTCGATAGAGCAGGAAGTAACAAAACAGATAAATTTTGATGATATTATCGAGGAATTAGCTGTAAAAAAAGTTTGTACGAAATAAGAATAAAAAATATTATGTTTATGTATGTATATTATTGTCAAATGGTCCAGAATCCTTCGCTGTTCGCATAGATAGTTGACAATTTACATGAACGTACCTTTGATGCCAAAGCTGCAAACTAAAAAGAGATTTTTTCGATAGCTCGATATAAAGTATAACATTTATTTTTATCGTAAATATTAAAAATTTGACGTTATAATTTGACTGTTTTTGAAAACATTTAATTCACTGTCATTAACGTATAAAATCCTACAAATTAATTAATTATAGCGGTGAGATTTCGTTACTTTTCATTTTCGCTATATACCTTCGCTTATGGGTTTAACGCCGTAAGTAGATCTAATTATATTTTAATTATTAATTATTAACATTACAAAGGCTTACCCCCCAAAATATGTCAATTTTCAAGGCTATTTTACTATAAACAAAAACGTAATCGCTTGGATAAATGTTATGAAGGAATTAAGGAATATATTAAAGCAGATATTAAGGTAAACAAGTTTTCTGAATTATTTAGTTTTATTAAGAATAGAGATTGGTAAGTTGAAGAGGAGGACGGAAAATTAATTTTACGGGCGAGCTATGTTAGGAAGTTAGATATTTCAATATTTTAACTGAGAGAATTGACCCGGAATTTAAGAACTTAAGCAGATTCTAACCCCTACAAATGACATGACAGTAATTATGAACAATTCATTATTAATGAAGTTGGCATATGAAGAATGGTAACATATGAATCATTGAAGTTAATATGGGGGAGAATACGATTCGCTACCCAGTTGAGTTTTGGTATACCCTTAATTTCAATTACTCCAGACTTTATTTCAAATAAGGAGTTCAATAGTATTGCTATACAATATTAAACCTCAAAAACGGCAAACTCTTTTTATATTTTATATTGTAACTATTAATATTATGCAAATTATAAATAATGTGAAAAATGAACTTATGTAATTTATTAAAATAATCTTAGCAAAGCACGGGAATACGGCTAGTTATTATCATAAATTTTTAATACTTTTTCAGTAATAATTGGGGTTTGTAAAATATGCTGGATTTTTCTATACCAGTATTTCGATATTGTTTTTTCACGAATACCGGTATTAAAAAAGAAATACAATAATAGAAAGAGTTTTGTTACAATATAAGGATAATTAAATAAAACAATATATTCAATAAAACAATATTGATATCAAGTTCAATAACTATATTTTATTGCCAAAGATCTTATTTTACTTATTTTTAATGAAATAAGCGTTTAAAAGACATAATATATCTAGGGATTTGTTTCCCAAACGTGACTTTATTTTTTTACAAAACATCCCAGCTGTAGAAAACGCTCTTTCGGAATCCACACTTGTTGGCCGAATAGATTTTCAAAAACGATCATTAAATATTTCTCCTTAATTCTTCTTCAAGAAACAAAATTTCTCTTTTTACAATTTTCGCAACATCTGTTTGCTCCTGGAAGATTTCATTTTCAAGCTCAAGTGCCATTTTAGACTTCTTCTAAAATTATTGCAGTCTTTCCTTCATAGATATATTTAATGTTGAAGATTGCGTTTCCGTTGAAATATTTTCAATTATTATATTACTACTAGAACTACAGACTGGTGGATATTCATTTTTTAAGACGTTTAACAATTTGAATGATATGTTTTGTAATAGCAGATTTACTTGTCTTGCGAAAAATTCCGTAATCTTCCTCAGGGATTGAAGTCTTCCGATCAAAGAAATATGCTAAAATGTCAGAATATACTGTACGTCTTTCTTTTATTCTTATAACAAGCTCCTCTTTAAGCCGATTACTAAAAATTGGGTTTTGCACGCTTAGCTCATTAAGCATAAAATTAAGAGTTACATCTGCCATATATAAGTTTACATTTTCGCAACACAATGCTTCCACTGCTACGTTAATTGGTTGCAATGCTAAAATAATATTAGAAGTAGTTCATAATCATTTACAGAAAATTTATTATCAGATTTTAAATCAATTATACTTTTCCTTACACAAAGATGTATTTCAGAGAACTTCTCCAACATTGACAGCAAACTGTTCCATCTTGTGCGGGAATCTAAAATTAAGCTACGTTCTTTACCAAAATCTTCTTTGACATCATTTTTTGTTGTAGATCTTCGAAATAATTTTATTTTCGTATTTTTGACATTAGCGGTCCAAAATTTGCGTATCGAATCTGATTAGTTTCCAGTCCAGATGAATATTTTATATTGGTACCAAGAATATTAAAACCATCGGCGATTTCATATTCGTCTTCTTCCGCGTCCGAATCAAATACGTATGATGCTTCTTCATTTATGTGTTCCTCTTTATATTGGGATAAAGTATTTTTTACAACCGCCAATTGTATGCCATGAGCCTTGCATAATTGATGAATTATTTGGATGCCTCTTGCTACCTTTTGCATGATTGATGCTCAATCAGTGATCATAGCAATGACATCTTCGAAACATATGTTGAATTCTTCGATTTTTTTCCAACAGAATAATATAGTTTTCTGCTGGTAGATGTACAGAAATACGCGTTAAACCAATATTCCAAAAATTGTCAGCTGCATGAACATATATATTTAAGTGAGACGAAAAATATTTATGAGATTGAAAATCTATTTTTTCACACCAGTTTTAAATTATACTTAAAATTTATTAATGGTTGGCAGTACCCAGGAACTTTAGTTCGAAGTTACTTCAGTTCACCCATTCTGGTTACCGAGTCCTGGCATTGGCATATCGGCCTTTGAAAATTAGTTATTCAAAAATGATGCGTATACCTCGCAATGAAGTTGAATGTGACTTAAGGTTTCTGGGATTTCTAGTGATGGAGAATCGGTTGAAACCCGAAACCGAGAGCATTATTGAGGATCTCAAAACCGCAATGATTCGTCCCATCATGGTTACAGGTTGTCTATTATTTATATTTTTATTTACCTTTATTTTTCATTTACCATTTCATTCGTTTGAATTAAATAAATTATTTAAATGCTTTTTTCGGTACTTTGGAACACTTTAAGAAAATAGAAGTTTACAGATTAAAATCTGATGAAATATGAAAATATAAATAATATTCTTTATTATAAAACTCTTAATATGGATGTTTGTTAATTACTTTTTATTATTATAAAAACTAGACTAGATGGCAACACATGTTTCTATTTCTTTTGGGATTAATATAAAAAGGTACAAAAGGTGGTTTGTTGTCGGTGGTTTATCAAATCAATAACTATTATCTGACTTCGAGGGTGTTTTATTCAATAACAATAACGAATTCCGAACAATATAACTTTATTGAATACCACAAATGGTTATAACGATTACAATGACACTAATTATACAATGCAAATCAAACGTATTCATGTACTTACTACATCCCTTCGGGGGGAATAGCATTTTGAGCACACTTTAATTGTACGACCACTTAACTGCTGCTACACCAAACGCCACTGAGATGCATTTCCTATAATATAACAAAAAAATCAATAATCTTACATTATAGAAACATACATACTTACTCTGATTTCACGTTGATGTTCTCATTTAGAGTGCAGTCAGATACATCCTATATTATAGAAATCAGAAAAGTGGAAGAAAAATTAAAAACTGCACACAAACACAACACATACTAAAAAACACATACAAACTTTTGATTCATCGAAATGCACCGCTGAGATACATTTCTATAATAATTCTATTTTAGACAATTTTTGGATAAAAAAAGATCGCTGAAAATTTTTAAAAATATATTTTTAATGAAATTTCAAGAGCAGATGAATTTGGTTCAATGTCTGTTCAATCCATATTTGCTTTCCTGAAAGAAGCTCCTCATATTGAGCTCAGAAAAAAAAATTACAAAAATTATTTTATTTTTATTATTCGGGGATTTTTCCCAAAATGTTTTAGAAAAGTACATATTTTTGGTAATTCATTTATTTAATTATAATTAAAAACATATCTAACTCACATTTTTTCGAAAATATTCCAAAATGTCATAAAATATCAAAAATCCCTGAAAATTAATTAAAAATAATTTATAATTATAATGTTGACTAAAAGTAAAATTTAAGAACTTGAATAATGATCGCATATCTATATGGATCAAAATTCAAGACTTAAACTTTACTTAAAATTAAATATCTTACCTGAAAGCCATTTCTAAAATGGCTAAAATAAATTTCCAAAAAACATTCCAAAGCAATTCAGTAAATGATAAATATAAATTGATTACAGTACAGTGAGAATACAGTACAGTAAATTGGTGAGAGAAATTGTTCTACACGCCAACCACCACTATAGAGAATGTATCTCAGTGGTGTTTGGTGTAGTGGCTGACTATTTGCACTATTGATCTGATTGCTTTCCTGCCTTGACTTGTGACTTTAACAATTGCTGGTTGCTAGTTCTTTTATCACTGGCTTATTGATTTAACAATTATATTCCTTTTTCTGTTTCAATTTCACATCTTCCCTCTTTGAATTCTCAATATTCCGATTTTATAATTTCCTCACTAATTCTACCTCTCCAATAAATTTCTTCTGTCTTTTGCAATTAGTGTCTTTCTTTTATACCTTTCCATTTCCTGACACACGTAGATAATTATCTTGTTTTCCAGCATATTCTTTCGACATAATTCCCGCATCATCTCTGACATCTGTCGAGATATATCATTTTATTTCGTTTTCTTGCCTT
This sequence comes from Schmidtea polychroa, assembly GCA_959609185.1. Lineage (NCBI taxonomy): Eukaryota > Metazoa > Platyhelminthes > Tricladida > Dugesiidae > Schmidtea > Schmidtea polychroa. The sequence goes on from CAUHTR010000046.1 coordinate 192,893, forward strand.
TTTATATTTCTGACTGTCTAGTGATTTATTTATTATATTGTGTAAACTTTTAAGATAAGAAATTTTTATTCCCAAATTGTTTTTATTTTCCTCATTTTTATTTGCACTTATTAATAACGACGTCGCTTTCCATTTTTCGATTTCCATGATTTTTTGCTTTACATTTTTCGTTTTCCATTTTCTTCACTTCGTTCATTTTTTACGAATTTGAGACCTTGGCATCATTTATTGCAGCCACTTTACTCCGATCATTTTTTATTCATTTTGGAACATTATTTAAATTTTTGTTCTTCCAGGTATCCTCAACACACAATAAAATAAGTACAAAACTTATTAAAATTCATTTAAAAATTGAATATTAATAATATTGTATGGGAAACGGGTATGGTTGAACGCCGAATCATGAGACGAACCCAAAAATAATAATAAAAATTTAGTGAGGTGTCCGTAAAGTTATAACGAAATAATAATTAATTAAAAATAATTAATTCGCTAATGGAAAACTCGAATTGTGTAAAGATCTGAGATATGTGGGAATCCCGAATAATTACCAAAATAAGACGGATCTGATTGCCAGATAAACAGACTAATTTGCTCTAAAATTTGGAAATAATTGTCTGATATCAATTCAATAATCATCTCAACAACAGTATAAAAACATTTTTAAAAAGAGATGAATTGCCAGTTGATCGAAGAAATCAAGAATAAAATTAGAGCCAAAAGGATAAAACAGACGAAGAGTCAAAACATTTGTAATCGAGTACTTTACTAAAATAGTCGTATCAGAAAAGGCGATTGCCCATTGGATTCTCTGCTTTAAGTGGCAAAATTTGTTTTTGAAAGAAGAGTGCAGATATTGTGACAATTTTGTAAATTGTATTGAGTCAATAAATTGTTCTGTGTTGGGTCTTCGTCAATTGGTTTATAAAAGGAACACGAGGAGTCAGGGGTTGACCTACTTAATAATTAATAACCAAACATTTTTGAAGTCATGTTTGCAGAACTGGTTTGCAAGTTCTTCATTTAGTATCGGTATGTAGCGTAGCTATAAGTGATGGCTATATTCCAGGACCTACCGCTTAAAGCGGGCAATGAACCAGGTGACAGCCACATATAAATATCTCGAATGTTGTATATTTTTTGGTGAGTAGGCAAATATGTCATATTTATGCAGAAAATTGATGTTATAAAAATCATGATTGACAATAATAGTAATGATAAATAAATAAATTGAAGAATTAGTGCTTGTAAACTTATTTATTTCATGATTCTAGAGCATGAAATTGTAGTTTAGAAAGTCATTGAAAACGGATTATTGACCGTCGTAGGCCTGTTATAGCCGGTACTATGTGTAAATGTGAGTCAGAATTGGTTAAATCCCATTGGTAATTATCCCGATTTGATTACATAATCATATGCCGTGTATCAATAGGAATAAGTTCAATTTGTCAATGGTAATTGCTCATCAATTAGATCAGCCATGGCCAACCCAGTGGCCCGCGAAGCATTTTGATGTGGCCCGGACACAATTTTAAACATCAAATCAATAATTGTCTTTTTTAGAATTCATATTCGAATTAAGCATGTTTTTAATTTTAAAAATTGATTCTAAGTTTACTTGAATCGTAAAAACGAGATATATTTATTTAAATGAATTTATTGTGGCCCGTGATTGTATTTTTCCGAAAATTTGGCCCTTCGATTGATTTGGGTTGGACACCACTGAATTAGATAAATACATATATCGTCTATGATTATCTGTGAGATCCTTTGAAGGGTATTGTTCACCATTAATCTATTGTTTCCCCATTGATTATATGTGTTTCATTATTGCTTCATTCTCCTATTGATGGACTCCTTTATCATACATTTATTCAGCAATACTAACAATATTTCAATTTTCCCCATTTCAGGTGACAATATGTTGACAGCATTATCAGTGGCAAGGGATTGTGGAATAATTTCCGAGTGGGATAAAGTTATTTTAGTCGATGCCAGGCTCAATAGTCTTGATGAAAATGATACAATTATAGAATTTCATTATGCAGAAGATCTTCAAAGGCCGGTCAATGAAATATCTGTTCTGAAACGAAACCAGTAATAGTGTTATAGAATGAAACTAGATTTATTTATTCGCGTTGAATTTAGAAAGGTAGATTATTCCAAACCGAGCGCGGTTAAGATTTGCGTTATCGAACGACCTGATTTCCATTTGGCTATGTCTGGAAAGACTTGGGGCATTATCCGTGATAAATGTCCACAATTAATTCCAAAGGTTTTGCAGTTTGTGTTATTTAATCATATTTGGTTTTCGATCCGGATCCCTTAATGTTTCTAATTATTTCCTTTGCTTATAACCAGGGCCACATTTTTCCAGGGTAAAATACTATTTTGTCCCTTATTTATATTTTCTTACATTTAGTTAATTTTTAATGGTGCGTATTATATTGCGGTACATACTACATTTGGATAATTACGGTTATTGTTACGCGATAAATATTAACCAATTAATTATAATACGCATGCATAATTATTAAACAGGTTTAAATTTGATCAATATTCCAATCAATATTCAAATATTCCTATTTCGGTAAAAATTAAAAATGTTTATTCCTATATAATGTGTTCAAAACTCTGCAATTAAATTGAAAGTGATTGAAACAGTTGAACGTATTGTAAATGGGGATTCATCTCGAGAATATGCCCTAAATGAAGGAAATCTATTATTTATCTCTCGTTGTACCTGTGTATAATATGCATCACGATTATCATCTATAAAGATAAGGGAAAACCTATTATATACAAAATTTTATGGTATATAATAATGTTACATGTTAATGCCAAATATCCTTAATATTGTCAAATCTCAGACAAAAAAAGGCGCACTGAATAAATGAACAACCCAATATAATATATCACATTCCCAGGTCTAACAAAAAATTCCTTGGGCCGTTCTGTATTAGGAATTCTTGTTTTCTCATAGTTTAATTTAATACAAACTTCGGTTTTCTCTCTACTCACTAAATGTTCCTGGACCTCCATATTTATCTTCATTTGTTATCTTTCTATGAGAATTCTATCGCCTATTTTCTCTGTCTTATTTTTTCCCTTTCTGCGTTTATAATCAATATATTCCCAATTTTATTGCGGGTGTAATAATTATTCGATCCTCTAGTACACTATGTCCATCGCCATACCATTCTTAGTCAACAAGTTCAGTTGGTCTTGTTCTCATAATACCAAGTACAAATTGTGTAAATTTTTGATTTATTGTCACCTGACAAACAAACAAAATGAGCATATACGTATGTATATGAAAAATCAATTAAAACTACATAAACTGAGTTCTGTACACTTGGAGCCTTTGTCAAAAGAGATGTGTTGAGAACGCTTTATGTATTTATTATTGTAAATCTCAATATAAGGATATGTTTTTAGTTGGTGGTTAAAGGAGCAGTTTTCGCTCGATTTGCACCAGATCAAAAATCTCAATTGATTGAATCCCTGCAGTCCGTTGGTTATTATGTCTCAATGTGTGGCGATGGTGCTAATGATTGCGGAGCCTTGAAAGTGGCACATGCTGGAATATCCTTAAGTGAAACGGAAGCCAGTGTAGCGAGTCCTTTCACATCTAAAATCGCAAATATATCTTGTGTACCAGAACTCATCAAAGAAGGCCGTTGTGCTTTAACCACAAGTTTCGGTACATTTAAATTCATGGCCGGATACAGTTTCACTCAATTCATTTCAGTTCTCATTCTATATTGGGTTAGTTTATTTTTATCATTTATGGAAATTATAAACATATAATTGCAATTCTTCCCTGCAAATTGATTGGTTGATTCCTGCGGGAGAAATAAATTTCATTCTATATATGGCCTACCGGTTGTGAATCACTCGACTTTTGCTAATCATTTTCGAGATTAATTTCTAGCTTTTTTTTATACTGCCAATAAATATTTTGGGAAAACATTGATTAGAAGCCTCCTATCCCATTAATTATTATTTTATTATATATAAATAGATAAAAGTCGTAATTGGTAGATTTTAACCCCTTTCTTTTCCTATGTCAACTTCAATCCTTCTCTTACAACAGAAATGATTGCCTCTATGAATAGATATATGGTTGAATTTAGAAACGCGTCCTAAGTGTAGCATTCCCTGACACTTATGAAAGTAATTCCCTGACACTTATGAAAGTAATTCTGGGTGACTGTTTCAAATCATATCATACATTACTTAATTATAAACAAGTTTAACTACAATAAAGCCTAAATTAAGTTTTTTATTTTATTATTAGAAATCGCCACTTGAACATTCGTTTTACGATATAGTTCGACAGTTTTTCTGTCATCGTCAAGTAGGATAGACTAACTTTAGAAATTATATTTACTGATTCATGGTCAAGTTGTTTTTTAATAAATACAATGTCTATTGAAAATAAATCAGAGATGAAAATTGAAAAAAGTTCTTATATTACATAATTTTAAAAAACATATTTAAAAACATTAGAACACAAATATTTATCAATTAAACCTTCACATATTACACGTTCCCAATTATTATTGAAATTTTTTAACAAAATTTTGACTATTTTCTCATTCAATTTTTGACTGTGATTCAAATGAAGATATTTAGACTGTTAATTTGTTTAAATATTCGAATTTTATATTTAATATATTTTTGGAAATAGCGTGTTAAATTTAATGATTATTAATGGAAATGTTACTATTCGTAGTCAATAAACCTCTAATAAATACAATGTCAATTGTAAAGAAATCAGAAGTGAAAATTGAAAAAAGTTTTTATAATACGGATTGTTGTCTTTAAATGTATTGGAATATTAAATATAATGAATTTTTAAATTTCAATATTTATAAATTTTCTTTTTTATATATATTGACAAAAAAATGATTTATTATTTAAATTATAATTTAAAAAATATAGATTTTTTATTAAAAAGATATAATTAATAAATTTGCTCATAAAATCTATAATTTCTACAGTTATTATGTACTTCTCTTAGTTACCCCCAACAATATACTGAACTATATAGTTATGTTATGTATAGTTATGTTATGGTTGGGTTTAATTTCATATTTCAGTCTGCAACAAGTCAGCTGTAAGCTTCAATCGAGAAAACGTTCTAGCATAAATGGTTAATGAATACGTCTCCTGTGTCCATACAAATATTAATTGACACTCATTAATGTTTCATTTAAATTGTCCAGAATTATGATTGATATACGCAAATACATGTTAGTATATGCAAAGGGGTTCCGGTTAAGTAAAAGTTTGAGAATTGTGGATCGAATCGACTAATGTTTGAAGAACCACACTAGAATCAAGCAGACACGATAAAACACAGCAGGATAGGAATTATATCTTAATAAATCGAGTATGTTTTAGGGAATATATTAATATATAATTCTTTATGTTATAATTTTCTATAAAAAATAAATATTTCCAGATATTCAATATTTATTGTATCAAAACTAGCCTTAATTTTTCTAATGATCGTTTTAAATTAAAAAAAAATCTACTCGTTATTGACATTATGTTTAATTTTCTGGAGGGGGGTACTCTGATATTTTTAAACTAAACTGTGATGGCCACAATTTTAATTTTCAATTTAAATTAGGTATTAATGTTGACTCCTTTTGAATATCCACATCGCATTTCATCATGATGCTATAAATCGCTTCACGGCCACCGTACATAGTATAATCATACATTAAATCACAGGTCTGTGTAGCTAACTAATCAACTGGAATTGGCTCTTGCAAAGTTAGCAAATAACGTCTGGCGTAATTCCAGCCACTGTGTGTGAAATATCTTCGTTAGCTTTGTAAATCTTTTCAGAGACAATTGTTTCATCATCCTTCGTAACCATTCCGAAATAAGTACCAACATGACCTACAGCTCCGTTGCATATCCAACTTGATATAAACTACCTTCGATTATCATAACAATTTCCATAACAATTTAAAAAAGGCAATCAAACTTGAATAAATCTTTAATTTCAAAAACCCCGCATTAAATTCTCTTTTACACAAAAATCACAATAAAATCCAAAAGTTCTAGACAGAGAAAAGTGTTGAATTCGACAATTAGCGCAAACAAACGCGACTCAGTAAATTAACCCATTCCAGGATTAAACAAGTATAAAAATTGAAATAATCTGAGTTTTCACTGTTTTCCTTTTATTCAAAATGATTCCAAAATGTGCAGGGATGTATGAGAAGCTGTGGGGGAAGTGAAATAAATTGAACAAGTTCCCAAAATCGAAGATGATACATGAATTAGATGCAGAAGAATATTTTATCAATAAATTTTATAATAGAATTGAAAATGGGAATAACTGTAAAGGAGACATCAGTAGTTTCCATATTGCTGTTATTTTGTATGTTTTTATCATTAATGCTATCGAATTTGCTTTTATTATTCATTATTTTATTTAATAATGAAATTCATTATTTTAATATAGATCGTTGCGAATTTGTCGGATTATGAATTCCTCTATATAGATCTAATAGTTCTGACAACTCTCAGCATCTCATGTATACTTTTTCATGTAACTTCAATTAGTATCCCTAACCCTATTATTATTACTAGATGGATATACAAAAGCTTGCACAAAATTGTCTGTAGAAACTCCGAGTGTTAGATTAATCACAGTCACTATGATGTCTTCAGTGATACTTCAATGTTTTTCTAATACTTTATTTCAGATAATTGCCTATTTTTATGTGAAGTATCAGCCTTGGTGGGTTATTCTACTTTGATATATATGACCTCCTCAATTCTAGGTATATTTTACCTCCTCATTCTGATAAAGAGGTAATTCATCGCGCTCATGCGAATGCTGCAATATTTTCCGTATCGGTATTTCAGTATATTATACTTGCTATTGTCTTTTCCAAAGGGGCTCCTTTTCGTGCACCGATATACAGAAATTGTGAGTCACAAAATTGATAATTTCGTGTTAAATATTTCTATTTCTAGATATCTTTCTTGCTAATCTGATCGTTGTTATATCTTTTACAATTTATATTGTGTTCAAGCCTTTCCAGTGGTTGAGGAATCTTTTACAGGTAAATTTTGTACTTTGAATTTTTTCAGTAGTTAGTTGTGTTGGATAATGGGCACCCGGGTATATTTCCAATTTTTAATATCCCAATAACTGAGTCACAATCCCGAGTGGAAACATTTATATTTTTCGTTGTAAACATTATCTACTATTTATATACCAACCGGAACACATGAAAATACCGCCGGTAATTACTCAGCCTCATCATGACTTCCGCGTGTTTAAAACTGAAATTTTACAAAATGAAAACTAATTGAGATAATAGTTTATCTTTAGAAAAATAAAAAATAAATCTTCATGCATATAATATAAATATTAAATATTTCAATCGATTTTTATAAATCTGATAACATTGATATTATAATATTGATATTATTTATATTATTGATATTGATATAATAATATTTATATTATTGATATTATTGATATTGATATAATATTGATATTATTTATATTATTGATATTGATATAATAATATTTATATTATTGATATTATTGATATTGATATAATATTGATATTATTTATATTATTGATATTGATATAATAATATTTATATTATTGATATTATTGATATTGATATAATATTGATATTATTTATATTATTGATATTGATATAATAATATTTATATTATTGATATTATTGATATTGATATAATATTGATATTATTGATATTATTGATATTGATATAATATTTATATTATTGATATTATTGATATTGATATAATAATATTAATATTATTGGTATTGATATTATATTATTGATATTATTGATATTAATATTAACGATATTATAATATTGATATCAATATTCCTTAACTACAAAATAAAATATTTGCTAATGTGACCAAATTTACATTTTGAGTGCATTAGATTTTCAATGAAAATACCGAATGCTTTTATAATCTCCCACAATATTTTGGTAATCAACAGCGCTATACTCAACAAAATTGTCGAAAATTATTTTTTACGGCTTTTATCGGATTTATAATATACTTTAATGAGTCTTTTGATGCCTCTATTTCCAGTAAAAGAAAACCACTGCTATCTTGACATTGAAAGTAACCTTTTTCTAAGTTAACATTATGCATTTTTGGCTTTGATTTATGATTGAATATTTTGGGATTACCATTTAATTTATTTTTATATCCACGTCATTTCGCTGGGAAATATTCTTTATATTCATCAAAAGAACAAAATAGGGTGAAAAGAATAAAAGTAGAAAGATAAACTATTTGAAATATTCATCAGAAATCTGTACAAGCTCAAAAATACCAATATTATAGAAAGAACAAACACAGTCAAAGTAACAGCCCTAAAAACTTACAGTGATCCCTCGATATATAATGTCAACTAATAGAGAATATTCATGAAGACAATAAACAAAAGGGTACTAGAATGTATTATTCAAGGAAATTTTCTTTTTCAGTGTCAAAAGGCAGTGAATACTCCTAACAGATGTGATGAACCACAACTGCATAATACTGAAATACTTAGAAAAAAGTAACGAAATTAAAACAGAAATTAGGAGGGTCACATTAGTATTGTGAGTCCGTAATACTTTAGTAAAAATGCAGTCCATCCCCATAAAAAATGCACTGTCGACTCACAAAATATAATTGTTACATATTTGAAATCAAATTCATGAATATAAAAAAACATCGATATCTGTAGCGATTCATAGTCAAATTTTTAATAAATACAAAACCAGTTGAAAGGAAATCAGAGGTAAAAATTGAAAAAAGTTCGTATTATATATATAATACGATTGATGAATTCAGCATAATATTTTTATTTCCAATTTCAATTAAATATGAAAAATAAAATTTTGGAAGATCGAATTTACGAATCTTTCTGAAAATAAATCCTAAGCCTCAAAATATTGTTAGTGAACTCATATCACTGGAAAATCTGGTACAAAAATCTCGAAAAATGTGTAAACTGTGCGAGAATAGTGTCGAACGACGAAACTGTTATGTAATAGTTCTCGTCGATATATTACGTTGTGGTAATTTAGACTGTGAAATTAACGTCTGTTTTTAATAAACATTGTGCGTCTCGTTGTTATAGTTATTATTCAACATCAACAACTAAGATGTTAATTCCTTTCAATTATTGCTAAAAATTAAGTTGTAAAGATATTCCGTGCAAGATATTTCTATAATTTAGGGGAAATAGGAGCTTCAATTATTATTATTGTAAAAGTTATCTTTATAAATAGTATTTTATAACCGAATGTAATATCTTTTGTCAGCAGAGTTTTCATTAGAATATTTTTACAATTCGGTTTTTATAAATCTTTACCTGAATCGTTTTCAGTTGGAATCATTTCCATCATTGTTTGTCAACTTGATCTTATTTTCATTTGTTATCGCCAATTTCCTGATCTCAAGGTTTATCGAATTTGTCATTGACAATATGTCCTTGCGTCGTCAAATGAAGCGTATCAAAATCAGGCTCTTTCCTCAGTTTGTTGATCAAGTTGAATACGAACGAATCCGAGAAGATATCAATAATAACTCAGCATCATGGCCACCTATCATTAAGTGTGCTAGTGTACAGGAAATGAGGCCTGAAATATTTACCGATGCATCTAATCTTTATGTTTCCCAATCTGCCCAAGATTTGAGTAGTACGAAGGTATTTTATTTTATCATTTGTAAATTTGAATTGTAAAGATTAACTTTGATGGGGTTCAAATATAATTAATTCACCTTTTGCACTTGATACGTCAAAGGGTTATTAGATATAGTCATATATCTCCCTTGTTCAATATATGGTTATATATCTCCCTGGTTCAATAGGGTTATATATCTCCCTGGTTCAATAGGATTATATATCTCCCTGGTTCAATATGGTTATATATCTCCCAGGTTCAATAGGTTCTATATTGATGTTATTGAACTACGTAGAATATAAAATTAAGTTTTTCTATTTTCTCGACAAATAAACCAACTCTAGAGGTAGTATTTCATTCCTAGATATTCTAGACATTTACTGCCAAAATCAACTGTAAAAATCTATAGTTATAATATTGATATTATTATTATTGATATTATTGATATTGATATTATTGATATTGATATTATTATTATTGATATTATTATTATTGATATTATTGAACTACGTAGAACATAAAATTAAGTTCTTCTATTTTCTCTACAAATAAACCAACTCTAGAGGTAGTATTTCATTCCTAGATATTCTAGACATTTACTGCCAAAATCAACTGTAAAAATCTATAGTTATAATATTGATATTATTATTATTATTGATATTATTGATATTGATATTATTGATATTGATATTATTATTATTGATATTATTATTATTGATATTATTGAACTACGTAGAACATAAAATTAAGTTCTTCTATTTTCTCTACAAATAAACCAACTCTAAAGGTAATATTTCATTCCAAAATTTTCGTAGACATTTACTGCCAATATTAACTATATCAATATTAATATAAATAATATCAATATCCCGATAAGTGTCACAAAGGATGAATTAATTTATGATTAATTTTTGGGGGCTTTCTTTATCCAGTGAGATAGCTATTGATAGTGATGTTTATCGAGAATTTGCTGTATATTGTTACAATATTACAATAGAGGTTAAAGCAATTATTATATTACGTAAAGTATATAAAAATAAAAACTGATAATTACAATTAAAATTTCCTTCAAAATTAAAAAATGTTAAAAATGTTAAAATATTTATATTTTGATAGAACATTAAATATGAAAAAGTCTGCTAAATTTAGTATTTTATTGAAATCCTTTATTTTTTTTTCATCTTTGATTAGATTTTGTTTTCTTAAAACATCTAATTTATTTTCATTCCGACTATACAACACAAATTTCCTGCACTGCCATTATCAGGTGTTATATAATTTATTTAACCAATCGTTTGAGATGGTGAATTCTTGAAATATTTGATAAATGAGATTTTGGAAGTAATTCTTTATAAGGATTTTTTTGACCCGTTTTACAATATTGAGTATCCTCCCAATGTTCCTGGTGATTGTTAGTTTTGTTTGACGAGTATCAAAAGTCATATGTGCTTCCCTATATAAATTGTGTCATATCTAGTAAATATCAGTATTAGCGAGACAAAATTAATTAAAAGTACTCTAATTTAGAAAAGGAAAACAAAGATATATTGTGTCAGAGCACCTTCTTAAGACCTGCGTACTTTCCTCTATTAGCTACATGATCTTGCGCTAGATTAAGACATAACTTTACCAAGGAAATATTATCTCTGTAAATTTTTACCGTGGATGTTGACAGTAAATATATGAACGATTTCAGTGAAACTTACCAGAATATCTAGAAATGAAATATTATTACCTTTAGAGTTGGTTTATTTGTAGAGAGAAATTAGAAAAACTTAATTTTGTATTCTACATAGTTCATGTAAATGAATGTTAAACCTAGGGGATAGATTGTTGCCGTGTATAATTTGTGGATTAGTTGGAATAGTTTCTTCCTACTTAAGATTGCTAATTTAATATCCTATTCTGTAAATGAAACATCTATTAATTGTGGTGTCAGGGAATCTTGATATACTGTTTGTATTTGGGATTAGGGAAATCAATGAATCTTGACCCAGTACGTTTCACTATTGTCGAACTAGTTTTAGGACTCTCCATTATCATTATTGGAACTTTTGACTGACAGTTGTTTGATAAATGATCTCTTATTGATACTTAAAGGATTATTAAATGAATTGGATTTGTTAATGAAACATCAATTGTAAATATTTACAAATGACCATTAATCAAAAACGCAAATTTTAGCATTTGAATAAATGTCAAATCTTGTAAACATTTTTATAACTTTACCGCTTCGGGTTCAATTAGACTTGGCGTAAATGAGTTTCGGCTTTCTACAAATCGTTCCAATGTTTCATGTATTTGGAAATGGTAACTTATTTCTTTTATTACCAATGAAATTCCTTTGCATTTTTATTCATGGAAAATGGTTCATATTATTGGATCTTGGTTCACCCTACACGTTTTTCTATTTACAGATAATTTCTGTTTGGTGGAAACTAATTATGATTAATGAACATATATTAATAAAAGCAATAAATGATTGGAAGTTTTTTACCCCACCCTCCTATAGATCAAAAACTGTGAAATAAGAGAAATTTAGAAATCTGTATCACTTCGGCAAAACAAAAGATTAAACGAATACGACTTTATTGGCTAAAAATAAATAATCCAATATTCAGAATATTTAAAAAACGTAACCATTACTTATCGGTCTTGTTGGATTCATTCAACTTCTGTTTACGATGGCGCTGTAGATATCTGATTCTCAATATGACCAAGATTGTCGAAAAGTGGGACAAAATATTGTGTTTTCTTATTCTCCCTCATTTGAGCATATATACTTTCATTGCAGTCATTTATTATAATCTAATACATAATTCTCTGTGTATGTATGTGAATGAGTGATTATGGAATAACGCTTAATTAAAATCATAAAAATGGAAAATTTTGTTATAACTTTTAATTTTGATCGACAACATGGCATTTTTATTTTAATGTTATCTGAAAATCGGCTTTCCTCTATCGAATGATGCATAATTGGTCCAATTTGGAACATTAATTCTTTTTAAAATTATTGAATTAGGTATTTAGATTGATAACATGATTCCGTCATTTTTGACGGGTTGGGTTATAAAGTAGTGAGAATATAATTTAGATAATGCAATCAATTTATATATTAAAATCAATTAAAAATATTTATGATCGATAATTAAATTAATGTTTGAATTATGATCAGTAAATTGAAATAATTATATGAATATAATTTATATGAAATAATTTCAAAAATAGAATGATTTTTTCGGTTTATTCAAAAATTAGTATAAAAAGTATTTTAATTCAAAAAAAGAATTAATTGTTCTTATATATTTTTTATGTGTTTAAGTGTAGATACTTCAGTATTACATAAACGACTTGAGCTTTTACATGGAGCGTATGGGTGGTATCTATACGGATATTAGCAATACCCCCGTGTAATTTATACCCAGGGGTCAAAACACGATTTTGGATATATTAGAAGCTGCTAGAACACCTTCTAAATTATTTTTTGAATCAGGTTAAAAAGATAGCGTTATAATTCCAAGTATTTATTTAATGAAATATTGTATAATTTCCAAACAAATTTTCAGCATTGAATAAAATATTTTCAAAACCATTTATTAAAATTTCGATATTTAAAATATATTTATTTAAAAAACTTATTTAATTTTTCAAATTTTAAATTTAAAAATTATTTTAATAGTCCATTATTTATCATTTAAATCATTGAAATATTTAATTGTCAGCTGAAAACACCTCATAGGATAAACTAATAGTATACATCTGTTGTCATTTTTAACTTACCAAATCCCATTAATTTAGAATACATTTAGAATAAAATGTTCGGTAAAATATTGATCTTTTCTATTTTTTGAATCAAAATATTTTTTATTCTATTTTTTCAATTAAAATATTTTTTATTCTATTTTTTGATATGCTCAAATTTATATATTAAAATCAATTAAAAATATTTATGATCAATAATTAAATTAATGTTTGAAATATGATTAGTAAATTGAAATGTATTGAAATTTATATTTATTTTCTTCAAATTCCAACTTCTAACTAAAATATTTTCTTTTCAATTTACAAAGTTTGACATTAATTTTTATCATCGGCCAAACAAATAGTCAGAAAATATCTCGTCTCAGTTGGTCTAAATTAGTTATAATATTTTCTCTTTCAGGATGACCAGAAAGATATGGATATGTTGAAAGAAGAGCTTGAACCGGATGACGCGTTGAATTTGTCAGATAATGAGATGACCCCGGTGGAATCCTTGACTAAAAGGTGTTAAATGCGCCAACTCATGCGATATGTGGAGAAAACTTACAAAATGATTATTAAAACAAATCACCTGCGTTTATTTATTTTTCACCTTCGATTGGTGACCTTGAATGTTATTATGAATACAATCATATTTTGTAATTTATATAGATCATTTGGCAATATATACATTCGCTATGGCAATTTGTGTGTGTATGTGTGTGTGTATGATAAATCGGGGCCGTTGTTTTTGAAATATAATTGATTTATTGTCGTTGGTCACTCAGCATTTAGGAAATTTTATTGAGTTAGAATGGTACCTATCGCACCAACGCTTTATACATCAATAAGCAGGTTTGAACAGACCAGATCAGTTTGGAGCATGAAACGTGCTGGAAGAATTGGACGGTTGATCGAGTGAGAGAAAGTGTCGCAGAAAATCAGCTAACATCGATCAGGAAAATGTATTGAACAAAGGAGATCAAAGAATAAAGGATTTTAACTTATGTCAAAAAAAGAAAATTCATATTCAAAATTTGATTGAAAATTGCAGATCAAATAGGAGTGTAATTGACAATATTGTGTCGAGTATTCTGTTGGGTCATTTTGTAATAATTGAAACAGAGCATAAGGAATAAGAAACATTAACCGTTGATGTCTAAATTTCGAACGAAAAATGCTATTTAGTAAATGATCCGTAACCAAAAACGATGGTTTTAAGATTATGTTTTCTGGCCCTAGTTTTCAAGGTTTATAGAATTCTCTCCAATAACCATTCTTTGATATTTGTGAATGTATACCAACATAAAATACATTATACCAAAATATAAATCAAAATGTATTGCTACTGTTTGTGATTTATAGTCGAAGTATCACCATAAGATACTTCAAACCCCGGTAACAGCAAACCTAAATATGGAAATATGTAAATCTTAACAAATTTAACTTTGATTTTTACATACAATTACATAATTCCATACAACAAAATTTGTATAGAGCTACAGTAGGTCGTTGGTTTAAAAAATCTAGCATCATGAATTGGCAAAATTCCGCATAATAAACTTTTATTGGTAAACATTAATTGATAAGCAATTTACAGAGATACCAATAATTCAATATTACAACAATGTTACAAATATAGTGATATAAATAATGTCATAAAATAGTGTTGACTATATCCGATACAAATCTGAGATATAATTGTCTCTTAAAAGAATATTTTTCTTCTGGTTTCAATTATCGGTAGTTACGATCTAGTTCCTTTTATCGTTAATTTTTTTTAAATTTTTACTTTTAATAGCTTTGTAATTCATTTCAATTCTGTCTTCTTCTTATGTTTCTTTTTTCACCTTTACAAATTGTGTCATTTAGAAATTTTTTTCTTTGATTCAAGCTGTGTTTCATTTTATAGTCTTCAATCTAATTGCACTTACTGATATTGACTTCAGTTTAGATTCCTTCCCATCAGTCATCTCCAGTTCTCTATTATCTCTGAAGTCATTCTAGAAATAGAATTTTAAGTAGACTTCAACTCTCAGCCTCCTCAATGATGGCTCAAAGAACGACTTTGTCGTATTTCATTATTCAATTTTTATTCACATTATTATTTTTTTCTCATTTTCAATTTCTTTTTCTTAGTTTCTGTTTCTCAGAATTCTGGAAAAACCAATCCATTTATTACATTTGCCTCTTGATCATTTTATTTATTTAATAATTATTATATTGTATTATTTATGTATCCTAAACAGCTTTATGTATCTTTTTAACTTCAAAATAAATTTATCAGGAATTTAACTTACTTAATACGCAATTGTATCAATGGTTTCTTTAACGGATGTACCCGATAAATCGACGCCTGAGTTACTCCTAATTAATATAACATTTATATTTTAATTTTTCGAAAATTAAAAACGAAGTAATAAGATTTCTATAATTTTTATTTAACAATTTAACAAAATATGATTAAATAATTAATCAATAAACTATTAAGTTTTTCATCAGTGATTAGAATTTTCAATTCAATTTATATTCTTCTTTTCAGGCTATATAAATTTAGTATTTAGTAACAGGATTTATATTTTTTTCATTTGAATAAATATATTCAAATTAATTTTGATATTTAAATGTAAAAATAAAATGCTTAATAAAGTTAAATTTTTTATTTTTTGTTCTATATCTAAGCAAAATATTTGTACTACCTAATTAATTCAAATTAAATAAGCTTTGAATGATGCAATTGTTTTAATATTCATGTACATTGTTACTAACGACTCTATGTTTGTTAAATATCTTTTATTGAATTTTTTAATTTCGAGAATTGTGTCTGATTTCTTGATCACTAGTAAGTTATTTTTATTTTGAAGATGGAATATTACTTTAAAAACTATTTTTAAGACGATGGAGTATGTACATGCGACTACAGAGCAAATGTTTGTGATGTAGGATGTTGTTGTGATACGAGTTGTTCAGCTTTACAGTTACAATCTTTTACATGCTCTAATACACAAATAAGGTATGCATTTACATTTCTAGGTTTTAATATATAATTCTAATAGTCCTTTCTCATATGGTTGTCTTCCATCTGAAGTGTTATTTGGTAACAATACATCTTATAAAATTTACAATGATGGTAGTCAAATGTGTATCTATAATGATAATTGTAATAGTTTTAATGAAATTATTTTATTGATTTGAAACTTTAAAATTCAGTTACACTGAGGAATTTTTATTACACTCCCAACATCACATATTTTAAAAGCACTTACACATCGATTTCAAGTTCTCCGATCAGTTACTCAAGCTTTTCACTCAGTGTTTTTAATTACTCTACTTATTATGCAAGTTTTTATTCATTTATATATTAAAATGATTATTAAAAAATTTAATTATTTTCTTTTTCATTAGTAATGAATACTAAATTTATTTATTGATGAAATCATGTTGGATATTTATACAAATTATTTATTTAGTATGTGATATTTTTTTGGACAGCGAACAATTGAGGTTTTCATTTCAGGAAAGAGCTTTGTCTCCCCCTCTCCCCATCCTAGCAATAGTCATAGTTATAGTTTATAGTTATTTTGTTTCAGATGCCTTTCCTAATGTAACAAATTGCCAACTTTTGCAAAACGGAATAATATCATTTTGTGTGTATTAAAATATCGACAAATTTTCAGCACAATTGTTTGTGAACTAATTATTTGGCAACGTATTTGCATTCTTTTAATATATAATAATAATAATAATAATAATAATAATAATAATAATAATAATAATAATAATAATAATAATAATAATAATAAATCCTTGAAAACGCGAAAAATGACAATGTTATCGGACGGTAAATATGTTATTTTGCCTCTTGAGATCAATATAACTAGTTCAATACTTTGGTTTCAATAATGTTCCTTAACTTTGTTTGGATACGAGCCCGACAAGACTATCAAATAAAGGGAATATTAAGTTTATCCGTAATTTGAGTGGTGTAAAACATATTTGTTTGCTACTTAATACAAGTTTCATCGTTAACTTTGTGAATTACTTATAGCATTGCCTTTCATCCACCAGTCAATGTTGAAATAATTGATGTAATCCGTTAATTTCACTGTTTCACTGTTTCTGTTTTTGAATCTTCAATATAAACAGCTGTCTCATCCATCTAAATTGCTTTCAAAAATATGAACACAAAAACGCAGATATTTCATATAGCTTACAGCCTTAGGATAACTTCTTTTTTAAACGAAATATTATAGGTTTTTCATTTCATGGTGATAATTTGTCATCGAAGATTCTGTCAAACCCGCTCTGAAAATCACATGATAATAATCATAACCTTCATAAATTGGCACAGTATGCGATACACCATCCACAGAATCCAGAACGATACCGTTGTAGGGTCAGACGCATACAAAAAGGGAAATGCTTGAAAAGCAACATACATAGCAGGAACATTGAATGTTTCAAATTCAGTGGCACTTCGTTACGAAAAACTGGATGTTCTTTTGGCGCAATTTTTAATTCATCTTATATAATCCCAGTTTGAACCGATTTTCAATTGGATAATTCAAAGTTAAAATACCTCCCTTATACTGAGCTTTATCACCAACATAGTGCTCCTTTTGACCCATAGCAATCATAACTCCTTGATCTCTTAGTCGATCAACAATTTGAAAATTTACACTAAAATCGCTTTAAAGAAACAAAAATTCGAACACTTTAAAATAATTTCAAAAAGAATCGCGAACCTCGCGTATGTGTGCACACAGCACACCCCCCCAACCAGCCAAAACCCCAGCAACGCGCACAAAAACGCGACAACAACTAACAGAACCAAACTACAACTAAAATTAATTATTTATGATCAAAGTAAAAACTTCGTTGAAAAATTTGTTGTTTATTAAAATAAATCTTTGTTTTATACCTTTATCTGAGATTTAAACGGAGATCAATTGGAGATCCAAATCATACATTAATCATACACCAAATTAATATTAAACTGGAAATCCTGAAGTAAAATCTTATCATTAATACCAATGTCAAAAAATACTTTTTTCCGGCCTTATGCGTAAATATTTATTTACAAAGTTGTTTATGATGATATTATTTGAATAGTATCACCAAAACTTTGCGAATTTTAGTGATATAATTTGAACGGGGAAACTATTTGGATTGGTGATATTGTTCTCCCGTAATCCCTAACATAATGTACGATGATTTATTTAGTTATATTTATAAATGTTACCATTTCCAGTATGGCTCGTCTATCTATACATTTCAATTTAACGGTGCAAACCCTTCTGTAGGCTATCTCTCGGGTGCTCAATCTAGTGCCAGTGATCGATCTTGTATTTTCGGTCTCCCTATTCGTAAGCATTGTTATTTATTTCCCAACACAACACAGTTTTACATTTGATAATTTTAATTTCAAAATTTCGTTTGGTAATTTTCTTAGAGTACCTAGAGAATCAAGCGGTGAGTTGTATAGCAGACTGTAATAACGCACCAGGAGTGGATATGTATTTGAGAGATACTCTATATGTTGCCAGTTTCCCTTCGGCAATGCTCGCTTACTATAGTTATAATATCAGCTCGAATGACATTGGGAATTTGACGTCGAGTGGTAATTTTATCAAACCGAATGTTAGCTGTGATATAGGAAATTGTGCGTTACTTGTCAGGAATGGATGTAATAATGTTATCCGTCAAATGGACATGTACATCTCAGGAGAATCTAGCATTACCTCTGTCAACATCATCCTAACAATCAGGAATTTTATCAGCACATTCAATTACACGTCTAACGTTGTATTCACAAAAGTAACTTTTATTTATTTGGTCTTATATTTGAAATATTATAACATAACTATTAACGTTTCGTTGCTTGTATTGAGGGTGGCTCCCACGCTATCAGTCCCAGGCTGTATTGGGGTATCGAATCAAACGGGGGCTACAAATTATATGGCATTTATCAAATATATTCACCCGATAATTTCTCTCTCTTCTCTATTCTATTTGACGTTTTAGAGATTCTTTCAAAACAAATTAGAATTAACAGAAATTTTATTATGCAAGAATTGTATAAACAAATATTTTCACCTATTTCATTTTAAATGAATCCCTATAATGTAACTATTTATAACGGACATGTTTAGCGACAATTCTATGAAATTATTCATTATTTGTATATAATAATAATTAAAAATAATAATAAATAATAAAATTAGTAATGATAATAATAATTAATAACAATAATTTACATAAAATAATAATAATAATAATAATAATAATAATAATAATAATAATAATAATAATAATAATAATAATAATAATAATAATAATAATAATAATAATAATAATAATAATAATAATAATAATAATAATAATAATAATAATAATAATAAATAATAATAATAATAAAAATATTAATTAAAATAATTAATAATAATTTACATAAAAAAATTAATAATTATAATAAATAATAAAAATAAATAATAATAATAATAATAATAATAATAATAATAATAATAATAATAATAATAATAATAATAATAATAATAATAATAATAATAATAATAATAATAATAATAATAATAATAATAATAATAATAATAATAATAATAATAATAATAATAATAATAATAATAATAATAATAATAATAATAATAATAATAATAAATAGTTAAACATACATGGCAATGATTTAATTATAAGATAAAGCCAATCAAACATTCTTTTCACGATTAATTTCGACAGTTTTCCTGTCATCATCAGGTGGGATATAATAACTCATTAAATTAAGGATTTTAAACAAAGTTATTAATTATATATAAAAAAATTTTTTTAATTTTATAAAAAAAATATATTATTTTTTTAAAATTTTAACATTTAAAATTTAATTTAATAATTTAAAAAATTTAAATTAAATTGTGGATCATCTTAAAAGAAATGAACATGGGAAAAAGTTCATTGATGAAGGAGATGAATATTTTATAAAGATCTCCGTTAAAACTTAAACCCTTGTTTCATCACTGGGAATGTCTTGTTCAATGAGTAATAAATTGTTCGTTTTTCTATTTGTTGAATAAGGCTCTCGTCTACCATTTGATTAGCGGTGAATGACAGCGCATTATATTACTACATTATGAAATAATTCCAAAGACCATATTCAGATAGCTAAAACTTTTCTCTTCTTCGCTAAACCCATTCGTTATATAAATATCAATGAATCTAAATTGGCTTGTTTTTCCGAAATAGAAATGTTTCGCACTGACTAAATTGATGTATCATAGGCAGGATTCAAGCCGGAAACTTCTCAATATAGCGGAAACCCCGGATATATAATAGGGAAACCTCTCAGAGCCATTTTGAGCAACAACACATTAACTGATTGGTTGATACCTGCGGGTGATGATTGTGGCTCCACAATTAAAATTAATTTTGGAAACAATATGGAAATTGACTGTTCTTTTAGGTAAGTTATTATTTATTATTATATTAATATTATTATTATGATTTTTATTATTATTATTTATTTTATCATTATTTATTATTATTGATTTTATTATTATTATTATTATTATTATTATTATTATTATTATTATTATTATTATTATTATTATTATTATTATTATTATATGATTTTTATTTATTATTATTATTATTATTATTATTATTATTATTATTATTATTATTATTATTATTATTATTATTATTATTTATTAATTTATTATTATTTATTTTTATCATTATTTATTATTATTATCATTTTTATTATTATTTTTATTTATTATTATTATTATTTATTATTATTTTATTATTTATTTTATTATTATTATTTATTTTTATCATTTTTTATTATTATTTTTATTAATATTATTATTATTATTATTATTATCATTATTATTATTATCATTATTATTATTATTATTATTATTATTATTATTATTATTATTATTATTATTATCATCATCGTCATCATCAGCTGCAACCTCATAAATATGTGTATTTAGTGTCATCAATATATCCACTGTCACTTCGACACTGATCTCTCTACTCCCATCTTTTATCGGGCCCTTTGGCAACAGTGGTGTTAGTGATTCTGATAAAGTACAAGTCATTTCCACCAGTGAAAATTCAAACTCCTTAACGGCATTAACAAAACAAAATATCTATGTCATATACGCCAGAAATGGAACATTTACTATGCCACAAAATAAAGTCATCGGTGTCAAAGTTACCAATATCTACTCAGCTATTCCTCAAAATGCCACGACATTGTGGCTTTCTATTTCTGTCAGCTTTATCGATGCCTCCCAAACTCCATTTGACGTAAATGCTGCAGTAATCAAAGCGAGGTCTGGAAGAAGTGTTAGAGATTTCCTATATTTGCTTTATGTTGAGAACCATTCAATTAGTGTTATTAACTTTAAGAAAATTTACCTATTATTATGCCTCTCATTTTGGCTGACTAAATCATTTCAAATATAATTTTTATCAACACTTTTTGTGCATTTTTTATTTTTTTTTAATTATTATTGTTGGGTTTTCAGTTAATTTAAGTCGGTAACTTCTGAATCAAAACAATAACTACCCAACGTATATTGGAATAACAAAATTTACAATCTTTTCTCAACACTTCACAATCAATAATGAAAGTTACGTTTGACCGATTCTCAGCACGGCGTTGATGCTTTAACAAAAGATAATATTCACCTGTTATTTCTTTAGGTTCTCTTGACCCACGTTTTCCTCTTTTTCTGTTTGATTTGATTCTTTTCGCCTTTCCGTATTCCTATTCTATATCTTCTTTTCCCTAATCTCCTTAATTCGTTTTTACCTGTTCCTAAACTCGATTTCTTCTAACCCTAGCTGAGGCAAAATGCCGATTTGCTCTGATTTCCCATTCCTTATTTACTCTTCGAAATCGAGATGACAAATGGTTATTGCCAAGCCAATCTCTCACTTGACATTTGCTTCCACGTATCTGCTTCGGCTGTCACCCAAATGGTCCAACGAACAAAGATAATTAATGGCCCGTCCGGCCTTTCTAGACGCACTATCTTCTTGCTCTTTTCCAATTAATCATTGTGTAAAGCTAATGGGCCCAAATCTTCCTTCTGTTTACTTTTCTTCTTGTTTAACCAGCTCGGGTTTCCTTCATATCTGCTGGTTCTCCATTGGCTCGGGTTCTCCATTAGCTCGGGTTTTCTATTAGCCAATTAATTCATTAAATAATGTTTTCTGTTTTTACACATTTGAATGCTTTTCGACCCTTCCTAACCATTTTCTGATAAATCCCTAATCATCATCTTCTTGACCATTAGCTAATCTATACCTGTCCCGTTTTTCCCATTCGATTTCGATGATTTTACAATTTATTGATTTTTCCCGGATTCTTGCTTTTCGCAATTGCCTTTGGCATTTTCTAATACTGCTTTCCTCACACTTTCATTTACTATCAATTCTGCGCATGATCACGCATTTATTTGTCTTTTTTCTTCACTTACTTTTTATTTAAATTTTCAACCTAAATTTCATTTAAATTTATTTTAATTTACAAACCTCAACATTATTATGGTTTATTAATATTAGTATTTTTGATATTTTCATAACTTCTTTGTCCGATAAAGAAGCGAAAACAAGCTTAGAGGTCAAAATAATGTCATTTGTGAATTCAGAATATAGTGATCTTATTATTTGAGAGATTTAGTTTATATAAACTGTTTAATTTGAAGATGAGCCTTTCTAAATTAACAAGTCATTGATTTGATTTTAGATTAACCCCATTTTCAAGGTTTGAGCCCATATACCCTATAACTTTTGACCATAAGAATCATGAAATAATATATAATAGAAAATTAGTATTGTCATTGTTTATGAAAAATCATAAATTAAAATATATTGAAACTTTATTTTTTCAATTAAAAATCAAGTTTTAAAATAATTGCAAAAATTAATCCATTAACGAGCTTGTTCCGGAATTAACATACTAAATGAAAGTGCCTCGTCTGCAAAATTTCAAATAAAATGATTCCAATCCTAAACTATAGATCCGCAACAATATACATACATTATATATATATACAGAAATACTAATAATGATAATGCGTTCAACTGCTACGCGTCACTGGAAACATTACAATTATAAAAAATCACACGCAGAATATGCAAATATAATCACAAACCGCCAGCCATTGGTAGATCAAGCGCTCAACCCAACCCAATCAAAATTGATCGATACAAAAGTAATAACCATTACATAAGGTTATATAGTTAGTAGATAGTCATAATAACTGGTCAGGCCAGAACCGGCCAATCAACAGTGAGATAATGGCCAGCCAGTAGTAAAGCAACGCAACGCAACCAGAAAACATGAAATAACATAGGAGAAATTCAACACAGAGAGAATGCTCCACAGTAACAAAATTCCAGGAATAAAACCAAGATTTGATAGAGAATATATAATGAATAGAATTACAATGTAAGAGAGAATGGCATATGAATATATTAATTATCATATTATATCATATCATATCATCAGCTATAACAAATCCAATCAAATATATATATATATATATTCTCCACTCATTCTCGATCACCATCGTTATCATCAAGGCGCTTTGAAGAGGTTCGGTTTACATGGATTCGGTTGCGTCAACTTTGGTCGCATTTTCCTCAAGTTCCTCTGGTTCCTTATTGGGTTCCGATTTGGTATCAAATTCCTCCTTGCTTGCATGCGGATCAATTGGATAATCACCGACATCTGATCGCTCTTTATTACCACCAAATGATTCATTTTCTTCCCCATTCGATGATGGCGGATTATTTTCAGGTACAATTGGACTTTCATTGCTCTCATTTCCATTCTGTGACTTTGCTCTGTCGCTTTCAAGGTTATCGGGAATTTCTTTTGGATTCTCGTTGTTGTCTCCATCCCCGGTTATCGGACCTGGATGATGATGATGACGAGGATAAATAATAATAATAATAATAATAATAATAATAATAATAATAATAATAATAATAATAATAATAATAATAAAAATATTAATAATAATAAATAAAAATATTAATAATAATAATAACAATTAATAATAATAATAATAATAATAATAATAATAATAATAATAATAATAATAATAAAAATAATAATAAAAATAATAATAATAATATTAATGATAATAAATAATAAAAATAAAAATATTAATAATAATAAATAAAAATATTAATAATAATAAAAATAATAATAAAAATATTAATAATAATAAATAAAAATTTTAATAATAATAATAAAAAAAAATAATAATAAATAATAATAATAAATAATAATAATAATAATAATAATAATAATAATAATAATAATAATAATAATAATAATAATAATAATAATAATTAATAATAATAATAATAATAATAAAATTAATAATAAAAATATTAATAATAATAAATAAAAATAATAATAATAATTAATAATAAAAATAATAATTATTAATATTATTACAACGGATCAATCAACAATTGTGTTATGTAATCATATGAATGTGTATGAAATGAGCTATACGTAACTCAGCGCTTATTCAGTACAGCCAATAAAAACAGGATAAAAATAGAGCATGTCTAACGGGCAGCAATAAAACGATTTAGCAATACTGGAGGGAGATGATATAACATCATTACATCATTCATAGAAT
Source organism: Schmidtea polychroa (assembly GCA_959609185.1). Classification (NCBI taxonomy): domain Eukaryota; kingdom Metazoa; phylum Platyhelminthes; order Tricladida; family Dugesiidae; genus Schmidtea; species Schmidtea polychroa. The sequence goes on from CAUHTR010000046.1 coordinate 218,033, forward strand.
AGGTAATGAAATTGAACACACACACATTCAGAGAAACAAGTGGCAAACAATCGAAACCGACTTGCAGCACAGCAACGGCAGCGGTTGCACCCAAATCATCATCGGCATTCAATTACCGATACCGATCAGTAGTAGATAGCAATCAAATTTGAATTCCAACAATGTGTCGTTGTCATTGTCTTGTTGTACGTCAATTGAGTCAACAACAACAGTTATGAGCAAATGCATAATAATAACAACTTGTAGAGCAGGCTAGTACATAAAAGCGTCATTAATGACAACATATTGAAATGCGAATGATTCACTGGATTGATCTCACAATCGCTAGGCTAATACTGGCAATGCTTCCTGGCGGAATATCGGTTGTAAACCCTTGGTACAGAGTGGCTTGTGTGGGACGGTGGGAGCGGGGTAGCGGGGGACCGGGAGCGGGAGGCGAGGTCACTGGAACTGCTGTCTGAACTTGATCAGGTCGGCTTATTAATGATCAATTGGAATCAATTGGAGGCATGATATTATTCAATGAGCAAAGTGACAGTTGCCGTAACTATGAGCGGGGCTCCCTCATGAGAATTACCCAGTAATATGGGCCCATGACAATCAATATATTTGATAATAATTAACAGTGAGAACCACCATTATGAGAATTGAATAAAATTTACCCTCGCAATGATCATCAGAAATCCGATTGCTGGATCTGCCTCGCCCTCGGCCGCGACTGCCACGCCCACGCCTATTGCGATCGGATGTTGACTTGCTCCGTCCCCGGAAATTGTATTCATTATTATAACTGAAATCGCGCTCTCGTTCGCGTTCTCGTTCGCGATCTTCGTATTCTAATGAGATGAATAGATGATAAATAGAGAGCTAGTGGGCAATTATTCAATTATCACCCCCATCAGTAAACTTAGGCCCGTATTGGGGCCGATTGTTGAATCCCCTGGTCCTAGCACGGCCACGATTGTGTCCTCCATACCCTGAATGCGTCTCAAATCCTCTGTTGGCTCCCTGACTATATTCATCATTGAAATCTGACGAGCGACTGTCCAAGCGCATATCATCACGGAAACTGTGACTGGATCAATGATATATCAATATCAATCAGCGAATTATCAACACACAATTTATTAACAAATAAATTCCCATTGAAATATATCGCAAATATGTTGTTAAATCATATTGTAATGGGTCGGTGGGGTTTGTTAAGTTATTGCTAGATGTCATTATTAAATGTTATTGTTTATGGTGTTATTATAGGCCGAGTGCATTACATAGAGATCTCGTCACATCCATTGAGGAGAAGGGAGGAGCTGGCGCTTTGTTATGGTATGTTGTATAGGGTTCATTCATACCATTCATATTCATTGGACCTTTGGGTTATCTTTCCTTAGTAACTTTTAAGGATCTCCTCGCTGTAAACTGCAATTAACACTATGAATTTATTTCACAGCTAATCTAACAATATTAATAATAACTGCGAAATAAAGTCTACCTTTGCTTAATAGAGTCAAAATTATTTCTGTAATATAATTTAATTGATTTTATTCAATTCAACAGCGTATTTATCAAAATTGCATCAAGAAATTACATAATAAGTTAGTCAAAATTAATCATTCTAACAAACTCAATTTTCTTCAAAATTTACCATTAAATAATTAACGAATTACTTAAATGTTTGAAATTGCTATATTATGAAATGTTTTTTTATTCATTTAAATGTAAATATTAAAATATATAGGTCTCTCAAATGAAATAAAAAACCTTTTTAAGATTCCCCTAGATCCTCTTGATCGACCTCTATTTGAGCTTCGAAAGTCATTAGCGACAGAAATCGTCATGTTTGCATCTGGTAATAATTTAACTACCCGAGATTCAAGATCATGTTCTGAATTTTCGAAATTTTGATAATCTCTAAATAGTAAATCATACAATAAAATGTCAATATATATTAATAACCTGTTCAGATTACGAGGTTTAGAATCATAAAAATTACTATCATTCGACTGACCTCTAAAGGAAACACTTTTGCCTCTTCTTCTGCCTTGAAAGTTAGAATTCATATTCAATTTGATTCAATTAAAATTATTTTTGTAGCACTTAAATCAAAAAATTGCTATGAGAAAAATTAAATGAATTGCATTTGATGTATACAAACAAATAATAATAAATTAATTTATTCTAGTAATTTTTTTATAATTTAGTTTTAATATTCTAAATTTTATAGAAGTTAACATATTTGATTATATTTCTATTTTTATTAATATTTATGTGATATTAATAAATATATTTATACATTAGAAGCTATAAAATTGAATAAATTAGTTTAATATATTTTCGTCGATAAAATTAATAACTATTTGTATTTATCCATATTGATTTTAAAACAATTCAATGTATTTATTTGATAAAATGGTACTTAAAAAATAGAATTGTTAACGTAATTTGTTAGTTGTACTTTGTACATACATAAATGAATGTCTAATAGTTTTTTACTGAATATTTAGATTATAAATGTTACCAAGACCTTTTGTCTGTTTAATTTTGATACGGAAAATACTAAAATATATTAAATTTATCACTATATTTTGGTTATTACATTGTAATTTAGATAGCAAATCTTAATTCACCATATTCCCGCAAATATTCTGTTAGCCATTAATATTTCAAAATATTTCACTGAATTTAGCCTACTGTATGCCAATTCTTTTTTACTAGTTTGGTTAAAATTCGCGGATTATACCCGCCAACAGGGTATATTCAGGAGAATACATTATACACGCTATTAAACAAAATTAATAAAAGAAATAAATAAAAATAATTAATTGAACCAATTGGAAATTTCAAAAGCCGTGTAAATCGTCATAAGATTAAAAAACAAAATATAATCACTTTATTTGTTCATTTTCAATTTGAAAAAAATTTTCACAAACACTCTTGTGTAATCGGTTAATTTCATCGTATGCTCCATTGTGTTGGTTACTTAGGGGTGTGTCATTTTAAATTTTAAATACGTTAGGGGTAATCATAGGCATTCACTCGACTCTTTCCTAAGCACCTCCATGACTATTGTACTTTAAACCATTTGTGTACCCATGGCGACGACCATGTTGGTACTGTACACAAAGGCGAAAAAACAATGAGCAGGTGAGCTCTACTGCTAAAACTACTCCCCATTGTATTTTCTCTTCGGGTTCTAGACGGCCGATAGAAGGTCTTACGTCATCGATCATTTTCTATTTCTACTTTTCTATCTCATTCGGCTATGGTTCTCATTTCTAGATGTTTTCTATTGTTTCCTTTCAAAATTTTGTGTAGGGGGACGCCCTTATTTTTCTATTAATAAAGGTTGCTAGGTATTTTTCTTGATATTTATGAATATTTAACCTATCTCGCAAAAAAATTTGAGCAGGGATCGGCCCTTATTTTCAAGTTAATCCACACTTCCCATAATATTTAAATTGTTCTTCAAAAAATTTGAGCAGGGATCTGCCTGTATTCTTAGTCCTAACCTATGTTTGACCAAAGTACTTCCAGCGACGGACCCGTGGAGAAGCCTCCACATTTCGGCCCAAAATCAGCTGCGCGATTGAAAAGCCAGCATACCCACCAGTCTGAGCATCCCGAAGGTACCCCAAACCATGATATGCTGGATCTCAATTCCACGGTACTATCGTTCATAATCAATAAGTAATATAATTGAACTCAATAAAAACTATTATTTAAAGCTTGAAACTAAATGAAATTAAACCATTAAAAAGGACAACAAAAGAAAATTTAACTGAGACATTAATTGGCATATAAAATTTATTAATTAAAACACTTCGTAAAAATTACAATAAGAATAAAAATAAATTACCAAATCCACGATGGCATAAAATCGAAAACTGAGAGCTTTACTGTCTGTAAATTACATTGTGGTGCTGAAAAACAAGTTCTTCAAATGAATTTGTGATCAGTATTTATACTGATTTTGAATGCGCATTCATGCATGTGCTGTCACTCTATCCAATCAGAGTGCGAGAAATTTTGACTTAATTTTGCATACATGCATGAGTGTATGCAATTATTTATTTGTCTTTAATTTCATTAATTAATTAATTAATTATTTAATTTTTATTAATTTTAATTTTATAAATTTTATAATTTAAATAATTTGAGTTATATTAATTTTTATTAATTTAAACATTTTTATCTTTAAATTTAATAAGTTACATAACCATTTAATTCTATAAATTTTACAATTTACATAATGCTAACTAATTTTATTATTTTGACGATTTAATTTTCTATATTATTTAAATAATTTTCAACTAATTCTATTTACATTTTATTATTTTTCTATCGAAATTTTTAAGTGTTGAATTTTTCTGTTAAATTTATTTATCTCTTTATTCTATTATACGGGGTTTACTGACTCTTAATGTGTGATGAAATTTATTTTATTTATTTTATATTAAACCTTGGTCATAAATTTTTTCAACTTTGCGGTTTTTGTGTTAGGTATTTTCGATTGATTAAAACAAACTCTCAGTTCTCGGTTTCAGCCCAACAATTGTAATATCAACCTTTGAAATATATATTAATAGAAAATGGCTTTGTAGTTTGGAAATAATAGGATCTTGAACCTCTTCCCCAGTTTTCCTAAGCTAGCCTGTGAGTTGCCATTTGATAAGTGAAATGTGTTTAACCGGCTCAATAGAAAAGCATAAACTTGTAAGCACATAAATTTGTATTGTGTATAAGTTAGTGTCATCTTATCCATCTTCATATAAATATCATTCATTTAACACATCGCTAAGTAGGAGATAACTCGAACCTCAGCTTGTTATTATAATTTAAACCAGAGTTTGTTGATAATCATTTTACTGGAGTATATGTAATGGTATATTATAGTAGCAACATCTGACGATTGAAAATGATAGTTAGAAAATGAAAAAAATATATTTACTGGCGGTCAATTTGTTAAGCTTATAAATAAATGGGTAAATGTTCTATTCTTTTATTCCACGAAAAATAATCATAAGTTGACTCCTTCTATAGCTTAAATCAATAGATTATGCTCATCCTAATTGCGCATTAGGATAAAGATATTGTTATGATAAACTAGTTTTGTGCCCGGCTTCGCCCGAGTTTACATTTATTATAATAATTCATTTAAATTAATTTTTTGTTTAATGATGTTATTACGTTCCAGTATTAATTTTATAACAGCTTCAATTCCATGTTTAATTCACGATAAGAAAAGCTTTCAAAATAAATTTCAATTTGTAAAATCGAAAACGCACTCCAATTTAAATCGAAAAATAATTGGCAATATTTTTCCAATTGCAAACTGGTTCACTAATCAAATAAAATTTAAATTCTCCATGTTTGAGTTCTGCTTTGAAAACTTTTGACTAAATTATATTACTTTCAACTGCAAGTAGCAAGCATATAATAAATTATTATTTATATGGTAAATTGCTGACCGGGCATAAAAAAAACCCGACTAAGAGTACCCTATGCAGTGACCGCGGAACAGTTTTTGAGCTGGGGGGGGGGCTAATATCAGCAAGTCGTAAAGTTCGATAGACCTCTATCTAGAGAAGAGGAAGGGCAATTGTAGAAACCACCGCTGTTTGTATTTTATGGATCGTTTTTTGGCCAAACCTTTTTTAAATGATGGACATTTTTAATCTTTCATCCGCCCCAAACAAAAGTCTCCACGCGATGACCCTAGTTAATAGTTTTTACAGTGTTACTTTACTATGAGTTTCTATTTATTCCCATATCAGTTAAGTCAATAAAACTCCATTAGGCTATATTAGGTGATGCACAATGACAAGAAAGTTAACATCTCTTAAAGTCATTTTTAGAAAAAGTTCCGAACTTTACTTTCCGACGTTCATTTCTTGAGACGAATTCGTTGGCCACTGTTAGAAGACAGAGCTCGTCATTTTTTTCTTTGTGTATGTTCAGTACTGCGATACTATTAAATCTCTCTTGCTAAAAAGTATATGGTAGGATAGCAGGCGTACAAACTTACGTAGACTTGTCCTGGGAGCAGTCTAGGCACGAATCAAACAAGTAATTAGCTAACCAGCATCCATAAATTTATCTTAACACTCAGTGATTGAACGAACCGAAAGCATTTAAATAACTAAAAACGATACCGTAGCTTTTGAAATTTTTCATGTTCGCGAAGCACAGAAGGACAAAATCCAACCCATATAGGGATGCTACTTTTTATTATATTTAAGAATTGCACAAAATGGGAATATGAAAATACGTGAAAATTAAATAGATCACAATTCTTGAAAATTTGGTTGTGAAGCAGGCTTACAATAAATATCCTCAGAATTAAAAATCCATTTTTTAAATAATAAATTGCTGTTTTTAATTCAAGAACTTCACGTCAAAGCAATCGGTTCATTCATAATAAAAAACTGATTATCATACATTATTAATTGAAATAATGATTCAGTGCTCACCTGTCATTGTTAATACTCGAATAAATAAATGAATTCAAAACGCGTAGTAGTAAGTTAGTAGTGCGATAAAACAATTAAGAGCTCAATTATAAAATATATAAATTGAATAAAGTCAAATGAAATTATGCAGTACGATTGATAAAACCAGCAAGTCTTTAACTCTTAATAAATTTCAATATGCTTCTTTTAAATCATAGGAACATACTGGCATACCATACACTGCCAAAGATCGCTGTGCTATGTTCACAAGATTTAGTGACTGAAAGGAAGGGTCCAATTTTTTTTCTGTGGCAAGATAAGTGGGGGGGGGCTAAAGCCCCCCCAGCCCCCCCGGCTCCGCGGTCCCTGCTATGGGTGGTCATCTGGGGTTGAAACATAGCCTATGACCTTTCCCGAGTCAAATGAGGGTCACATGCAAAATTTCAGCACCCTAGGTCCAACGGCGAGGAATTCTATAGAAAACAAACAAACGAAATAACAAACTTTCATTTTTATATATTAGATAAATAAGATAATGCCGTTTATTTTGAAACAATAACTATATTCAATAAAACAAAATTTCACTAATTATATACGCAATTAAAGTAATGAACATATTCAATTTACGGGGTTGGTTACAATATACACTTTTATTAACGTCCTTTAATTAAACATCTTCATATGATATAATACCACGTTTCGAAAAGTAGCTTAGAAACTAGATAGAGACTTTGAATACGTTAGATTTAAAAAATTCAATTAATATATCAATACAAGAAGGCAATACCAATACAAAATGTCACAATAATTAGGCACACCGTCGAATACCATCCATGCGTTCTAATCACATGAACAGCAGCCACAAAGCAACGAAGCCGAATCGCATTAGAACAGACCAACTTATAATAATAAATTGGCCGAAAAAACAGTATTTATAACTTATTATAGCCTCAATTGACTAATAAAAAGTAAATAATTTGTTACGATTGCAATGTTACAATTTTAAGGTTATATGTAAATTTATAGATTTATAGTTTTCAAACTCTCTTTTTAATAAATTCAATGGAAAAAATAATCAGTGGTGCAATTGGAAGAAATAAAAGTTCTTAAAATAATATTAATATATTTAATATATTTATATTTAAATTTGAGGTTATATTTAAATTATTTTTAGTTATTAATTCTTATACTTTATTTTTTAATTAATTTAAACAAATTTCTAAAAATTATTTCAATACTTCTTTAAATTTAAATTTACTTTTTAAATATAGTTTTATTATAGAATTTAATTTATTTATTTTAATAGTAAAAGATTTTATTTAAGGTGTGAAAATGTAAGTATAGTTGGAATTTTTTGATCTACTGCCAATAAATTTATAAAAATTGAAATTATTCAATCAATGCTGAAACATATAAAAAGGTTTACTTCCTAAATTTAATTTAAAAATATAAGAAATTAAATTTAAAATTTATATTTAAAAATTATTAAATAAGTATTTTAAATGTCAATTTAATTAAAAATTTATAAACAGAGGTGAAAATGAGCCGGAAAGCGATACAAGAAAATAAACAGAAAAATATTATATTTCATATTTAATTTTTAATTTGGTTAAATGAATCATGATGTTAATTCTGAAAATTTATTGTAGGTTCAGAAAACTGACATGGAAACCATTTACAAAACATTTTGCTAGTGAGATCAGAATTGGTTAAAATTAATATGTTCATAATAATAACTTGATACGAGTTTTAAAGTATTTCTTATTAAAACAAATATTCGATTAAAATTTGTAGTTTGATAATGTGTTTTCACTTTCTGAGTGATGCAAAAATTCTGCAAACATACAAATACCACGGAATACAATGTTATAAATTGATATTTACATTCTTTTATTAAAGATTGATTTATTGTTAAATTAAGGGACGCCTCGTCTTGAATAGCAACCGGGACACGGTCCCACACTTACATATTCTATATTTTTAGTGACTCACTGTGTGAATAAACAAAGCTAGCCACACGGTGAGTCAAACCGGTTCTAATTATGTTTGTCTTTCATTTTAATCATTAGATATTTGCTGTTTTAAGAACTCGTAATGAGCAAAGTCAACAATTTGTTCTAAAGTACCTACTCCTGATTTTTCTTCATATTGCCCACCTGGTTTTAATATTTAAAATGAAGCCCTTACTTATTCCAAGGACCCTTTTTTATTGTTCAACAGTGTGTATTTTTTATTATAAACATTTTGTGAGCTATATGAATTTATGCATTTTTTCTATTTGTCTTGTCAGATTGTCATAATTATAATTTTTATTATTTTTAAAATAATGAAATGGTTTAATTAAACAATTTTTAAATAATTAATAATTATTACAATTAATAAATTTGTTTAAAAATCCTTAATTTCTAAAGTTATATTCTACCTGATGATGACAGGAAAACTGTCGAAATTTATCGTGAAACGAATGTTCAGGGCTTTTAATCTTTGTCCCTAAGGCCCTTACTATCTAGAAATTTCTGATACTTAAATCTATTTATATTTATTATTTATATTTATTAAAAAATATGTTTGTATCCTTATTTGTAAATAATATATAAATCTTATTTTAGGGTGATAAAAACACTCATTTTTATATTTTTAATATTATTATTTAAAAAAATTAGCCATCAAACATTTAAATTATTAAAAGGACATCAATTTAAATAAATTTCATTTCATGTAAAAACAGCCCGGAAATTGAGTAGGAAAGAAATATTTTGGATTTGTGATTAGTATTCGGTCAGTAAAAATGTGAGATCATTTAATTAATTCATTAAACCAGAGCTTTCCAACCGGTGTGTCGCGACACTTTAGTGTGTCGGCAGCTCTGCATAGGTGTGTCGCGTGAACATAATGAAAAGCCACAGATTCCCTTAATTTTATAAACTTTTTAACGATTGTTAGACTGAAATACAATACACATATATGGTCCGTCGTGTTTTAGCTGCAAGAACGCTTGTTTACCCTATTTATTAGTTAATCGTTGGAATTCGATATTTATATTTAAATTGTTTCATTGTCTCTTGTATAAGGGTTTACCATATGGCGTAAGTTGTATGACGTCTGGTTTTCTGGTAAAACTGATTTGCTGTGTCGCGAAATGATGGAAGTCTAAAAAGTGTGTCACAAGCATGAAAAGGTTGGAAAGCACTGCATTAAACCATAATTATTGACCAATAATGCGAATCATTTTTTTAAATATAATTCAAAATCTTAGAATTTGTGTCTATCAAAAATATATTATTTTTTTATTAATTATAATTTAATTAATCATTAAATGTGGCAGATGAAAAATTGGTAAAATATAGTTTCCAATAACTATTTATATACGCAATTTAAATAATTAAAAAAATGGTTCTATTTCAATTTTTATTCCTAATTTAAAATCAAAATTAAAAATTTTTTTTAGTGTTTCGTTTTGAATTTTAGAGAATATTTAATTAAAAAATTTTGAATTCTCCAGAAAAAAAGTTTATAATTATTTTTAATCAATGAGAAGTAAGAAAAAGGAAATAAAAGAGAAGATCAAAAGCATTGTGAAAATAGAAAAACCAAATTCCAGGAAATTTAAAAGGAGTTTTATATAGTCGAAAATCTTTTCATTTGTATTAAATAAATTATTCTCAGCAAAAGGCTTAAATTATCATTTAATTGTTTTAAATTTAATTAATTCAACTATTACCAAGAAACTATTTCTTTATACCAGGGGTGGCCAAGAGGGGCTCCCATTGAGATCTGATTTTATAGTAAATATTGAATATGAAGTTGAAGTACAGGGAAAGCCTGTATTTGGCTCCCGAGGACCTCATGCGTGCCCACCCCCGCTTTATACTATTATTATTATTAAAAAATAATTCAAATAAATAGGTATGCCTTTTCCGTAGTGTTTATTAAATGAAAGATTTTCATTACAATGTGAAATTTAATTGATTTCTCTTTCACTTTTTTTCTTGTTCTTTGATATCTTTTAGTAAAGATGCTATTCATTTATATAGAATATATTTGTAAATTTCTTTAATATTTTATCAGAGGACTCTCAAGAATCATCCCGAGCTACCTGCAGTACACCAAAGATAATCCTGTAAATATATTTTAATCATCTTCCGTTGAACAGATCTGTAAAATATCAGTGCAGACAGCATCAAAAACGATCTCATAGTTCAAAAAGTCTGTAATTAAATTTGGACATTGATCCCTAAAGTACTCCAAATTCGCCTGGATGTCAATTTCTCGAACTCCATTGACCAGCCGATTCAAAATCGAATCCAACACCACGAAACATCCATTTGAATTCGCCTCGTCTTCTCCTTGAACCAATAAAGGGGAGCCTTTTTCTGAAAATGAAGCACGAAATTCCCTCCGAAACTGAAGCAGATAGTATAGAAAACTGCTTTTCTTTTTCAAATAACTATCCCGATCGGTTGGCCATTTGATGAAATTGAACTGGGTAACGGTTTTCGTTTCATCGGTTTTGATGTCTTTGAGGAAAAAGTTTCTCGTAATATACCAAGGAGACACGTGAATAGAGAGAGTCGACACTTCGAAATCTTTATACAACACCGAGCCTTCATCTGGCCAATAATTTGACGAAACAACCGAAGATTCACTGGTGGAAGAATTCTTCAATAATACGAATTTCGAAATGTTTTGCCACCAAACATACGACCAAAAATCATGAATATCACTGGATGGAACTTTTTGTATTACGTAGATTTGAGGTGATGGGTTATAATCGCATAAATAGCACATCCTCAGACAATACTCTTGATTAGGTTTTCCTGGCGTTTCGTCCGATTGAAGCTCTTTCCATTCATTGTATATCTTCAATGGATCATCTCTATAGGAAGAAAAATAATCCAACACCATATGGGCTGTACTGATAGATATGTTCCTTTGAATTTGAATGTTATTTGATCGAATTTTATAATAATCCGTGGATGAACATGGTGTTATGTGAGGAATGTTGTTAATGTAGTAATCCTTTACATGAATGAATCCTCTAATCGGTTTATACATTTCGATATAAGCTTATAGTTTTGATATTTTACAATTCCAATGAGAATACCACAGCAGGTTTTTACTGCAAATGAACAATCAATACAATTTGGTAAATAATAACCTGACGTGTCCATATCAATAACTTCTAGAGCGTTGTTTTAATTGGTGTGCTTTACAAAATGGCTTCTTTAGTATAATAACAAATCAATAATAGCAAATCATGAGCTATTCCAAATCTAATTTACTACACAATACTTACAAACATAACACAATATATTATTTATTCATGTTTTTTTAATGAAATAAATGGATTATATAACTTAAATTTTTGATTCATTTAAGACTTTAAAATGTTTTCAGGGAAAAATCTAAATAAATAAAATTAATTAATTCAATAGTTACATGAGAATGGTTTGTTGACGAAAGTAATTCGATACCAAGATTTTCTTGGATCTAAATTGTTAAAAATTAATTTATTAACTCAAGATACTTTTGAAAAATTTTTTTTTCAAAACTGTGATCCTACATTTGTATGTTACATATACACACCGAGCACACGATCGAGAATCTGATATGCTGATTGGTTGCACACGTGCACAAAGTTATCCATCACGACCCAACTACAGCAACACACGATTAAAAACATACATTTGTATCAGTAATGCAGATCAATTGAAACTTTATTTAATCAATTTATTTATTAATATATCGAAATTTTTTTATACAACGGCTGGAAGTCGAAAATTAATACACCGCCACATTGAATTTTTTAATATCAACGATTCGGTTACAGGATTAATTTTCTAATTGCTTCTAATTTTCACCTATGAAATAATTTCTCTGCTAAAATGGAAAACTTATCAGATTTGGACGATTGTATTAATACTTTGGAACAATTGCAATTGGTAAGTGTTTGATTTTTATTTGAAATTAATAAGAATATTTCCAGCAAAATTATAAAATTTAATTCAATGAAATTAAAACTATTCGTATCATATGTTTAACTGAATCGATAATTTTAATGGCCATTTAACCTTGTTATGACATCGGGGATTGAATTTTTCTTTTTTAAATAATCATAATGACAAAAGGATTGTAAATTAATCAATTAAGAAGCGTTGGAATTGGATATAATTTTCAGTTGGTAACGAATTTTGATAGAAATGCAAATGAATCGAATTTTTATAGGATTATGTATAATGGTCGCACTTTAATTATGGCAAGAAAATGGTAGGAATCTTGTTAATGTTTAGTAAATGGTTTTTAAAATCTTTAACATCCAATTTTGGTGAGAAAGACATTTAAAAAATAATTATACAACACTAAATAAATCATATTTTATTCTTAAACTATTAATAAATGCGATTAAAAGGGGATTTTTGAGAATAATTTACAAAATCCGTTAATTATCATTTCCACAATTTGATTATTCTTCCTCTTTGACATGGTGCCATTTTCTTTTGGGATAAAGATTCAGAAACATAAAGTAAAATGTAATGAAAAGCCATATTTAAAATGCGTAATGGAATTAATAATAAATTATATTTTTATATGAGTCTGTTGGAGTTAATTCGTCTCAAAATGTTCCTTTCAGTGGGAAATTTTTTTATTTATTTTTATTGTCAAGAATTAGTGGGTACCAAATAGAATTAAAAAAAATTACAAAAATAAAATGAACAATATATAATTATATTGATGAAAATATTTCTTGCAAAAGAATGTTTGAAATAAAATAAAGTTTTAAAAATAATAATAAAACAAATAAAATTTTTAGGAAAATTATTATTAATTATATTATTATTCAAATACCCTATTATGAAATTAGAAGATCCCTATCTTTTATAAAATGACACGTTAGAAATCATTCAATTTTTCAAAACTCTGGTCCTCCTTACCCTCATACCAATGTATCCGAAGTTTTAAATAGATATATTTATATCTGCAGAGATCGTTCAAAAGGTAATCCTTATTGCAAGATTATCTTATCACTGGGGGGCCTTAGGAAAATATTATATGCGGGCCCCTTCCCAAAAAGGAAGAAAGGATACATGAGCATAATTTTATCAATTTATTTAATGAAATATTTCTTCAATATATTCAATAATATACATACATAAACATAATATTTTTTATTCTTATTTCGTACAAACTTTTTTTACTGCTAATTCCTCGATAATCTCACCTCGCATTTGGTGTCAAAAACTTGCCCTAGCTACTAATAATTGTTAGAAATATGAAAGCGCGGGGCCTCGTGAATAATACCCGAAGTCCCACTTCTAAGCTGGTTCTGTGTTCACTACATTTACAGGGGTTTCAAAAAAATGGGTCATTCAGTGGTATCAGCACTTTAGAGACATAGGTAGCTGGAAGTTGGTGAATGACCAATTTATTTTTGGTGGTGTTAATCAAAGAGTTCAGATTGACGAGTCTAAGTTTATGAGGCTAATGCATAACCGGGAGAACCAAGAGGTAATACAACAAAAGACTGTTTTTGGTATCTATGACGAAAATACTAAAAATGTACATTTTCAGATTGTCGAAAACCAAAGGCAATCAAGAGTCTTTCCCATAATTAGTATATTTGTTTTGCCCGGGACGATAAACAAGTCTGATGAGTATTCTACCTATACAAGATGGCCTATGCGGCTATTTACACTTCATTTACATGTATAATTCATATTATATTTATATCAATATGAATATTTTTTTGTCTTTGTACACTTATACCAATCATCTTAGTGAGTTTATGTACAGTCAACAATGATGAAGCTTTTCGAAAACTAATAATTGACATAAGAGAATTTAATTAAAAATTATTTTAGTTGAAGTGATATCTTGTTTTCAAATTGTTTACATTTATTATTTCATAAAATCTTTAAAATATTTAATTAAATACTTTGATATTTTTATTTATATTAGTAATTAACTTTTTCGTATACCCTAATTCTTTACCATAGTCAATTTTATCATTACTATGCTTTTTCTTATTTCTTTTATTTAATTTTCTTCGGTGCTTTAATTTTACCTCATTGAACTTATTTTTTGATTTTTTCTAAAAGAATTCTAGTACCAGATATCGCTGAATTGGTTCAATTTCAATTAAAAACATTTTCAGTTAGTTTCATGGATAATTGGGAATTCGCTTTCTAAATTCAAAATTTTTTTAAAACTTGTATATAACTCAATAATCCTGAGATTTTAGATAAATTATTTCATTGACAATTATATAATTTGTGAAGTTCGTTTATAAATTACACGGATCATTCTTTTATAAATATCAGCACAAAATTCTATTAAATTCAACATTTTTCAAGTAAAATTATGCAAAAAGTTAGTAAGACAACAAGTGATATTATTCCTAAAATTGAATCCGTGGAATTTGAATAAAAGGTTGTTTGGTGCTTTGAGTCCATAAACCTTTAGCAACAATTCTTATAGAAACTCACTCATGCAATTCACAATTGTGAATTTTTAATATTGGATATCCATGTGAATGACAATCATTTTCCAACTGTAAATAAAAAATAGTTGGGTAGTTTTTATATCATGTTCTACATTTATTTTTCCAAGGAAGAATGTATTTCTTATTTTAATATTTGAACCTAACTATTGTAATATTATAATAATTTAAATAATTTTAAATAATGCCGCTCTAGGCGGGTGATCCGCATGGGTAATCCGTCACCACAGTGCTAAGCGCAGTGCCGGCCTTAGACAATTTGGTGCTACATAAAAAGTGCTATATAAAAAGTGATATTAGTAGCATGAAACACAACAAATAATTTTCATAACATAAAAAATATTTTTAAATTTAAATTTTTCATAATTTTGCTGCCCTTTAAAACAATGCCGCTCTAGGCGGCCGCCTATACCTAAAGCCGGCACTGATATATTAATGTGATTTTACATAAATCAAATATCTTTATTTAAATGTATGATTTTTTTGCGTTAGATATACTTTATTAATTTCTAAAAATACATCAAAACATCATGACATCAGGGACGTTTTTAAGCATTGGCAAGACAAGTAGTCGTTCAGAGCCCTCATAGTTTCCTTATAAAAATATTTGACTCATAATGATTATAAGAAATAAATCTCTACAAGAATTTCAGTTAATTTTATAAATGAAAGAGCTGAATTAAGTGTAAAGTTATTAAATGTTAAGAATCGTTATGAATACATATTTACTATGGACTTTATATAATTTCTATTTGTGTCTTTGTAAATATTAGCTATTGCATTTGTTTTTACTGTTTATTCTGTTTGTTATTCCATTTCAATTTGACGGGGGGATGTATTTAAATGCAATAGTCTAGCGAGTCCTGCACAGAAAGTTTTCCCACGATCCCACAGATGCTAGAAAACTTATTGTTTCAAAAAACATATGTGTAAATCTGACCCTGTTATAATTTAATAAATGCAATAATAAATGAATTATTTCATCAGTACATTTTCCCTTTCAAATATTTTTATTAATTTTAATGATCTAATATAACGGAACCTTTTACTAATATATCTTAATCTGATTCATACAAAGTGCTGATACCAATGAATCGAATTGATGATATTTATTCAATAATAATTCTGGATCAGAAATTGACATTATTGATCGCATATGTCATCATGATGATCCTGCAGAAAGTAATAATCTTGCAGCAAGATCAACAGTTCACAGCACTTGATTATGGAAAATGTGTGCAATTGAAATAAAAGTGATTTGTAAATATTTAAAATTTCTTAATGAAGTTTGCACAATTTCAAATATTTGCATCCGCATCAGGAACCGGGAGTCCTGTAGCACAAATAATGTTTGTTTGTCAATATCTGTAATGAAATCAATAATAAATCAATCAACTGTGCAAATGGAATTTGATTTCGGTTTTTCCGTATTTTAAAGATATGATTAAAAGTCTTACAAACGGAAAGTTTGATGCAATTAAAGTTAAAATGAAATTCTTTTTTTATTCTTTGCTTCACACTGAAAATGTTAGACGTTCGATAGGTTAGAGACGGTTCTACCCCTGGGAGTGGGGAACTAGAATGCTGCATCAAATCCTTAACAATAAGGAGTGTAAAAATTCAAAAGATAATATAAAATATTTTTTCATTAATAACTAGGGTGACCCAAAATTTGCATAAAAAAATAAAAAATGGCATTATATATTTTTGACAAATTGGCATTTTATGGGAAATTTAATAATTTTAATTAAATTTTAATTAAATGATAGTTAAAATTCATTACAGATAAAAATAAAAATTAATATTGTTAACCATAAGAATAAGTCGGTTAAATTAAATTCAATATTTTCTTTATTAATAAATAATATCATGGAAATTGAAACTTTTCACCATATCAACACAATTTAATAAAATAAATGTTTTAATATTAAACATTCTTTGGTTAATTCGACATATCACTCTTTTTTTTTGATATAAAAATAATATTCGAATGTTAATTAGATGTTAATTTATTTTTAATAATGATTGAGATACATAAATTAACATAAATCATGTTTTTTAAAAAATGGCAAAAAATGGCATTTGGGTCACCCTATTAATAGCAGATTGATAATAATTTTCAATACATTTTAATTTCAGTTTTACTTATTAAAATCATGTTGTTATTTTATGTTTTCTTTCCTATCTACAGTTTCTTTTAGAAATAGTTATGATAAAGTTTGTGCTTCACGAGTAAATTATTTGAACTTCTAATGGTAAAATTTGCTACGGACACTTCAAGCATTTTATGAGTGATAATTTGATTTTTGTTTCTCAAGTTGCAGATTACTATAGTAATTGCTGAAAATTTGAAAACTTCAAACAAGGATGCTTAAGCCAGTGTTACGTAAAGAGGCAATAGAGCCTTTTAAACGGAGTATGGGAACTTGTCGGGGTTCCAGAGAAAAGGAGGCGACAGCAATCTTGTAAAGCTCTAGTCTAAACTAAACTTACTTTTCTTCAAAAATACCTAATTCCCCAAATTAATAAATTAACCTTATACAATTTATAGAAATTCTATACAAAATGTTATGTGTATATTTGGAAAATAAATTATTTTATCCAGTAGAATCATTATGAAACGATTTAGCCTTTATATCAAGTTTAAATGCTTTTATAATGATGTGCTAGAAAAGCATTTGACTAAAAAATAAAATTGAAATTATTATTTTTTCAAAACAATAAAAAATATTTATTAGCAGTAAGGGGCCATAGAAAATTAGCTTCCATAAGTTTCCGTAAGACTGGTTTAGTGGATGTGTCTATTCTCTCGGCCGAGGCAAAAAGGGGAGAAAAACAGAAGTAAAAAACAATCAGTGATTTTGAAAACATAATTTAAGGGAAAGAGATTTTAATTTTTAAAATTAAAGCAATTTTTTAAAAAAAATTTGTTTGTTTACATTTGTCTTAAATTTTTATGTTAGAAAAATGAAATAAATATTAAATAATGCTTATAGAATGTTTACCTTTTCTTAATTAATAAAGCAACTTTTTGGAAACTCGGAAATATTCTTTTCTAAGATTGATAAATGAATATAAAATGGATATAAAGCTTGATTGTTGAAATGGATTTCAAATCTTTTCACATCCCTTCCCAAATAGAATCCACATTGCTAAATTATATTGTTCTATTCAATACACGGCTCTTTGTGATAGCATATTTGATCATGTCATATTTATATTTTACTGAAAATATGTAAATTTTTGATAAATTACCATCATCAGGTCACCTATTTTAGAATATCAAGTCTATCTAATGATCTGATCCAAAGTAATAAACATTTTCAAAGGCAAAGCAATATTTTGTACCCCTTGAAATCGTGAATTTCACATAATGTGCATTTTGTCGAGATGCCATTATTTAGAAAGAAATCAAATTAATCCCAAAGTTTATGTTGCTAAGAGGTAAGAAGCTAAAATTAGAAAAGAATTTCAAAAGATAGTGTCATTCAAACACGCTCCAGACTCCTGTAACCACATGGAAACAGATCTTACTATTAAAATCACCGTGCTTGAATTACAAAAAAGCATAAAAAACTGTTTTATATTTCATTTATTTTCATTACAGCTATAAATCAGGCTTTCCCCCGTAATATTTCATATAGGAGAAAGGGAGTTTGATTTATAGCTGTAATGAGAATAAAGTTATGGTGATAAAAAAGACAGGCTAATCAAAGGTGAAAAAAGGATTTTACAGATTATAAAAAATTGTACTGAAACAAATTTATTAAGACATTATACAATTCAATAATATTATCAAACAATAGCTTAATTGCTTCCACAGATCTATGAATGCATTTTATATGGAAATAACCCCTTAGTCCCCTGAAGCACTGGGGAATTTCTATATAATATTTATTGGCTGTTTATTTTGCACAAATGTGAAGGAAATAGAATTTCAATTAGTCTTCATGAGTGAGACAGTTGGGATGTCTGCAATGAATGGATATATCAGAATATGTTCCAGAAAGGGATACAATATAATAGTAATTGGGAAAATACTGGGTTTCACTATTTCATTGTATTGCCCACGTGCGACTTATGGCATAAACATGGACACCCTTCACAAATTCAACGTAAAACCCAGCGCACGTATTCATATCAACCCAACATTTCAATATGATTGCGCAAATCAGAACCTGAGTATAAATTGAGAATGTCTCATTACTATCCATGTGTTACATTGGATATAAGTGCTGGTCAAAGTTCCATAATCACGTATTTAGTAGCATAGTTTTTGCATAAACATTCACCTGATACTTCGAGATTTTTAGATAATTTCTGAAATTGTCCCAATAATTTGTTGAATAAAATTTGACCATGTAAAACTCCGTACTTAAAATTGAGGGCTGCAATTGCCAATAAATAAATCACTGGATCTCGTGTAAATTTCCTTGCTTTGGATAAACAAATTTTATAAACAAATTTAAATGATTTTCCACAGAGAGCCATTTACGCGGCCATTATGTGTTTGGGATCGAGGGTGAGGGGGCAATACTCTGCATGCAATTATAAATATTGGATGTGCCATCTGAATTATGACTGAATTTCATCAGAGCAAAACAAGTTTAAATGCACTTTTAATTGTGAAGTTATAGGATGCTTTCCGGTGAAACTGGGGTCATTCTCTAACAATTTTAATTATATATCGTTATTTATAAATATTACAAATTCATTGGATGATTGTAACAAAAAAATAAAAACAAGAAATGTAGAAGGGATAATAACGTTTAAAAATTAAGGATATTTTATAAAAGGTTAAGTACTTAAATAATCGGATGTTTATGGCAGGTTGAAATTGAATGAAAGCATTGCTAATAATATTATTTATTTTTAATTAAATTCTTCATATATAATATTTGGAAATTGTTTTGTTTTAATAAAACATAGTTCAGAACATGGGTGTTTGGACTATGACCATTTGAGGGGCACCTAGCATCAAAATATAACAATCGAATAAAGCAAATTGAATTAGCTAAAATGAATTGGTAGAAAAGGAATCTTTATTTTTTATAAATGTTTATATAAAAAATATTGCAAAAATTAATTTTTTTAAATTTATATAGATATTTTTTAAAAAAAATTTGTATTTTTAAATATTTTCATAATTTGCGAGTGTTCTTTCAACGAAGAGAAATAAAAGAAATACTTGACGCAATAGGAGAAATTATGCATCAATTTATAGGAAGTTCGATTTCCTAATAATATTGAAACAATAATGTCAAGTTGTCGATTAAAAATAAGTTTTGGTAAAATGTTAATTTAATCCAATAACTCACGGACAGAGGCACAGATCTAATACAATTTTATGATTCTTATCTTATTCATCTTTCACATTCCTCTACAGATCTTTAATAGAGAAAATCATTTAGAAAATCATGGTATATTTATCTAAAAAGCTGTGTATATTTGACTAAAATGCTAATTCTAAATATGAGCAATAAGTATTTATCAATTTTAACAAGCACAGATAAAGGCTACGTGTATATTTTCCGATTAATAGTGCACTAATCGATAACCAGTCGACGTTGATAATGTGCATATTTGAATATATCGATTGAGTCAAGGTTCTGAGTTGAGAGTTATGGTGCAGTTCAAATGCCATTTGCAAAATGAACATACCGACAGTGAATATACAATAAAATATTTTGCACAATATCTATATGGACTGTGCTAATAAACAAATGTACATTCAACATCGAATTTCATTAAACAATATAATATATCATAAATAGATTAATTAATTCTAACTGAACTTGTTTGATGAGATAAATGGATCATACCGAGAGGGCATAATTGCGATGCCGATATTTCTGATGCAATATGACGCGTTTGACGCATTGTAATCATTATTTTCCAATAATATATTCATTATTATCATTATTAATTATTATTATTATTATTATTATTATTATTATTATTATTATTATTATTATTATTATTATTATTATTATTATTATTATTATTATTTTTATTATTATTTAAATAAACACGGTAAAGATTTTATTAATAAAAATTGCCATTCGTACATCTTTTTCACTATATATTTCGATAACATCACTATCATCATCAGGTTACCTACATTCACTAGGGATGAATATTGATACAATATTGATAATTTGATAATTTGGACGAAGAGAGTGGAGTGAGACGGGTATTTTTCCCGGGGCCCGGAGAGGTGCACTAAAATTTAAAAACGTAATACGTGCAACTATGAAACAAGATAGACTAAACCATTTAGCATTTTTTTGCATTGAATCGATTTTGGCCAGACAATTGAACTTTGACGATATCATTTAGGAATTCGCAAATTTTAAAGCTCGTAAAGCAATGTTTATGTAATTTTGATTTTAAGAAAATTGATATCTTTTAAATGTAACATTGAATTTAAATACATTCTTTCAAGATTTAAAAACTACTAAAAATCAACGAATTTTTACTATCACAAATAATGCTACTCGAATAAAGTGGTTTTCTAAAATTTAAAGATAACTATTAAATTTCTGTTTGAATCTACTTCCGATAATTTGTTTCCTGTTTTGTTTGTATGCAAGCATACTAATGCTCAATTGTCATGGGCGCTGGATGAATTCTGCTGCCTATGACCATGGAGCTGTGGGATCGAGTGATCGATTCCTTAACCAAGAGGCGCATATCAAGGGTTGCAAATTTTCATTTGATGTTCAATATTTTCAAATATATTCCATATCAAAAAATACAATTGTCCGTTCAATCAAAAGTATGTTTGTATACAAACAACACACATAACCATTTAGATTAAAAAAATATTATAATATTCGATAAAGGGCCCGCGTAAATATTTTTACCGGGCTTCCGTCCAGGCTTTCCACGGCCCTGATCTAGGTAACCTGATGATGATAGTGATGATGCTATCGAAATATATAGTGAAAAAGATGTACGAATGCCGATTTTTATTATTATTAATATTATTATTTATTATTATTAATATTATTATTATTGTTATTATTTTGATAATTTTTATCATTAAATTAAATTTTTTATATTATTATTTTTAATTATTTGAAATTTAAATTTATCTATTTTTCTTTTGTTGTTGATTGTTATGTTTTTGGTGATTGATTTGTTTTCTATAGTCAAAAACAAAATGAAAATAAATGACATGGTAAATAAAATTATATCAAAAATGAATGCGTAATTCCAAAGGCGTCTTTAGAAATTTGTCGCCCCTGTGCTATAAACTATAATGCGCCCCTAGAAAAACAATTTTTACAAAAATATATTATGTTTATTAATAATATTACACATTATTGCATATACATATATTAATATTATATATTACATCAATTTTTTTCAATGACTAGGATAACAAACGAACAAAAAAAACAATAAAAAAATAATATTAAATTAACATTAGCTTACAAAAATTCAACAGTCTAATGTTTTCTTTAAACAAAAAAATTAAGAAAAAAAATTTCTTTCAAACATAAATATCAAAATATAACATTAAATAGAATTAATATGTATAATGAAGAAAAACGATTACAATATTTTTTTCTTTCTAGATTTATGTCTTGCAAAACTATCAACTATTTCTTCACAGTCAATACTTTCAAAAAATTCAGACTCAATGGCTAATATACTTAAATTATTAAATTTTTCTTTAAATTAATTAAATATTATCTATGGATATATGCAATATGTTTGTTTATGTTTTTCCTAGGAAAAATAAAATTTTTGTTCCGGTATACAAAATTGAAAATGTTATAAAAAAGCTTACTATGTGGTTTTGATATTTCAGGACCACAATTCACAATTACATATTACAAACCACTGCGACTACGACACTATTTGTTTGTTTATTTTCACCCGTGGCCTCTCTTGGGAAATTTTTTAAATTATTCATAATTTTTTTTGTAATATCATAAATTATATTTGAAAGTGCAAATTTATGGCTTTATAAAATTTACGGCGCCCCTTGTGCTTAGCACAGTTAGCACAATGGAAGAGACGGCGCTGCGTAATTCTCTCATGAATAGAATAAAATAGATCCGACCCGATATAATTATTTTTTGTTTAAATTGAGGTTATTTTCCTACTTCAAAATAATTATTATCATTTTATTAAATAAGCTACCTGTTGCTGCTTTCAATAATAATATGAAATAATATAATTTTAATTAATTAATTACTGACGTTTTAAATATAATTTATTATCTATATACTACTATGCGATATCACTGGATCCCATAGTCAAGAAATTATAATTGACATGAAAATTACAATAATAAAAAGGCAAAAGTCAACATAAAGGATGAAGTCAGTATTATGAGAATAAATTGTGAGACATTATCTAGGTATGATGTGTTGATTATAAGCATTTTAATAATCATAATGAAAACCTAAATTTAGAGGTTCGGAAATAAAGTGAACATTCGATGAAATGTTGTTATTTCTCGTTTATCATTTAGACTCTCGATTTCGAAACGTCAACTGTCAAACGTAATCCGAAAATATTTTCCGTGTCTGATTCATTCGATCACAGTCTACAGACCATCAGCAACAATCGCATAGATTTATTACTATCAAATCAAAATATGTCGGATGAGACCAATTGTGATAGTCATTTACCAGGTAGATTGTCTATTTTGATAACAAATCTATACAAATAATGAATCGAATTATCAACAATCGACAATTTTCATAATATTGACACAGTAGCACCGGGTCTCTCAGAATCCCATCATTGAAGCTTAGAAGAGCTGAGACATATTCAATCGGCCCAAACTTTTGTTTTCATAATCATTTCATACATTCCTTCATTTTATTGACATTTGTCGTATATATTTATACGGTACAACCACGCTAGTTTCATTGTCCTCCATATTGGATTATGATTCTACTAAATAGTTCATTCCACATTTATTGACATTTTTCAATTTAATCACTATATTTTCTAAAAGTAATTATTAATCAATTTTTAAAAAGTACTTTTTTACAATTCAATACATTTTACTCTATTATTATCCTCTTTAGGAGGCCATTATTTCTATAGTAATTCAAGGGAGTCATATAAATATATCAAAAGAATTTATTTAAAACAGTCATGGTGAAATTATTTGACAAGTCAACCAAAATTGTTTTTAATTTTTTAAAAATTAACTACCGGGTCAGTCATTATATGAAAAAAGTAAATAAATGCATATAAATCTAGATTTATGTATATTAAAAATGTGACAACATTTTATAATGGATAAAACAAAAAAATAAACAATGAAAAACTTACAATTTTTTTGCTTCGCCAAGCATTTTTTGACATGAGAAAGGCAGTGCCGAATCAGTCAAGCTTTTTAATAAATACAATGCCAATGGAAAAGAAATCAGATGTGAAAATTGAAAAAAAGTTCCTATAAAGTCTTGTTTAAATATTCAACTTCTTAAATAAGTCTTATACTTTCTGTTATAAACCTTGCTAACTTGGAATTTTATTTCTAATTTTTAAATTTTAGATTGAGAATTTACAATAAAATGGTTTGTGAATTATTTATGCATTACAGTATTTTCATCATGCTCCCAATTTCACCTTTATACATATCCGGCTTGCCAAATAGACTTATTAAAAATCTTGAAAATGCAGTGGAGAATTATCCGATTGGCAAAAAGCTATTTGGTAAAACTATTTCGGGAAGATGGAAATAAATTGACTCTTATACGTCATATGTTCTAGTAAATGTAATCTTGCAATCTTATATTGTTGTTTCTTGTTGCTAACCATGAAATTATATACTGCGAGGGATATGTCACCTAATACAACGGTGATAATAGGATTTATTGTTAACTATTCTGGATTTACTAATTATCATTACCATATTTTTTTGGGAAAATAAATGGCATATTGAAGGAAATAAAAAATTACCTTATAAAATTCATAAGTTCATAACATATATTACGAAAATAGCAGTGAAATAAAGGACGTATAGTCACCGTACTCATATTGCATTGTCAAATGTCGAGGAAAAGGAAGTTAAAGCTTTGAAAATTAAAATAGTTCTTGCATCACCATTTCTCGCCTCGAAATGTATGAACTGCGCTTTAATGAAGTTTTATTAAAACTTAAAGAAACATTTGAAAATCGGAATTTTTGTTATTAAGATAAATATATAGGGAATCGTGTCTACTGTATTTGAAATGAACCTAACAAAAGTATTTGATAATAAAAGTATTGGAAATAAGTAATAAATTTCTTGTATAAAGAATTGGAAATGAGCAAAAATTCTCGAAAGGAAAATATTATTGTATGCCTATCCGATGGGATACCGCATCTGTGATAGGTGGCAATCTTTGGTTAGCTGCATTCCAAAAAGAGATATTCTTGGACTTCTTACAATTCATCGCTACATCTTGAATTAGAGAATGAATTTCTTTGAGTTTGGCAGTTATATTACAAGCTATACAGAGTATTGTACCATATACATTGAACCACAGGCCATTCTGTCAATTGTGTTATGACCAATGAGGAAATATTGAGCTTTTGCTTCTCCATAATGAAGTTCTCTGGCTTAAAAAGGCTGTTACATAAAACGTTCCTTTCAACTGTTTGATACTTTTGTTGACTTATCACTATCAGTTTATTATGACAGGAAATATTATACAATCATTGAAGGGTTGTGTGATATGTTTAGCTAATATATTTATTAAAATGAAGGCCTTAAATCTGAAACTACAGGGTAAGAATTTCAATATTATAATTGCTGCAATTGTAATATGTACCTGAGTTTGGAAGTTTGATCTGTTCAAACAAGTATTTTTATTCAGATACTAAGCATAACGAAAAATAAAATAATAATAAATATCGTGATTTAGAGGAATATTATTCATATCTCTTCATACTGTTGAAAAGAAATTGGGAGAATCATTCCCAAAACTTAATCAAGCTGCTAATTTCCATTATACTCAATCTAAATATTATCGAAATGATAAGGCAAAATTATTTTCATAGGTTCCTGCTATAACTGCTCTGTATTATTAACTAGTGTATTTTAGCCATTTGTTACGCTTTCATATTATTCCAAACGTACAAAGCCTTTGTGCTACTGTAGAAAGCACAGGTGACAGTGACACTCATAAACCTCCTAATATGTCTATATCCCACCACCACTCATCCAGGGTCTATTGTAGTTTTACATTTTAATAAATTATTAATATATATTATTAATTGTATTTCTCCATCACAATATTTCGACACAATTATCACAAGCGGCTCAAATTTCCTCAACATTACAAAATTGGTACATATTCTCACCTTCACATGGTCGAGTGACATGACAAATATTAAATTACACAATATAACTGATTAGATCGGGTCTCCGTGACTTACAGCAATCACTACGTATGAGATATCCAATAATTCGGTTATGATATATATATATATATATATATATATTTACAGGCCACTCTCATCTCACCCTCACTTCATGCTTTAGCAATTATAGGAAATAACATCATTGCACTTTTCCTATGTATAATTTATATCAGAAAATATAACAATTTTAAACATGATCCAGTCATTATTTACCGGATTCCGTACTATATTTCAGCAAGATTTATTTATTAATTAGTATAATTAATAATGAATTGTAAAAAGCATATCGCGGAGGAGGTGGGAAAGGCGATGTGTCAAAGCTTGAACTCATGTATTGCTTGTGTTTTGATCCGAATGGAAATGCAAATAACAAGTCCTATATGTCAATTAGGGATTATAATTGAATAATTGGTCTTAATGTCGAATGTCAATTGACTTTCCATCGTTCAAATAACAATTTGACATTGGGTATTACGTAACCAGTAGTAATTATGAGGTATTTATGATGTCATTAACTAATATTGACTCTCATAATAGACATGTAAACATTCCAGTTCAATGCGTTCAGTTTCAAATTCCATTCACATTTTCTTTTTCTATTTATATATTTATTTACAGTGGCAAAATGAACTTCTTGGGTACT